>CM053785.1:107311326-107726326 GCA_028749045.1 Cupressus sempervirens
CCTGTATGGGGTGTTGCCCCTTGATCCTACCTATTGAACTGGCCCAAGACCCCACAAGGGGCATTACCCCTTGACCCATAGCACAGGGGAATTGCCCCAAAACCTTTATAGAAAAATATGGGGGGCATAGGGGCATTTCCCCCAAACCCTCGTGGAAAAATATGTGGGGAAACTGCATTGAATAAAGTGGGGAAAAATCAACCTCTAAGTCTGATTAGGTTTCACATAACAACAATATCCCACTTGGAGACTGATCAAACTCCATAACAATAACCTTCCACTTAGAGACTGATTATAACACTACTAAACATGTAGCTCCCAATGGAATGTAAAACTAGCCTAGACTCAATTGTTATTTTATTCTATTCAATATAGAAGACCAAGTGAAGTTGAAGAGGAGTTTAGCTTTTTCTTTATCACTGTTTTTGTAAATATATCTATTGGATTATCATCGTATATATCTTTTCCAACTTTAAGTGTCCATCAACAAAAAATAACCAAATGAAATGATATCACAACTATATACATTTTGTCTTTGAATGTAGAGACGAATTCTTTGCAAGATGAATGAGACTCTGTAAATAAATAATTGACCATCTGTGGGTGACCCAACTCTTTCATGAAGAATTGAATCCATATAATCTCCTTGGCTTCCCTTGTAGAAGCAATATACTCTATTTCAGTAGTGGATAAAGCCTTTACCTTCTGTAAATTATAAATCCAACTCACTGTTGTCCCACCAACAATAAATACATATCCTGTAGTACTCCACTTGGTATTTTAGATCCCCTACCAAATATGAGTCAACATATTCATGTAAATAAGTAGTAGAGCCCCCAAAATGTAAACATTTACTAGATGTACCTCTCAAATATTTGACAATCCATTTGAGTGCCTTCCAATGCTTAACCCAAGGATGACTCATATACTTGCTAATATCTCGTAGACACTTAATATTGTCCTAAACACTATATTAATTAATTTAATATCTTCCTTTACACTATAATTAATTATATTTGTCATGTTCCTCTTCTTATTTAATTAAATTTATTTAATTAAATTGGTTCACTTCCCTAATGTATTTAAATTTAATTTAAATGCATCCCCTGTAATGTGTTAAATTTATTTAATGCATAGTGCTCCATAAATCCCCTTTTAAATAAATTCCAATTTATATAATTCCGTCCACTTTTTTAAATTCTCTAATCTTATGATTAAGTTAAATCCTATTTAATTTAATCCTAATCCCATCTAAAACCTAGTCTATCACCCATCACTCTCATTCTTTTAAGTCTACCCACTAGTTAATCCCACTTAATTATTCGAAATACCCTCCTAAACATCTTTTAGTCCCTAAATGGTTTCACACATGTGAGCAACTCAAAATCCAAAAAAGACTCCCTTTTATTATTTTATCTAAAAAGTCTTATACTCTTACACACCTATCCCCTTTCCTTTCTCCAAGGTTGCTTACACATGTGTCAGCAAACCTTGAGCCATCTCTATCACTAAAAAGGCTTATGTTGACTTTTGCATGGCTTGTCTCCTTAGCTCATGTGTCCCCCTTGTGGCACCTATGTGGATGCCACATAGATGCCACCTCCCCAAGGCCTCTCTCAAATCTATAAATAGAGCCTTGTCTCAAGCATTATCAATCTCCTCTATTGTATTGTTATCATGCTAGTTTAGTTTTAGAGCTTTTAGAGATTTTTATGCTTAGAGCTAACCTTTGGTAGTTGTTTATATTCTAGTCTTAATATTGCATTCTCATTCTAGATTTGCATTGTTAGTATGATTACTTGCATCCATCTTTGTATCCTTTGAATGCTTTCAAGCATGGTTGCTTCCATAACCATTGGTTGAAATATTCTCCATTCATCTTAGCATAGTTTCATATCATTGATTGTTCATCAAATCATGGGATTCATCCATAGTTGTATTTGAGGAGAGAACATACACATCCCTCATTTTGAGCACACCAACAAGGCCTCTCGTGGGTGCCCTATTAAGCTGCTTTGAGGTTGCATGAGGTCTTTTCTTTTCAATTGCACTAAGTTTTAAAACTCAAGCATAGATTAGTTGTATTTTGGCTTTCTTTTGAATATTTGATATACATGTGCAACTAACATTTGCTTGTTTACATGTGCTCCTGATAGGTTAGGTTTTCTTGCATACACGTCTGCCACTGTGTGTGCAATATTTGGCCTAGTACACACCATGTAATATATTAACCTCCCTATAGATGAAGCATAAGGTACCTTGGACATTTTATCCTTCTCTTCTTTATCTTTGGATACATCTCCTTAGCCAATTTCAAATGACCAGGAAAATGTATGTAGACATCTTTAGCATTCTCCATAGAGAAATATTGTAACACCTTCTCAATATAATCATTATGAGATAATGCCAATTTTCTATTTTTCTATCTTCGAAAATTTTCATACCAAAGATTTTTTTTGCTGCCCCGAAATCCTTCATAGCAAATGAATGTGCTAAATATTATTTCAATCACTTAATGTGATCCATGTTAGACCCAACTATAAGAATGTTATCAAAAAATAAAAATAAAAATGAAGCTATCATCATCCAACCTCTAAAAATAAACACAATGGTCTTAATGACACCTAGTGTATCCATGCTCATGCATAAAGTGTTAAATTTAAGACACCATTTCTGAGGTACTCACTTCAAGGCATATAAAATTTTCTTCAATATGCATACTAAATTCTCCTTACCCCTAACCTCAAATCTCTGTGGTTTTTCCATATATATTTCTTCATCCAAATCACCATGAAGAAAAACTATTTTAATATCAAGCTATTCCAAGTGCAAATCTTTAGTAGCCACAATACTCAAAACAATGTGATTAGAAGTCATTTTAATAATTGGAGAAATATCTCATCAAAATCAATACCCCTTTTCTGTGCAAATCCTTTTACAACTAACCTAGCTTTAAATATCTTCTTACCTCCATCCTCTTATTTTAGCCTACAAAACCCTTTTACCTATAGGAAACTTATATAAATCCGAAGTTTTTTTTAATAGCAAAGAGTCTATTTCTTTAGTCATTGTAAACTCCTGTTAAATCTTTGTATCCACCTGCACCAATTCATCATAACATTCTAGTTCACCTGTATCTATTAATAAAATAAAGTACAAAGAGGGAGATTTTTTTTTGAAGGTCTACTTAGCATTTTTGACCATCTAACATTTAATGGGTGTGTGGTATTTGTTGTTTTCATTATTGCAAAGCATAAGAAACTATTAAACCATCATCTTTTGGAGTATTGTCTAGTACTACATCATTGTTTTCATTCTTCTCATGCTGCTATAAGATATCTTTGTACGACACTTTCTCATTGAATATGATATACCTGCTTCTGACAATTTAATAATTTTCAAAATTCTAAAGTCTATAGCCAAATTCATCAATGCTATATCTAACAAATACATATATCTTAGATTTAGCTTCTAACGAAGTTCTATTTTCAAAATCTATATGTGCAAATGCTTCACAACTGAAGGTTTTGAAAAAAGAATAACTCACCTTCTTATCGGTCTATGCTTTCTCTGAGATACTACAAACCAAAGGAGTAGAGCGAACTCTATTATTAAAATATACATCAATATTGACAAACTCTTCCCACATGTTTAAGGGTAGCCCAACATGGAACCTCCTTGCACACTCTATTATTGTCCTATTCATGCGCTCAACTAGTCCATTTTCTTGTGGAGTCCTTGGAATAATATTTTTCCTAGGAATACCATTAGAGGAACAATAATCTCAAAATTATTTTCTGTAATACTAACCACCATTATCATATCTGAGACATTTTAACCTTTTACCAATCTTATTCTCAACCAATCATCTCTATTTCTTAATTTTTTTAAATACATCAAATTTATGTCTAAGGAAAATAAATCCACACTTTTCTTGTTGTATCATCAATGAATGTAACATAATACAAAAAGCCACCAAGGAAGATAGCTAATCTGGTCCCCATACATCTATGTGCACATGCTCTAATTTTTCATTTTTCATTTCCTTCCCACTCTTCACAAAACTAACTCTCTTTTGTTTTCTATAAACATAACTTTCAAAGAAATCTATATTGACACATTTTAGACCTGGTAAAAATTTCTTTGAATGAAGTAATTTCATACTTTTCTCATTCATGTGCCCAAGTTTGTTGTGCCGTAATGCTATTTTATAATTTACATCAACTATTTGACATTCTTCTGGCTCAACTACAACAACTATTCTTGAACATTTATTTTTCTCTGAAAAAATTGAAGTAGAAGGAAAAATATGACTTGTAAAAAGATCCTACTTTCACATCTTTGGCTACTATTAAAAGACCATTTGAAACCTTCTAATTTTTATCATTAAAAGTAATCATGCAACCCTCATCACCCATTTTTCCTACTAAAATTAAATTCCTACTCAACCTTGGAACATGTCTTACCTCTTGTAGTAGCCAATGATTCTCATTCTATAACTTAATCTTAATTCTTCCCTTGTGAACAATCTAACATGGTTTATTTTCTCCCAAATAAACTAGCCCAAAATACCCTTGGACATGATTTGGAAGATAACCTCTATGGGGTGTAGCATGAAATGAAGCCCCTTAATCTAGAACCCATCAATCATCAACATTTTCTAAGGACATAAGCTAAGAATGTTCTTTAGATTTGTTACTCACCATATTTTCCTCTCTATTTCCATCTTGTTGGTCTCCTTCACTATTCTTTCAAGTCCAATAATCTTTCTTCTTATGACCCATTTTCCTATAGTACTAGTAATCACTTGGTCCTCTAGATTGAGACCTCTTTCCCTTTGTTTTTTCTCTTGATTTCTCACATTTTCTAAAATTTTTTGCTCTCATTTGTTCTACCTCTTCTTTGTGCTTTCAAGACACTTCCTGATGTAGATCCACCTAAGATTTTCCTATGATTTTTTCTACTTAAAATCATTGGAAGTTTATTGGGAAACTAAGATTCTGAGGGGGGGGGGTGGGGGGGGGGGAGGGTGAATCAGGATCTATAAATTTTTTATCCTTGAAAGCAACTTGACCGTATTCACCATAGTAACCATCTCATATCTAGCTTATGCATATCATAACTTGCAATATTATATGCTAAAATAAATCTAACTATGCATCACATCCATGAAATGTAAACACATAACTCAAAATATTTTGATAACCTAGAAACCCTCTAAGGTGAAGGTAAAACTAGGTTGGAGGATGACACCCACAAATATTCACTACTATAGTAACAAAGTTAGCCTATTAGGACTACAATTTTGATCACTTCTGATGATCTACCTTGTGAGGGATCTACTCTATTAAAAGATATATAAGATTGTTAGGTCTACCTTGATTAAAGGATTAACACTTACAATGAAGTAAGGACTTAGTTAAGAGATTTACAATGGTCCGTTAAAACCACTTTGTTAAGAGATTATGCCTGATTCAATTTGTCAAAACTAATTCAGATATGATCTTTTAGTTTGCAATTACAATTGCTGATTATAGATCTCCTCCTTCCAATCTTTGATATGATCTCTAATCTAATATATCTTTACTCTGTCCTTCATTAGTTCGCTTACTCTGTTCTTCACAAATTTCACTTGCAAATTCCAAAACTCCTTCACATAATACTTACTTGCTTCACACGCTTCCCATTATCATCGACTATACCAAAATAGGGTTTGGATCTACCTATTTTAAAGATATCTGTAGAGTCTTCTAGATGCTTCCCTTTTTGTCTCTTCATCTAATTGGTTTTCCTCTCTCCATAGGGATTGATGATCCATGTCAAAATGCGTAACAACCATTCTAACAAACTCTACGATCATTAAATGTGATTTACATGTCATTTCAAAATGGTTAACCTCAAAGTTTATACCATTCTAGAAATTTATGTTCTCTCTGTGTTACTCAAAACATATTGTCTTTGATGCTCAATCGTAACTGTTCTTCCTGCTATTTCTTGACCTTAACTGACTTAGCTCTTTCTATATGAATTTGCATCTATATGCACTATATTTTCAACATTCACTATACTCAGTTTGTACTAAAAGTACTCAGTGACCAAAGACTTTCTCAGCTCCTATAGAGTAACTTAGTTGTAGTGATGACAGATTAACTCTGCCTTATATATGACTAAGTATTCGACACTAATAGACAAAAGAACTTAGAGATACCAATAATCTTCCCCTTTGACATTAGTGGAAAAAAATACTTTTTCATGATTACATCGTTACATTACAAAAATAATAGTACCCCCCCTAAGCCAATGACTTGGCTCTCTTGAATTTTTTTGTTACAACATAATATACAATATATTTTATATGACTCAAAATAATCTGATTGTAGCTTTGTCATACCTTGTCCACCTTCTGGCTTTTTGAGCTTCATATCTTTGTATCTTTACCATTATTTCCCCTTGATTTCTTTTTTATCTATCCTCTGTCACTTTTATTCATATAAGATATCCATATCATTCCATATCTACCCCCCATGTTTTTGACACTTATGTTTGTTGCTGGGGTTGAATAGGTGGAATCAAACCATATTTGTCAATGAATGGTTTATGGGTTTTGTTGGTGTTTTTTAACTACAAAACAACAAAAGCTCAATACCAAGATAATAATACTCACAAATCTAGGGATCAATTACTTCCCATTAACAATTATGTATGCATATTATTTGGATCCAACTTCAACAAAACCAAGACTGGTTTTCTACTCTTTATGCTCTATAGAACCAAGGTGGGTATACCCGAGGGATGGATCAAATGAATGCTATTGTATGATAATATTTTTAGTTTCATTTTGATTCTCATCTCTTAGCTCTAACATATACATAGTTTGTTCATTCCTTAATATTTTATAATGATATGCATCCCTTATAAGCAGATTTGGTCACAATTCTCCTCATATTTACAAATATTTTTGGCAATAGTAGCTATCTAAGACTTAGAAATCAACTACAAACTAGTGCTGACCAACATTAATAATCTTTGATAGTAAAATAAAATGGATTTTGAAATTAAGTTTGATGGTTCTTCATGATCTCTCTTTCTGCAGACTAAAATAATTAGATCAGTGCCTACTCCATTGGGATCCAGAGTATATTTAATTCCTAGATCTTATTGATTGCATTACAATCAATATCATCAACAATTTTTATGGAAATTCATTCTTACAGACATCCCTTCTATTATCATGGTAATCTTGTCAATTTTACTAAACCATTTACTTAATTCTTTGAATTAAAAGAAATAGCAATTTGGCATACAATCTGACTGAATTGTATTCAATTGAATAAGACTTGCTCATACAATTTCAAGGAAGCCAGATAACACAAATGGAGACGAGATTCATCCAAAAAGATGTGGGGATAGCTCATATTTGCATTAATTTCTTTTAAAAAATTTGCATACAATTGAATAATACTCATAATAACTCAAGACTATGCATTAAGATCCTATCATACTTGATACAATTCTCATAAATTTTGCAGAGAAAATATATCACCAAGTGTTCATCAAATAAATCTGGACCGATAGCCTTAACAAATCTTTTTGAAAGACAATAAATTGGACCTCTTCTCTAGCCCTAGAATCTCACTTATAAAGGGTGAGATGTAGCAAGCTCTAGGCTAAGACAGAATGACAACTGTCCTTTCAGACAAAAGATATCTACATTTTTCTGCCATAAAAGACAAAAGTGTATGTAAATTTTTTTTTATACATGAGACATTTTTTGGTAGGCCCCAGTTCTGTTTCATCTCCAAATGCTACTAATTCCATGATTTTCTCTTATGCTACTCTGATTCCTCATAATATATAGCCATCAAACTGGTTAATGCTATGTCTTGATCTGATAATTACAAATCAACCTCAACTCTAAGATCTCCATTGGCTTCATCATGAACTGATAAAACCACCTTTATTCTTGCTTTTTCTTCTGCCATGTCATCATTGTGAGCCTCTGACCCTGCAACTGAAATTGGTTGCTTGTTTTTATTCGCTTCTTTCCTTTGATCCTATGGAAGTGTATCAATGATCTGTACTTCATCTTCATGTATCTCATTATCATCACTCTCAACTTATTCCAACTATTCATCAGAAGATATATCTTCCATCCACTTGTCAAAAGTGTGTCATCTGGTAGTGAAAATGTAGAATATCATGTTGCTTCTTGATTACATATTTAGCCTCTTTATCAATGCTAACAAAATCTTGTTTTAAAGAATCAAAGAATAACTGGGCCTTCACTATTTCTTCTGTTGTGGTTGCCCACCAGGCATGTCCTTTTTTATTTATGAATTCATTCATTCTTAAACAAAATAAGTCATCTAATTCCTTGGCCCACTCATCTTTACTTTTCAATTTATTCTTTTTATCCAAGGCTAATGGGAATAAGTAAAACTTTTCACTTTTATACTTATTCAAATAACTAATAATTTTTCTCTGTAATCTGACTCTTTTGTCATCAACCTCTAAAAAATCATGAGCAACATCATACATTTTTTCAATATGGTCATGTGATGACCTTATGACAGAGCAACATAAGAATGTAATTTATTTTCTCCCATTTATTTACAATGGGTTCCAAAGTCTCTTCATTTTACTTTATCTCTTCCCATATATTTATTATCCTGGTTAACTGATCATAGAACAATGACCATTCAATTTTGTCAACCAGATACATAAGACCCTTCCTCAATTTATCTTCATATTGCACATTTAACTCTACATGTAGTGCCCATAGTTTTCTCTTCTCTTCTTCAAAGTCTTTAGTCATATACTATTATCACCTTTGTTGAGTTTCTGGCATTTCAATGAGAGGAGTGGATTTAAAAGGTTCCACTAGTGGGTGAGGGTATGTGATCCTTGGTCTAGTAGACCGTCCCAACATCTTATTTTCAAGTTCAATCCTTTTTTGAACTTCTTTATTGTAGGCTTCTAGAACCTTTTCATATTTATTCTAAAATTCAAACATTGCATTTTCTTCTTTCTCTACAGTAGCCAAAACTAAGTTAGCTGTACCAACATTTAAATGTGTAGCCTTCACATGAGTTATATCTGCTACCTGTTTGACAATTATATTGCCCATCAATCTAGTATCATTTGTCTGTGACGAAATAGCCTTGGATCCTTTCCTCAATGACCAAATAACTAAAGCAACCTGGTCTTTAGTAAAAGTGGCACCTTTTATTTCTTTCTTATCTTGATCTTGTAAATTTAGTTTATTTGAAACATAGTTAAAAACTAGGGCATATGCTATATCCCAATTAGGCAGAAGTAGAATATTTGATGCCTTCACCATTTGTCTCCCACCTTTAGGGGCTATATTTTGGAATTCTTGCATCATTTCATCTTTCACTTGATTCTGCATGGTTGCCTCCTCCATTTCTAGGTGCTTAGTCCTCAACTTATTGCACCTCTCCTCATATTTTCCCATATTTTCTTTCCATGTGAATTGGTAGAATGCTCTTGTTCTAACAAAACTATCATCAGACAAAAATTCATGGCTAGCCTGTTCTATTACAAGGTCCAATTCCCTTCCTCTATAATTTGCCACTGTAAAATCAAGGCTTGGCATCAGAGGTTCTTGAGGGCTTCTCTCATCCAACTCTGCTTGGGTTATAAAAACTCCCCCTTGGGACCCTAGCTATTCAACTTGTTCCCTAGTGAGCTACTCCTCTCCAATCTGCAAAGAAGATTGGGTAGGTGAATACAAGATGGGAAAATTGAGCCTCTATTTCTTTTCACTAGATAGGTTTCTTCCAGTCCTCCCAATTTCCATAACACCTCAGCTATTCCTATTTTCAATGGCACTTGGTAAGGTAAAACATGAGGAGTCCCTTGAAAACCATAAACTCTAGTAACAATAGAAATAGGGTATGTTATAATGTCTCCCCAGTTATGAGATACTTTCAAACTAGATGGGTTATCCATGGGTCTAATAAAATTTACCAATTCCTTAGGAACTCTAAGATTGTCACTTAATAAAAGGCACCTCAGCTTTGAGGCAAAATACCTATCAAACTTGACAAAACTAGCATTTTCTACATCCCAAGTCATGTATGCACTCCACAACTGAATTGGTAGAGCTTCTCCCTCATTTTCTCTATTCAACTCCATTTCTTTACCAAAGTATGTTTCTCCTTTGAACAAAAACATGTGCATCAATAGAGAATAATGACCAAAAGTTTTTTCAATTTTTCCTTTGGTAATTCCAACCTGGCCTATATGGATTTCTTCTACTAAGTAGGAGGTGAAATAAAAAATAACATCAAAACCAAAAGAAGAAATTTGAGCTATCATATACATGAAACTTATAGGCATAAAGTTCTATTCATCTTCACCAAAAACCCTACACAGAGTCATGTATATTTCTATAGCCTAGGAAGTGAAGTATTCCTTTTTAAAAGGTTCCCTAGAGGAGGTTGTAATCATTTGTAAGTTCACAATTGAGCCTATATGTGCCCTTAGTGCACCTTGCCTGATTTTATCCCTTTTAGACAAATATTCTTTTTCTAGACCTTGTAGGTCAATGGGTGTATGATAATTTGATAGTGGCTCCATAGTGACCACTAGCTTTCCCAGGTCAAAATTCTAGATGTTTGCATGATGGGCAAATAATTTCCTTTCTGAGGACCATTTTCTAAAAAGGGAAAGCCCTATTTTAGTAGTTTTAGCATCCCTAACCCAATTTCCCTTATCAAATAATCCATCAACAATCTTGAGTCTAAGGTTTAGGGAAATTAACTTTTTCACGTTGACAGTCTCATTTGTGGATTTAGGCAATGATTCAAGAAGGTCATCATGAACATTTCTGGCCAAATAATCCTCTTGATTCCAAAAAAAATTTCTTTGGAGGCATCGTGAATGATTTTTTTGCAAAAAACTAGAGCACTTTGATATATATATATATAGTGAGAATAGAGACTTACTTTATTTTTTGCTACCCTTTTCTGCAATTCTGCAATACTCTGGGAACAAGTGGAAATTCTTTCACGTCTTGATCACCTCAAGCACAAGTTTTTAATAGCTTTGAATTCTTTCGGAAGCTTGAAAATTTGTTTGTGTATGAAAAGATAGCAAGATTTTTGCAATATATTCTATTAATGGTTCACACGAGGAGCCTTCATTCTTCATAAACAAACTGTAAGGTAAATAGGGTGGCACCACATTTAGATTTAAAAATACACTGTCGATCTCCAGAAATCTGGTGATCCAAGAATAAAGCCCAAGGATGACTCTTCTTCCACTTGCCAAGCTGGAAGTTGATCTAGTAATTTTTCTCCCCATAAGCTTTTCTTTTGATGTTGGTGGCTTGGACTGGACCCACTAGCACTTGAGGACATGTGTCAACATGTTGCTACATCGCCATGCATAGAAGGTGAGCAGTTTGTCTATGCAACATAATGAAAGTCATTGATTCCACTTCAATTTAATGATATGCATTTGATTAGTGTTTCAATATGACTATGGTGGGTCCCTCCTCTTCCTTTGGACATTGCTATGTCGTTACCCTTAAAAAATGAGCAACTCCTCATAGTGACATAGTGCTCACCATCGATGTGAATTTGATTTGATGGTGAGGAATCTACATTTATTCTACTTCAACTATGGTGGGTCCATGCGTTCTTTCCCTTAGTTGCCATGTTACGTTAAATAAATAGTGTGCAACTTTTGATGGTGACTTGGTGACAATAATTGATTTAACTATAATTCAACGATCATGATTCTTCATCTGCTCTTTGCCAAGTGCTTTTCTAGGTCATATGTAACTTGGAAATATTTTGATAGGCTGGAAAATTAATTAATATTTTAATACTTTCTGTAATCACCATATAACTGAGTTCTGCTGTGTTTCATCTTTTTCGATAAGGTGCTATGTTGCTACCGACAGAAAACAAGGATTTTCCAGTTACGACATAATGACCTCTTGTACTTCTTAAAAATGTTGGCGTATAAGACACACACATGCTTAAATGATGCCAACGTGTCAAGGTAATTATATGGCTTATTGTTGATGAAGGAAATACATCAGACCCACCTTTTGGAATTGTTACCACATTCTCTTTTTTTGTCAAGGTGCTATCTCACTACTGGTGGGATTCTTTCATTTCTCGATCACGACATAGTGACCTCCTTAAAACTTTTGAAATTTTGGGACTGAGAAAACCTCCATGTTTACACCATGATTACTGCAATCAATGCTTCTGAAAAAGAATTGAAGTTACACAACCACATTAACAACAAGGAACTTTACAATGCCCATCCATTTCATAATCTCTCGCCTTTCTTAATTTCTGGTAAGGTGCTATGTCGCTACTAGTAGGGCTCTTGTATTTTCTAGTCGTGACATAGCAACCCACCAAAAAATACCAAAACTCAGTGATGCAAATTATAACAAACTCCAGTTCATCCCTTCTTTGGTATTGACAGTTTTGACACCAGTGAAATCATTGCAAAGTTCAGAGCAATTAAAAAATTTGGTGCTTGCTTTCCACTTTACAATGCCATCCTTCTATTTTGTGGTAGTTGCTATGTCACATAGGCTAAGATCCTCACATTTTCTTTATATGACATAATGATCACCATGGATCTTGCAAAGATGTGACATTGTAAATAACTTTGGGAACAAGAAGCAAAAAAGTGGAAATTTAAACAAATTCAAGAGAATATTCCAAATTCAAAACAACTACCCACCCAATAAAAATTTAAAATACACAGGACCTAATACATATATTTGGGACACAAAACTTACTTTGGTAGGGTTTCACATAGGGTTAATTTTTTTGCAAAACTAGAGAACCAAACTCTAATAAGCAGAACACAAAACTTATCTAATTTTTACACCTAATTCTTAGGAAGGTTTTACCTTGTGAAAAATTAGACCAAGAGTGGCTCTGTCTAGGGACATTGAATACATTGAATTCAAATGAGGGCTCAAAATCCCTGGGAGAAGTAGACCACAAACCTGATTTTCTTTGAACTTGACAACTCTGAGAGAGCAACAACAATAGGAAAAGGACTATGCACAGGAAACTATACAAAGACCAAAGGATATACAAATGTACAAAAAACCTTAGACTGCTATTCATGGATAAAATGAGTATTTTAACAAAAATATCTCTTCAAGAACTATCCATGAACTAGTAGCTCAAGAATGTTACCTGATAAATCCTTCGGTAAATAAAAATCCTCTCCCCATGAAGCTTCAATTAGATAGGGACCCAACCATATAGGGTCAAATTTTCCATGTTTTCCTTTATCCTCAATCCTAGTATTCCACATGAGGACTAGATCTTGAATTTCAAATTTCTTACTCACTATTCTTTTATCATAAAGTGTTTTAACCTATAGTTGTAACTTTTGATTCCCGAGAGATGCATCCTTCCTAGCCTCAGTCAATCCTACCAGCTCATCCAATCTTTCTAGCATGTCATCAATGATATCCTCATCATATTTTTAGATGTAGTTATAGAGTCCCACTAGGTTATTTTGAGGCATCCTCGCCTGGATTCCATACAAAATATCAAAGGGTGCTACTCCTAATGCCTTCTTTACAATCACCCTATCAGTTTATATTGCTATCTACAATTTAGAATCCCAGGCTTTCTTATTATCATCTAATGTCCTTTTTATTACCTTCAATAAGCTCTTATTTGTGGACTTAGCTTGTCCATTTCCTTGCAAATGATAAGGTGAAGATGCTGATCTTGTAATCCCATATTTATCACAAAATTTTGTGAATTCCTTAGATTTGAAACACATTGCATTATCAGTCACAATTCTCTAAGGACAACCAAACCTTGATATAATGTTATTTAGCAAAAAGTTGTTAACAACCTTACTAGTTGCATTTCTTGTAGGGATTGCCTCCACCCATTTTGTAAAGTAATCAGTAGCAACTAATATCTAGGAATAACCAGTGCTAGACTTGGGAGAAATCTCACCTATAAAATCCATTTCCCATTGCTGGATTGATGCTTGAACTTCCACTGGTTTTAATTGAGTGTTTCCTAATTTTTTTAGCTTACCTGCAAATCTTTGACATGCATCACATTTTCTTACCATCAACTGAGCATCTTTAGAAAGAGAAGGCCACCAAAATCTAGCTCTCATCACTTTGTGTGTAGTGGTCTTGGCCATGTAATGTCCTCCACAGACTCCAGAATACATTTCCTTCAACATTTCTTTTGACTTTTCTTGGTCAACACATTTTAGCAATACTCCTTCAAAATTCCTCCACCATAAATCATGCTGGACAATAATATATCTGATGGCTTGTAACTTGATATGCCTTTTTTCATTCTTAGTCAAATGGGAAGGGGCTTCCATGTGTTGCAAATAATGAATAACACTAGTATACCATTCACAATGGTCCATATCACATAAGACTGATCTTGGATTGTCTACTATGTTGATTTGACTAGTATCTAAGTTGGATTGAGCCATAATCTTGGCTAGTCCTTGACCTCTGACCAACTTGATGATCTGAATTTCAATATTAAATTCTTGGATCCTGTTGATCCACCTACACTTTCTACCTGAAACCTCTTGCTAAGAAAATATGTTATTGACAGCTGCACTAGGTACAAAAGCAATAATAATAACACCTACCAAATAACATCTAAAAGCTTTAACAACATTCACCAAAGCACATGCCTATTTCTCATCTATCTCATTTTTAGTTCAGTAGGCTGTAAAGATTTACTAAATAAAGCAATAGGTTGCTCATATCCTTCCTCATTTTTCTGCAACAAGACTGCAACTATAGTATGGAAAGATGCAAAAGAGAATTTGTGCATTAGTTTTGTATAATCTGGACTCCTAAGGACTGGAGCATTCTTTATGGCATTTTTAATGTCTTGAAATATCCATAAAGGTTCACTATCCCAATTGATAGTAGCTCCTTTCTTAGGCATTTTTAAAATAGGTCTACTAATTTCAACAAAGTTTGTAACAAACCTTCTCAGAAAATTAACTTGCCCAAAGAAAGATTGTATTCCCTTCACATTTTTTGGTTTAGGCACCTTATCAATTACTGTCACTCCCTCAGGATCTATCTTTACACCATCTTTTGCTACTATGTGTCCCATTAATCTACCTTCTATTACCCCAAATGTACATTTCTTTGGATTTAAAGATACTCCATATTCCAAGGCTTTGATAAAAATCTTCTCTAGGTGTGTACAATGGTTTCCAACCTTCTTGGAATAAGCTATAAGGTCATCTTGGTATACTATCATAAACTTATTTATATAATCATGGAAAGCTACATCCATAGCCCTCCGAAAAGTTGCACTAGCATTAATCAACCCAAACGACATTCTCACATACACATAAGTTCCCCATGGAGTTGTAAATGCTGTCTTAAATTGTTCATTTTCTTTCACTAGGACTTGATTGTACCCTAAGAATCCATCCATCATAGACATCAACTCAAAACTAGTTACTTGTTACAACATGGCCTCCATGTTTGGGAATCCATAGTCATCCTTTAGAGAAGCAATGTTTAGGTTTCTAAAATCTACACATAGCCTGATGTCTCCATTCTTTTATTTGGTAGGCACCAGATTTGAAACCCAAGTAGAATGCCTAATAGATTTAATTATCCCTTGATGCCTTAGCTTCATCAACTCCTCTTGCATTTTGGGGGCTAGAGTGGGATTTTCTATCCTTTTTTTTTGTTTGAAAGGTTTTACATTATCTTTTAGTGGTATGACATGTTGGAACAAATCCTCCCTATACACCTTGAGGTCATCATATGACCATGCAAAAACATGTTTGTACTTTCTCAACAAATCAATCAGTGGTTTTCCAATTTCAGTTGGCAAATTTTGGCTAATATAAACCTTCTTGGGAGCCTTAGCAGTACCAAGATTTACTTCTAATTCTTGAGGCTTAGGGTCCCTAGTCCTAGGTTTTTCTATATCTTGATTATAAAAAATATTCTCCAAAACCACTAACCCCGTAGATACCTTGTTGGTTTTCAATTGCATAATCTTCTGGCCAAAAATAGTTTCCTTATCATCAATGGTTTCAATTAGATCACTACAATCGAATTCTTGACCATGGTATTTGTTCTCACTTAGCATGAAGTTTATAATATCCTTGTCATCTTCAAAAATTTGTCAATTTTCAATATTATCAGGTATTGATGGTCTATTTTGAACTTCCATTTGTGAGATTCTAGCAAATGACATTTCCTTAGGCTTAATTGCTATATTTGCTAGTAAATATTCCATTTTATTCTATTTTCTATCTCTCCATGAGATACCAAATACATCAAAGAACTCTATCTGATCCTAGACTACATTTCTATAATATTTCAACCTTTTTTTTTGGAAGCATATGTCTCCCTTATTTGTGAAAGAACCAATTCAAAATCTCCTATGACATGTAATTTTTTTATCCCATGGTGAGCAACAACTTTCAATCCTAACAATAGGGCTTCATATTCTGTTATATTGTTGGTACAAGAAAATTTTAGAGTAAATGAATACCTAAAGGTATTTTTCTCAGGAGATACAAAGACTACCCCTACCCTAGAGCCTTCTTTGGAACTAGCCCCATCAAAATAAATAATCCATAAAACTGTGAGTCCATACAACATTCCACTTCATGTTCAATCACAATAGACAATTTCTCTACTTCTTAAATGATCAATTCCACCCTAAAAGCATTTACACCAGTGTCCAAAAAGAAAGTTGAATCCTTATTAATTCCTTCTCCTGAAATTTTATTAACCCTTGGCTCCCTATCAACCTTAACTACCTTATCACCTATATGGAAAGTTGCATAAGACAAATCAGACTGCAAGCTATCTCCCATAGCAGCAATCCATTTCCTAGAAAGCAACATCCCATAATGTGGAGGAATGTCAACCACAAGGACTGACATGATCAATTTTGCATCAGGGTATGCCACTATCTTAAATGAAAATTCATTAATAGTACCTACGACAGGGACTTCTCTAGCATCCATACCTCTACATCTACCTTAGTATCCACCTTTAGACCTAAAGCTTCCATGACTTTGAAAGGCATATGGTGTTAGATGCTCCTAAATCTATCATGTAGTTCTTTAGGGTTTTTCCTTTTATAATCAGACAAAGAAAAAATGGGTCAATATCTTCTATGTAGGCTACTAATGAATCATCCAAAAACATTTGTGTGATTTGGGATATAACACCATTATCTTCTACCACTACTGGGGTTTGCTGAATACTACTTGGTTCAATGATATTACTATGATTTTCTATCCCACCCAACCATGATAAGGCCTTACTCTTATGCTCCTCAATTTTGAAGAATTCAGACAAAGGTACATTGGCAATAATTTGTGACAACATAGACATCATATCAATAGGTTTTGAAATAGTAGGCTTCACAAGCATACTTGGAGTGGAAGTCCTTTGAATAGTAGGCACTACAATCTGCTTGGCTGAATCAGATGCTGAATTCTTTTATTGCACTACTATTTTAGGTGTATCACTTGTTTGAAATTGCACTTTCTTTTTAGGCTCCCACTTCTTGATTTTACTGTCTTTGGCCTTTGTTGTCTTAGTATGGGTTTTGTTGCTCTCATCCTTCATCTTGTTGTAATATCCTTGATGAATATACTAGAAGATTTTCCAGTATCACTCCCAGTTGTCCTACTCCTCAAGTTATAGTTACTGTGCACTTGGAAAATCATCTCTATAGTAATTTTGTCAATTTCCTCCTTGTAAGGAATTATCAAGTTTACATTCTCAATATTTGAAGATACATTACATACCTTATCCTTATCATAATTTTCATCATCTAGGAATACTTGTTGATGATGGTGTTGGTAAGAAATTCTCTAACTAGTAACATCATCTTCATGTTCCTTCAAATTAGAATCCACACAATCATCAAACATGTCTACCATATTACAACTTACATCATCATGGTTCTTTTCTTCCTCTTCCTCATCATTCTGTGCACTATGATCTGAAGCAAATGACTGAGAAACTACACAATAGTTTGGGGAATGAGGTGATTGACATATGATGCACCAGGGTACATCATCATTCATATTTATAGAGCTTCTTTGGAGAGGATCTGGTGTACCCTTATCTTTTATATTTTGGGTTTGGTTGGGAATTGGTTTACCATCCTTCCATTAAGTGGTGTAGAGGTAATTCTGCATCTTAGGCTATCTATTGAAATGGTTATTATTAGTTAGGGCCTTCTCACCAACAATGGATTTGTTTGAACTGAAAGTTGATAGATTCATCTTCTTTAATAAGTCCAATACTTGACCTATTAAGTGTTCTTTAGGTTTTTTACCTGCAGGGATTTTATCCACTTCCCTTTTGTTGTTATTCTTAGTATTGAATAACTTTGGATCATCTCTCCTCCCAAGTTTACTAGATTCTTTTCTATTATTTTCAATATTTACTGCAATTTTGAAAGCATCCCTCAAAGTCTTAGGTTCCTTATCCCTCAACTGATAAGCCATCTTGCTATCAAAAGCATTCAAATATGTTGTAAGACAAACATCCTCATTCAATCTCATGACCTAAAACAACTTGTACATTCCTTTTTGGAATCTTATGTTCAAATCAAATGTAGATTCATTAGGGTTATTCTTAATATTATTGAAATCATTTAGCATAAAACCAGTATTGTTATTGTCACCATATTGTTCTTTGAACAAATTTTCCATATAACTCCAAGAACTAATGCAATCATCTGGTAATCTCCTAAACCAATCCCTGGCATCTTCTATTAACAAATGCACAAATAGTTTCATCACCACATCTTCATGCTCAACTTTAAAATTATTCAACATGTCTACAAAGACTCGTAAGTGCTCCTCTCCAATGACAACATTGTTTCCAGAGAACTTGACCACTTTATCTCTTAGATCAAAAGATATGGGATGAGGGAAACTAGGAATCCCTAGGAATGATAATTGTCTAAAATTTTCCATATATATGGTCATTTTCTAAAAAATAGCAACATTGGATGTGCTTGCTATATTGCCCTGACTTTGAGCAATATTGGCTTGAGATTGCTGTATTTGAACAGTAGGGATTAGGATACTAGTAGTGGATGAAGAGATAGGGGTAGAGTGAGACATAGCTTGACTGGATATTACTAATCCACAAGTAGGCATAGAAGTTGTTGTTTGAGTAGAAAAGTTGGGCTAGGTAGCTAAAGCATAGCTAGACTTAATAAATTGATTTTGTCTCCTAGTTTCTATTGCTTGAGCTTCGTTCTCAACCTTTTCAAGTTCTTTTGCTAGGTCTTCTTTCTCCTTTCTGGCCTTCTCTAAATCAAAATCCAACTTAGACATGGGAGGAATCACATTTTTGCTTAATCTAGCTTGGGGTTCATTTATGTGAATTCCTATGGCTTTGCCCTTTCCTTTGTCTGTGGGTTTCACAGGAGGTTCTACAGGATCTGCTTGGACAGGCTTGTAAGCTTGGACTTGAGAAATGACAGGTTCTTGCCTTTGGCTTATGAGCTTTTCTTATTCTATAATGTTAGATCTAAAAGTATCTATATCCCCAAACACATCAGCATGAAGGACTGAGGTCCTTTCTTCCAACTTCTTGTTTTGTTCTTTCAAGGCAACCATCGTTCTAACTAGGTTAGGCCTTTTAATAATGGCATTCATGGTGGCTTGCTCTCTTTCCTTCTCTAAATGGATATGTTTGGCCTCCTCTTCTATGACCCATTTTTTTAGAACTTCTATTTCTGAACATACTTTCTTAGGATCTGTAGAAGTTGCCTCTGAATCAACAAGATCATCAAGGTCTATAAGATTAGGTTGCATATATGGAACTGTTCTAGGATCTCTCATGACATTCCAATATCCTAGCCTATGGTTCATATCTGATATATGAAAAGTATCTCCTATTGAGGAAACATTCTTAGCATAGTAGAATTGGTCTTCTTGTAGTGAAGTACTAAATATTCCCCCCAAAGGCCTTGTATTTTTTGACTCATAACTTAATGAAGAAGACTCCCTTCCTACAACTAGTTGGTATTCTAGATATACTAATGTATTACTTTTGGGTTTCCAGGTGGGATTCAGATCTACTTTCTTTTTACCTTGATTCTTCCTACCACCTTGGGGAAAATTAGTATATAAGGGTACATTAGGATTGTGCCTTTTGTAAGCTCTTGTATTCTTGCTTTTATTAGCCATTAAAAAGGGTTCCTTGTTACATATGCACTAGCTTCAAAACCTTGACTGAGTCACCACTCTATTTTAGGGAAAATATGATAGTAAGATAGCTTTTGACTTCAAAGGAAAGAGTACAAGAAAATACCAATATACTTTACAATAATAAGGGACCAATCACATAAAAATATGACTACAAATTTGATTGATAGATAGGACACTTTGTACAAGCTGTGTGGGTTACTGTACACTTGTGGTACTAGGGTTATTGCTGCTTTTTAAAAAAAATTCTCAAGGTTTTTCATTGAAATAGGATCACTATAACAACAAGTAGTACTACAAAATGATCCGACACACATGTGCACAAAAAGATCAAAGAAATTGCCGTATGTTTTACATAGGCACGTGTGTTAAGCAATCCTCAGTAGAGTCACCATTTTTTGGGTGTTTTTTAACTATTGGACAAGAAAAGTTCAATACCAATATAATAATCACAAATCCAAGGATCAACTACTTCCCATCAACAATTATGTATGCATATTATTTGCATCCAACTTCAACAAAACCAAGACTGGTTTTCTACTCTTTAGACTCTATAGAACATGGGTAGGTATACCTGAGGAATGGTTCAAATGAATGCTAATATATGAGAATTTTTTTAGTTTCATTTTGCTTCTCATCTCCTGGCTCTGACATATACATAGTTTGTTCATTCCAAGTAATCTCTTAAAATGATATGCATCCATTATAAGTAGATTTGGTTACAATTCTCCTTAGGTTTACAAATATTTCTGGCAATAGTAGCTATTTGAGACTCAAAAATTAGATGCAAACGAGTGCTAACCAACATTAATAATCTTTGATAGTAAAATAAAATGGATTTTGAAATTAAGTTTGATGGTTCTTCATGATCTCTCTTTCTGCAGATTAAAATAATTAGATCAGTGCCTACTCCATTGGGATCAAGAGTATATTCAATTCCTAGATCTTACTGATTGCATTACAATCAATATCATTAAATTTTTTGATTGAAACTCATTCTTACAGACATCAATTCTATTATCATGTTAATCTTGTCAAATTTACTAAAGCATTCACTTAATTCTTTGAATTAAAAGCAATAGTAATTTGACATACAATCTGATGGAATTGTATTCAATTGAATAAGACTTGCTCATACAATTTCAAGGAAACTAGATAAAAAAAATGGAGACAAGATTCATCCAGAAAAGATGTGGGGTTATCTCATCTTTACATTAATTTCTTTTGAAAAATTTGCATAAAATTGAATAATACTCAGAATAACTCAAGACTAAGCATTAAGATCCTGTCACACCTGATACAATTCTCATAAATTTTGTAGAGAAAATATATTACCAAGTGTTCATGAAATAAAACTGCACCAACAACCTTAACAAGTATTTTTTGAAAGACAAGAAATCAAACCTCTTCTCTAGCCCTAGAATCTCACTTATAAAGGGTGAGATACAACAAGCTTCAGGCTAAGACAAAATGACAGCTGTCCTTTTAGACAAAAGATATCTACATTTTGCTGCCATAAAAGACAAAAGTGTATGTTATAGAAAACCTATACATGAGGCATTTTTTGGTAGGCCCCAGTTCTGTTATATCTCCAAATGCTACTAATTCCATGATTTCCTCTTATGCTACTCTGATCCCTCGTAATATGTAGTTATCAAATTGGTTAATGCCATGTCTTGTTCTGATAATTGCAAATCAACCTCAACTCTGGGATCTCCACTGGCTTCATCATGAACTGATAAAACCACCTTTATTCTTATTTCTTCTTCTACCATGTCATCATTGTGAGCCTGTAACCCTACAATTGAAATTGGTTGCTTTCTTTTATCCTCTTCTTTCCTTTGATCCTGTGGGAGTGTAACAATGATTTGTACTTCATCTTCATGTATCTCATTATCATCACTCTTAGCTTCTTCCAACTGTTCATCAGAAGAAATATCTGCCATCCACTTGTCAAAAAGTGTATCATCTAGCTAGTTAAAATGTAGAATATCATGTTGCTTATTGATCACATATTTAGCCTCTTTATCAATGCTAACAAAATCTTGTTTTAAGGAATCAAAGAATAACTGGGCCTTCACTATTTCTTCTATTGTGGTTGCCCACCATGCATGTCCTTTTTCATTTATGACTTCATTCATTCTTAAACAAAACAAGTCATCTAATTCCTTGGCCCACTCATCTTTACATTTTAATTTATTCTTTTTATCCAAGGCTAATGGGAATAAGTAGAGTTTTTCACTTTTTTACTTATTCAAATAACTAACAATTTTCCTCTGTAATCTGACTCTTTTGTCATCAAACTTTGACAGATCATGAGAAACATCATAAGTTTTTTTCAGTATGGTCATGTGATGACCTTATGACTGAGTAACATAAAAATGTAATTTCTTTTCTCCTCTTATCCCATTTATTTACAATGGGTTCCAAAGTCTCTTCATTTTCCTTTATCTCTTCCCATATATTTATTATCCTGGCTAACTGATCATAGAACAATGGCCATTCAATTTTGTCAACCAGATACATAAGACCCTTCCTCAATTTATCTTCATGCTACACATTTAGCTCTACATGTAGTGCCCATAGTTTTCTCTTCTCTTCTTCAAAGTCTTTAGCCGTATAGTATTGTGGCCTTTGTGGAATTTTTGGCATTTCAATGAGAGGAGTGGATTTAAAAGGTTCCATTGGTGGGTGAGGGTATGTGATCCTTGCTCTAGTAGACTGTCCCAACATCTTATTTTCAAGTTCAATCCTTTTTTGAACTTCTTTATTGTAGGCTTCTAGAGCCTTTTCATATTTATTCTACAATTCAAACATTTCCTTTTCTTCTTTCACCACAGTAGCCAAAACTAAGTTAGATGTACTGACATTTAAATGTGTAGCCTCTGCATGAGTTGTATCTACTATCCTTTTGACAATTATATTACCCATCAATCCAATATCATCTGTTTGTGACAAAATAGCCCTGGATCCTTTCCTTAATGACCAAATAACTAAAGCAACCTGGTCATAACTAAAAAGTTGCACCTTTTATTTCTTTCTTATCTTGATCTTGTAAATTTAGTTTATTTGAAACAAAGTTAAAAACTAGGGCATCTTCTATATCCCAATTAGGTAGTAGTAGAATAACTGATGCCTTCACCATTTGTCTCCCCCCTTTAGGGGTTATATTTTGGAATTCTTGCATCATTTCATCTTTTACTTGATTTTGCAAGGCTGCCTCCTCCATTTCTAGGTGATCAATCCTCAACTTATTGCACCTCTCCTCATATTTTCCCATATTTGCTCTCCATGCAAATTGGTAGAATGCTCTTGTTCTAACAAAACTATCATCAAACAAAATTTTATGGCTAGCTTGTTCTATTACAGGGTTCAATTCCCTTCCTCTATAATTTTCCACTGTTAAATCAAGGTTTGGCATAGGAGGTTCTTGAGGACTTCCCTCATCTAGCTTTACTTGTGTTATAAAAACTCGCCCTTGGGACCCTAGATGTTCAACTTGTTCCCCAGTGAGCTACTCCTCTCCAATCTACAAAAGGGATTGGGTAGGTGAATACTCCTCAATGTGAGGACCTTGCTCTTTTATTATTCTTTTCATCTTAGGAGAGGGCTCATAAGGTCTTTCTTTCAAGACAACACTAGTGGATGCTATTATTATCTTTCCTTTATCCACAGTGGTCTTCTTATTTAGGATCACACTCTAATTTGATCTTTTTTGGACAATCAATTGTCTCATTCACAAATTGGGAGTGAATGCAAATCTCTTCATGACCTCTTTGGCCTTATTTGGATATGCATTAATAAAAAATGTTTTTTCTCATTCATGGCCTCCATTATTTTAGGAAAAGTAATCATGAGTTTATTTATTCTATCTGCCTCTATTTTTGCATTACCAAGAGGCTTATAATTATTGTCATAATAATAAATAATTCCAAAACGCTTGAGAAAACCCTCCATTTTTCTTTTGAGGTCTCTTGCTCCTGCAAAGAGAACTCATTTCTAATTACATCCTCATGGTAATATGATTCATGATCTATGGCACCAAATTTAACCCCTATTCTAAAAAGTTGGTTATAAAAGCCCTCTGTATCAAAAAAAATGGCATGAGACACTACCATCTTATACTAATCTAAAATTTTGTATAAAAATAACCAGCTATCCTTTGTAATAACAAAATGATGGGCTACAATACAAGTTGGGAAAATTGAGCCTCTATTTCTTTCACCATATAGGTTTCTTCTAGTCCTCCCTGTAGGCATAACACCTCATATATTCCTATTTTCAATGGCATTTGGTAAGGCAAAATGTGAGGAGTCCCTTGAAATCAATAGACTCTAATAATAGTAGAAATAGGGTATGGTATAATGTCTCCCCAGTTTTGAGATACTTTCAAACTAGATGTGTTATCCATGGGTCTAAGAAAATTTACCAATGCCTTAAGAACTCTAGGATTGTCACTTAATAAAAAGCACCTCAACTTTGAGGCAAAATATCTATCAAACTTGACAAAACTAGCATTTTCTGCATCCCAAGTGATGTTTGTACTCCACAACTAAACTGGCAAAGCCTCTCCCTCATTTTCTCTATTCAACTCCATTTGTTTACCAAAATATGTTGCTCCTTTGAACAAAAAAAATGTACATCAGTAGAGAATAATGACCAAATTTTTTTTCAATTTTTCCTTTGGCAATTCCAACCAAGTTTGTATGGATTTCTTCTACAAAGTAGGAGGTGAACTCAAAAATAACATCAACACCAAAAGAAGCAATCTGAGCTATCATATACATGAAACTTATAGGCATTATATTCTGTTCATCTTCACCAAAAACCCTACACAGAGTCATGTATATTTCTACAGCCTAGGAAGTGAAGTATTCCTTTTTAAAAGGTTCCTTAGAGGAGGCTTTAATAACTAGCAAGTTCCCAATTGAGCTTATATGTGCCCTCAGTGCACCCTACCCGATCTTATCCCTTTTAGAAAAATATTCTTTTTCTAGACCTTGTAGGTCAATGGGTGTATAATAATCTTATAATGTCTCTAGACCAAATACTTCCCTAATTTCCTCATGGCCTACTATGATTAGACATTCACCATCTATTCTTCTTGTTACCCTTATTTCTAGGTCATAGCTTTTGGCAATAGTCATTAATAAATCAACATCCATGAAGACACTAGGGACCACTAACTTTCCCAAGTCAAAATTCTAGATGTTTGTATGAGGGGTAGATAAATTCCTTTCTAAGAACCATTTTCTAAAAAGGGAAAGCCCTATTTGAGCAGTTTTAGCACCCCTAACCCAATTTCCCTTATCAAACAATCCATCAACCATCTTGAGTCTAGGGTTTAGGGAAATTAACTTTTTCAGGTTGACAGTCTCATTCGTGGATTTAGGCAATAATTCAAGAAGGTCATCATTAACATTTCTAGCCAAATAATCATCTTGACCTAAAAAAATTTCTTTGGAGGCATGGTGAATGATATTTTTTGCAAAAAACTAGAGCACTTCTATATATATATATTGTGAGAATAGGAACTTACTGAATTTTCTACTACCCTTTTCTGCAATTTTGCAATACTCTACGAACAAGTGGAAATTCTTTCACATCTTGATCACCTCAAGCACAAGTTTTTAATGGCATTGAATTCTTTTAGAAGCTTGAAAATTTATTTGCATATGAAAAGATAGCAAAATTTTTGCAATATATTCTTTTGATGGTTCGCATGATGAGCCTTCATTCTTCATAAATAAACTATAAGGCAAATAGGGTGACACCACATTTGGATTTTAAAATACACTGTCAATATCCAAAAATCTGTTGATCTAGGAATAAATCCTAGGGATGACTCATCTTTCACTTTCCAAGATGGAAGTCAATCTAGTAGGTTTTCTCCACATCAACTTTTCTTTTACTGTTGGCAGCTTAGACTAGACCCACTAGCACTTGAGGACATGTGTCGCCATGTTACTACATCACCATGCATAAAAGGTAAGCAGTTTGTCTATGCAACATAATAACAGTCATCTATTCCACTTTAATCTAATGATATGCATTTGATCTATTTTTCAATATGACTATGGTGGGTCCCTCCTTCTCTTCCTTTGGTTGCTGTGTCGTTACCCTTAAAAAATGAGTAACTCCTCATAGCGATGCAATGGCCACCATTGATGTGAATTTGATTTGATAGTGAGGAATTTGGATTTATTCTACTTCAACTATGGTGGGTCTATGCATTCTTTCCATTAGTCACCATGTCGCATTAGATAAACAGTGTGCAACTTTTGATGGTGACTTGGTAACAATTGTTGATTTAACTTTAATCCAATGATCAATCCAACGATCATGATTCTTCATTTGCTCTTTGTTGAGTGCTTTTCTAGGTCATATGTATCTTGAAAATATTCCGATAGGCTGGAAAATCAATTAATATTTCAATCCTTTCTATAATCACCATATAACTAAGCTCTACTATGATTCATCTTTTACAATCAGGCACTATGTTGCTACTAGCAAAAAACAAGGATTTTTTGATCGCAACATAGCAACTTCTTGTATTTCTTGCAAACCCCTATGTATAAGACACACCCATGCTTAAATTATGCCAACATGTCAAGGTAATTACATGGCTTACTGTTGATGAAGGAAATACATGGGACCCACCTTTTGGAATTGTTACCGCATTCCCTTTTTTCGTCAAGGTGCTATGTCGCTACTAGCAGGATTCTTTCATTTCTTGATCATGAAATAGTGACCTTAAAACTTTTGAAATTATGGGACTAATAAAATCTCCATCTTTCCACCATGATTATTGCAATCAATGCTTTTGACAAAGAATTGAAGTCACACAACCATATTAACAACAAGGAACTTTATGATGCCTATCCATTTCATTATATCTTGCCTTTCTTAATTTTTAGCAAGGTGCTATGTCACTACTGGTAGAGCTCTTCTATTTTTTAGTCATGACATAGTGACCCACCAAAAAATACCAAAACTTAGAGACACAAATTATAACAAACTCCAACTGGTCCCTTCTCTGGTACTGAAAATTTTGACACCAGTCACATCACTGAAAGGTTTAGAGCAATTAAAAAATTTGGCACCCACTTTGCACTTTACAACACCATCCTTCTATTTTGTGGTAGTCACTATGCTGCATAGGCGAAGATCCTTGCATTTTCTTTATGTGACATAATGACCACTGTGGATCTTGCAAAGATCTGACGGTGTAAATAAAATTAGGAACAAGAAGTGGAAAAGTGGAAATTTAAGCAAATCTAAGAGAATATTCCAAATTTAAAACAACTACCCACCCAATAAACATTTAAAATACACAAGACCTAACACATATATTTGGGACACAAAACTTACTTTAGTAGGGTTTCACATAGGGCTAAATTTTTTGCAAAACCAGAGAACCAAACCCTAATAAGCAGAACACAAAATTTATTTAATTTTCACACTTAATTCTTAGGAACATTTTACCTTGTGAAAAATCAGATCAACAAGTTTTAATAATCATGGAAAGAACATGATCCCATGTTGTTCTCATTGATTCCAAAACATGAATCTTTATCTCCAGATTTGTAGCTAAATCAATTAAGCTATTAGTGATAGAAAGATTATGATCTCTTTGAACTAAATCCTTTATTGAAGACAAGTCATGTTGCATAACCTCCAAGTGAGGTATCAACATGGACTGGGTCTTGATTCAATTGATTGAGAGGTAGAACTTTCTGATAGCTTCATGTTAGCTTGAATCCTCTGAATTTTTTGCTGAAATTCATTATTGGCACATCACAAAGAATATTGTATAGATCTTATACCTTCTTCACAATTTCTTCTAGATTCTATACCAGTGTCCATAACTCTACTTTTCTTACTGCAATGACAATATAACCTTTCTCTATTACTTTCTTTTCAAACTTATTTTTAGAGCAGGTCATAAGTTTTTTATTTGCCTCAATATCCCTAGTGTTGATTTTTTCAACAATTTGTACTAGCTACGAGATAATGGGGTCCTG
Organism: Cupressus sempervirens; assembly: GCA_028749045.1. Classification (NCBI taxonomy): domain Eukaryota; kingdom Viridiplantae; phylum Streptophyta; class Pinopsida; order Cupressales; family Cupressaceae; genus Cupressus; species Cupressus sempervirens. The sequence goes on from CM053785.1 coordinate 107,339,586, forward strand.
TTCATCAATGGTATGTATATCAAAGGCATGATCACATATATCTTCGATATCATGCAACACCTATTTCTGTTGCTGTTCTCTCCTCATCTCTTCTTGTCTTTTCTTTCTTACTAAAATATCTTGCAAGATGACAATTTGTTCAAATGTGAGATTGTTTAGATCTTATTTTGGCATTTCAATAACTTCATCTAGAGTAACAATAGTACCTAGAGAATATTTTTTCTCTTCTTTCTTTTTCCTTTCTTTGGAGTGCTACTGCTCAACACTGCTAGAGGAGGTGAGGGGGTTTTACCACTTGGTCTAACTTGTATTTCAATGTTGGGAACACCAATATTAGCACTCGACACTACATTATCTTTTTCTTTTTATCCTTCTTTCTATACTATCTTCTTTCCTCATCTTGATGTTCAAAGACATGGTGTATTGTTTGACTTGTAGAAGATGGCTCTAAATTTGTTTCCTATTTTAGTAACTTTTATTCTTGCTTCTCCTTTATTGACGCCTTGACTTTTATTATCAATGTTTTGGTTTGAGAAGCCTATTGATGTTGTTTCTCCATCTGTTTTACTTGTTCATTAAAATTCACAATTTAGACTTGTATATCTCCTTCCTTAGGATAGTCCCTTATTTGTTGTAGAATAGGATTATCAACTATAGCATCTTGAATGGGTGATACATTACCCTATAGGCTTGGCACACCTAAATATTCTTCATCACTATGATCTTCTTTAATAGTTACTATATCCACTTCTTTCTCTTATTTATCTACTATACAGATCATTTGGAATCTTGTTTTAAAATTCTATAGATGCTAGCTAATTGTAAGCCATAATTTCTAACATGGCCTCCTCTACCTTGAATTTTTCATTATTATTCAATGTCTCATACTTTACATATCTAAAACCTAATAGGATTACAGAGTTTTTGATGTTAGAACATACCTCATCAATAGTTCTAGGCTTTGTAGGCACAATGACTCAGTAGTGACCAAGTTCTTCAGATTTGGTCCTCTTTGCACTTTCCTCTTAAGCATCTGTATGCTTTACTAACCTTCTTCTCTTTGGTTGGCCAATGGTGGCTAGCATTTTCCTCTTCACTATACTTGAGCCACTTGGTTTTGTGATCTTTACTACTCCTTTCTTAACTGATGACTCAATATTGGCTATTGCTATTGCCCTGGTCCTTGGTCTTTGTGGTACAACAGGGGAGAGGGCTTAGGTATTACCTTCTTTACATCCTTCCTCACCTTAGGCTTAGTAGTTTTCACTATTTTGGCCTTTTTCATAGGTGGGATGGTAAGTGCTAGGGCTTTACCCTATTTACTTGCACTCTCTTCCTCTTCCTCTACATCAATGTCATTTTATCTATCCTCTCCAAGACCTTGCATCAACATCAAAGGTTCTTTTTCTTTTGTTTGCATGCCTAGATTTCCTTCTGGGTCTTCAATCACTCTCTTCATTTTCTTATTAGTAGAAGCAATCTCGATGTCTAATATTATTGTAGATTTTTCTTCAAAATTTCCAAAGGGCTTAACCTTTCGATCAATTTCTTCATTTAGTAGTGCAGTAATTGCTGCACTCACATCATTAATCTCAATTTCATAACCAAAAGGTTTAATCCAAGCTATCCTCTACTTAACCTCCCATACAAATGTGTTATTAGTATCAACTAAAAAACATACATCATTATAATGCTTCTCTACTAAGGATATATGAATCCTTAATCTCTTCCTCATTTTTAGTTTGAATTCTCCAAAATATCCATCTAGAACATTCTCAAAATTTTCTGCCAAATGTGTCATATACTCACTAATCTTACTTGTAGTAGGTTTTTCTCATTCCCATATACCATTCCCAATAGCCAAAAAATAATTTTGAGTGTAAAAGAAAATACACATAATCAATGATCCAAACTTAGACATTGAATTCTTTTCTTTCTTGATTGATATTAGATTTTCTTCTAGTTGCAACTGCTATAACTCAGAAAGATCATATTCATGATCTTTCATCACAATCTTCCATGCCTGATCAACTGCCATACATGACACACTATTTAGTTGGCTTGACTGATAGAACTTATGAGAGATCACTCTCACTGCAAACTTGATCAATGGATTAGTGATGGTTGAAATAGACATGCCACATCCATTCCACTCGGCTTTGGTATATGTCTCAACAAATTCTTTGCTTGACAATGCATTATCTTCTTCTTGTCAAATGTTGGGTACTCAGTAACAATGAGTATCATCTTATTTGTGATCTCGATTGACCCATTCTCTAAACACAAATCCATATCATGAATTCTTCTCAACAAAACTTTAATCTATTCAACGTTGAAATTTCTCAAAAAATATAGGATATGAGTTAACCCTTTCCTCTAAACAATTTTAAACTAATCCTTAAATATTCCCTCATCACACATTTTTTCATGTGCCACATGAATCTCATAGTCTCTAACTTCACTAATTTTGCACATATAACAACTTTGTATGTCATGGAGCATAATGACCTTAGGTGGTATCAATGATAACACACCCATCTAATCTCCTTTCGAATAACATGATACTTAGGTGGAGGACAAGTGTCACTCTTTACCAATTGAACATTGCTTAGCTCTTCTTGATTCTTCACTATTGGTGTTGATGAAGATGAAAAATTTCTCTTGTTAGGGTTTTAAAATTTTTCTTCCTAAACAACTTGGCATGACTTGAAATCAAAACTCGATCACTCTTCTACTCTTGATTTGCTTCCAATCACCTTAAGATCACTTCACAAATTTCTCAAATCACTCTGTGCTCTTGAAATATGAATGCAAGGTGTGTAAAATATCTTCAAATTTGATTTATACCTTCATTCATTCAAGTTAGGATCTCCAAAAAATTTGTGTCCTTTTCTAGGTGGAATCCAATTGTCTCATTAATTACTAAACTTTTGAACTCAGTCTCCATTATACAACTCAACTTAAACATCAATTTGGTCATTTGGGGTACTCGATCCATATTGCAATACTTTATGAATATAGACATTTTTACTAATGCTTGACACCCAAAAATGTAAATGATTCTATTGCACTATATTTTTCCATATATTTTTTCTAATGCATATTTTTTCACGTAGATATGAACTTTTGCAAAATTTATGTTAGGAATTGATGTGAGATTTACATACCTTTCTTAATCAGTTTAAGGTGGTTTGATCACCTTCTGCATTGGATTGGGAAATCTTGAATTTATTTGTTTCACTACTTCCATTTTCCACCTTTTTCTTCCAGGTTTGGTTCATCTCTTTGTTTGTTTGTTCAACATCTACTTTTCCTTTATGCTTGATGTGTTCATTGTTTGGTATTGGTGCTCGAGTTTTGTAGTTCTTATTCACATGTCCAACCTTGTGACAATTAGAGAATTTTTTTTAGGTGCATTGAACTACCTTCTAGTTATCTATTTAGGTTTTTCCTATGATATGTGTTCATACACTTTATATCTAAACTTTTGACAATTGTAAAAATGTCCTCAAGTCTAGGTGTTGTAGGTGTATTGTTCATCTTTGATCTAAATTCATTTATTTGATGTCCTTGATTATTACAATAAAAATCACAACCAATAAACTTAGTTTTAGGGTTTTACATACCATTCTTGCCTTTGCAAATGTTTGTAATATGTCCAAGTTTACCACAATGATAACATGTAGGTTTGCCTTTTGATTTTTCATTCCTTAGCTCTCCACCCTTCGATGATTCTCCTTTTTAGTAGATGAATGTTTCTTCATATGTCCTAGTCTAGAAGTGCTACTAGATGACCCAGGGATCTCATCAGTTCTTCAAAGTATCTTATTTCTGAATTGAGCTTGTTCATCTTTTCCACAAGTTCTTTTTCAAATATTAACTCATTCCTTATTAGGTCATTCTGTGATCTCATATTTGATACCTCCACATCTTTCCTATTTAGTTCTTGATTTGCAAGCACCAATTGGTTCATCATATCTAGCTGAGTTTTTGTAATATTTTGTACATCATATGACCTTTCTTCAAGTCTGATAGTCATTTATGTTCTATCTTCCTTAGCCACAACATTGTCTTCTATATGTTTCTTCTTCTATTCGATCACTTCACATAGCCGTATGGATTGAATTTCATGTTCTCTTTTCAATCCTCTAACTTCTTCATTCAGAATACCACTCTTCTCCAATAGATCTGTAATGGTTGCATCACTTTCACTAGAATTTCCATCATCAAGTAGTCCTTGAGTATCAACTTCTTGATAAAGTGTGTCATTTTATTGAATGGCCATATATTTTCTCTTTCTTAGGGATTTCCTCAGTTCCTCTCTTACTACTTCAGTTTGTTGCAATATGAGCTAGATGTCAATCACTTGATTGTCCATAATCTCTCCAAATTTGTATGCCTCCATCTCCAAGATATGAACTCTTAAGTTTTTAAACTCTATTCAAGAAAACTAAGCTCTAATACCAAATTGGAAGTTTATTGGGAAACTAAGATACAGAGGGGGGGGGGGGGGGGGGGGGTGAATTAGAATATATAAAATTTTTATCCTTCAAAAAAACTTGACTGTATTCACCATAGTAACCATCTCATATCTAGCTTATGCATATCATAACTTGAAATATTAAATGCTAAAATAAATCTAACTATGCATCACATCCATGAAATATAAACACATAACACAAAATATTTTGATACCTAGAAACCCTCCAAGGTGATGGTAAAACTAGGGTGGAGATGACACCTACAAATCTTCACTACTGTAGTAACAAAGTCAGCCTGTTAGGACTACAATTTTGATCTCTTTTGATGATCTACCTTGTTAGAGTTTTTCTCTATTAAAAGATATATAAGACTATTAGGTCTACCTTGGATTAAGGGATTTAACAATTACAATGAAGTAAGGACTTAGTTAAGAGATTTATAAAGGCCTGTTAAAACCACATTGTTAAGAGGTCTTCCCTGATTCAATTTGTCAAAACTAATTTAGTACCTGATCCTTCAGTCTACACTTATAATTTTTGATTACGGATCTCCTCCTTCCAATCTCTAATATGATCTCCAATCTACTATATCTTTACTTTGTCCTTCATTTCTATATTAGTTTGTTAACTCCGTTCTTCACAAATTTTTCTTGTAGCTTCAAAAAATCCTTCACATAATACTTCACTTTCTTCACATACTTCCCATTATCATCCACTTTATCGAAAGAAGATTTGGATCTTCCTGCTGTAAAGTCATCTATAGAGTCTTTGAGACACTTCCCTTTTTGCCTCTTCACCTAATTAGTTTTTCTCTCTTCATAGGGATCAGTGATCCATGTCAAAATGAGTAACAATCATTGTATCATACTCTACAATCATTAAATGTGATTTACATGTCAGCTCAAAATGGTTTACCTTAAAGTTTATACCATTCTAGACATTTATGTTCTCCCTGTGTTACTTGACACATACTATCTCCAATGCTTGGTCATAACTATTCTTCCTGGTGTTGCTTGGCCTTAACTAATTTGGCTCCTTTTGTATGACTCAACATATATATGTATTTTTTGCTCAACATTCATTGTACTAGGTGACCAAAGACTTGCTCGACTCCTATAGAGTAACTCAGTCATAGTGATGAACAATTTCCTTTGCCTTATATATGACTAAATGTTTGATGCTAATAGGAAAAAAAAACTTAGAGATACTTGTTAGAAACAATAGTCCACCAAGATAATTCTGGGGGGGGGGGGAATTAGTTATCCAAAATTTAAAACATTTATCTTCTTTAAAAAGACTTAACCATTCAACCAAAGTGAACAAAACCCATAATAAAATGCTCATAGAAAATTACACCAGATATGTTGACTAGGGAAACTCTTGATCAGAGGGAAAATCCTGGTGGGAATGATGCTGACAAGATGATGTACTAAGATAAATATTCCTTGTTAGAGGATGGACCCTGTTAGGAGTCTATTACAAGATTTAGTACAATGAGTCCCTATTAGGAGAATTTGAATCCTTGTTAGGAGATTCCAACCCTATTAGGAGTTATGCCATTAAACCTATTAAGAGTTGTGCTACAATGTATGCAAGAAGAGGCCACTGCCCAAACATGCAATTTCAATTGCAAGAAGAGCTCATTATTCAAACAAGTAATTTACTGTTATCTTCTTCTTAACTTTGTTCTTTCCTTTGTCCTATCAACTAGACCAATCAATGTTAGACCTTATAGACTACGTCATGAACCTTGGATCCAAATACCAAACCTCAGATCACTTAACAAAACATCAGCAATGAAGTTTCCTTCACTTTCGCACTGCTCTACTCAACTTCACATTTTTTACTCTCTACTACTTATTATCGATCATAAATTCAGAGCATCTCTCTACATGATAAAGGAAAATATCCTTCCTTTATATTGAGTCCATAAAACAATTCCCTGAATCAGCTATTAGACCTTCTCAATTAATTGTTATAGGATCACATTAAGAACATGTTACACTTAGCGATAACATTAATTTTTCACCTTGCAACTTGAATAAATTTTCGTACATGAAATATTATGATGAGAAAGCTTAGCCATGTCATCCTCAATATGTCTTCTTCATGTCTTCAACCTTGATCTTTAAGATATCAACTTTGCTAAGAGATATAACAAGCTTACTAGAACATGCCTATGTAAATTGTATCTTAGAAAAAACATCACCAAAACTTACATAACTTATTTTAGGCTTGAACTTTCTTCTTTTGATGTTAACTACATATATTATATACTTAGAAGTATCTCCCATAACCTTGAGTGGTTATAATGCTCAACTAGCCATTTGTACCAACTTGATCTTTTTGTTGTTCTTCTATCAGATACCACAAAAAACTTGCTATGTTGACATCAATGACAAAATCAATCATAAATCTAATATATCATCATATTAGTACTCCTCCATAGGAATATAATTAGTATTCATGCTTCCAACCAATCTTCCAACATTCTTCCAAATCTTCCAACAATCTTCCCCTTTGGCATTGATGACAACATAGATGAAAAACATCTAGTTCCAAGAATACCAACAAAAGATTGTTCATCTTCAAATCCTTTTCATCAATCATACTCCCCCATTGATATACCTCAATGTGGTCTATACCAAACTATTATTTTGCATACTATCCTTATGCCAAACATCTTCCCTTTAGCATAATGTTTTTCTTGCCAAACTTCTCCCCCATTGACATCAATGTCAAAGGTAACCAACTTTATTGCATCAAATTTTGCAACAACTTACTAGCTCAAGTGTCAAAAGAAACTATTCAACAAGAGTCCTACATGACTCCATTCAACATAGATACTCCCCCATTTAGGAAGCATCAAAATTTAGTCTAGACAAATAATGGTACTCTATTACCTTGGATTGATGTACTCTTGCATCTTCTACTTTGATGTAGGAAGGGGCATAACCCCAAGCATACCTTGGAAGTACTCAAAAGACTCTTTGGAAAGAGGCTTAGTGAATATATATGCATTCTACTCTTTAATGCTGACATACTCCAATCTAATTTCCTTTTCTATAACCTTTTCTCTTAAGATATGATAATAGAAATGTGCTTAGTCCTTGAATGCAACACTAGATTCTTAGACATATTTACTGTGCTTTTTTTGTCACAATGTATAACAAAAATTGATTTCTATCCTTACATCCTTCAACATCTTCTTCATCCAAATGAATTGATTGCAATTATTTGCTACTGCAACATACTTTTCTTTTGATGTACTTTTAGATGTACAATCCTACTTCTTGCTTAACCAAGAAACTAATCTTCGTCCAAGAAAGAAAGCTCCTCCACTAGTGCTCTTTCTATCATCCATAATACCTACCCAATCTACATCAGTATAAGCACTTAGAGTAAAGTCATTAGATCTATCATACCATAATCCAAACTTAGATGTTCCTTCCAGATATCTAAATATCCTTTTCATTGCTACATAATGTGCTTCTCTGGGATTAGCCTAGAATCTTGCAACAATTCCAACTACATTTGCTATATCCAACCTTGTGTGAGTCAGACATTGCAATCCTCTGATCATAGATCTTAGTTCTTCTGCTCAATGGTAGGTGTCTCATCCTTTGTAGTTAACTTGTGTCCAGTTACCATAGGTGTTCCAACAGGTTTGCATGTTTTAAACCAAAACTTTTCAGTAAATCCTTCAAGTACTTAGTTTGAGAAATAAAGATTCCTTCTTTATTCTGTATAATTTGCAATCCTAAGAAATATTTCATCTCTCCTACCATACTCATTTAAAATTCTTTCTTTATTTCTTCTGCAAACTTCTCACTTTCTTCATCATTTCCTCCAAATATAATGTCATCAACAAATATTACCAAAATCATCAAATCATCATCAATTTTTTGAATATAGATTACTATATGCCATACCATTGCTATATCCAAGCTTTTTCAAATGCTTGTCCAACCACACACCCCAGGTTCCAGGTGCTTGCTTCAATCCATACAATTCTTTCCTTAGTTAGCATACTATGTCCTTGTCATCTGTTAAAGGACATTGTTTAGGCTGCTCAATGTATACCTCTTCTTCAAGTTTTCCATTTAGAAATGTTGACTTGACATCCATTTGATATACTTTAAATTTATTTTGTACTGTATAGGCTAAGAATAATATTACTACTTCTATTCTATCCACAGGAGCATACATCTCCTCATAATCTATTCCTTCTTGTTGTGAGTAACCTTAACATACTAATCTTGCTTTTTTTCTTACATCTTCTCCTTGCTCATTCATCTTGTTTCTAAATACCCATTTAGTTCCTATCACATTCTTGTTTGTTGGTTTGGGGACCAATTCCCATGTCTCATTATTTTCTATTTGATCCAATTCTTCTTTCATTGCTTGCTTCTAATAGTCATCTTTACATGCTTCATTTGTATTCTTAGGCTCAACTTGAGATATCAAGCATTGTTCTTCATTTAGTTTGCTTCTTGTCATCACACCTTTATCTTTGCTTCCAATTATCTGTCTAGATGGGTGATTCTTTATCATGTTCCTTCCTAAAGTAGGAGTTTCTATCTCAACTCTTGGCTCTACTAAAAGTTCTAAGCTTTGTTTTTTCCTTGGCTCTCCTTCATTTTTCAAATCATTATTAGTCTCAAGAAATACCTCATCATTCCTTGGATTAGTAACAACATCATCATTTGAATTGTAATCAACTATTCTCTCTTGTATTCTGAATTTCTCATAAATTCTTACATTTGCACTTTCCATAATAGTCTTAGTTCTCTAATTTTAACATCTATAAGCCTTGCTTTTCAATGAATAACCAAGAAACATACCTTCATCACTTCTAGCATCAAACTTACCAATGTCATCATCTCTCTTTATGTAACACCTACTTCCAAATATTTTGAAATACTTAACTATAGGTGAGTGACCAAACCACAGTTCATAAAGTTTCTTGTTTATGTCCTTCCTGACTTACACTTTGTTCATAGTGTAGACTTTTGTATCCATAGCTTCTCTCAAAAATGTCTTAGATAAATCATTCTATGCTAACATAGCTCTTGCAACTTCTATAACTGACTTGTTTCTTCTCTTTGCAATGTGATTCTGTTCAGGGGTTCTCATAGTTGGTAGCTGTCTTTTAATTCCATTTTCTTCACAAAATGTGTTAAACTCATTTGAAGTAAATTCTCCTCCTCTATCTAATCTTAAAAATTTAATCTTTACACTAGATTCATTCTTAACTCTATTATTGAATATCTTGAAATTGTCAAATGCTTTAGATTTCTCTTTAAGAAATGCAAACCGCATCATTCTAGAAAAATTATCAACTAGAATCATGAAATACCTTTCACCATAGAATCCTTTAGTCTTTTTAGGACCACTGAGATCTATGTGTACAATTTCCAACTGTGCTATAGTGGTAAACTTCTTGCTAGGAAATGAAGTTTTGTTATGCTTTGCCAAAACACATTCCTGGAAAATTGTGTTAGTAGGTTTTACAATCTTTAGAAAATGTCTAATTGCAAACATTCTACTAGTCCTCACAATACTATCAAAGTTTATATGACAAAATATCTTATGCCATAACCAACTGTCATCTACCTTTGCAAAAAAACATGTCATTTTAGTAGGATTCAACTAAAATACATTACCTCTAGATCTGGTTCTTATTCCAATTATCTTTCCATAGTTGTCTTTGATCATGCATGTCTTTTTAGTGAATTGCAACTAATAACCTTTGTCTACTAGTTTTCCAACACTCAAAAGATTGTGCTTTAAACCATCAACAAAGTATACATCCTCAGTATTAGTTTTACCATCAAGAGTTATAGATCCAATACCTTTTACTTAGCATGCTACATTGCTTCCAAATCTGATAATTCCTCCATCCTGACTTTTGAAGTCAACAAAAATTCATATCAATAGGCATATGATGTGAACAACCACTATCAATTATCCAATTATATTTGTTCTCAACCTATGATACCAAAGCTACCTTCCTTAGACTTTCTTCTTTAATTGCCACAAATCCAATTTCATCATTACTAGCACTTAATGCTTATTCATTAGAATCGTTATCTTTATTTGCATACAAACATTCTCTATCTTTTCTAGGCTTATGATTTCCGTTATTTTTTCTCCCTTTTAGGAAACTTTAGATGCATAATGATCAATTTCTTTACATGTCCAACAAACAAAAAATTTCATACCTTCTGATTCTCTTTTTTTAAGTAGATCAATACCTTCCTTTATCTTTATATCTTCTTCTGATTTGAATCTATCTTCGCTTGTGCTACTATTCCCTTGTATATAATAGAAAGTTTTTGGATTTGTGAATTCAATACTCTCCTCTTTACACAAATTTGATAATTCACCATTCAACCAAATTAAACAAAAACTATAATAAAATGCTCATAGACAACTAAACCAAATATGTTGACTAGGGAAACCCTTGATTAGAGGGAAAACCTTGGTGGCAATGATACCCACAAGATGATGTACTAATATAAATATTCCTTGTTAGAGGATGGACCCTGTTAGGAGTCTATTACAATATTTAGTACAATAAGTCCCTATTAGGAGACTTTGAATCCCTATTAGGAGATTCCAACCCTGTTAGGAGTTGTAGTATAATGTATGCAAGAAGAGCCCATTGTCCAAACATGCAATTTTGAACTACAAGAAGAGCTCACTACTCAAACAAGTAATTTATTATTATCTTCTTCTTTCCTCTATCCTGTCAACTAGACCAATCACTATTAGAACTTGTAGACCAGGTCATAAACCTCAGATCCAAATACCAAACCTCAGATCACTCAACAAAACCTCGGCAATGAAGTTTCCTTCACTTCCACACTACTCTACTCAACTTCGCATTCCACACTCTCTGCTACTTATTATTGATCATAAATTCATACCATAACTCTACATGATAAAGGAAAATTTCCTTCCTTTATACTGAGTTCATAAAATAATTCCCTCAGTTAGCTGTTAGACCTTCTCAATTAATTATTATAGGACCACATTAAGAACATGTTACGCTTAGCTATAATATTAATTTTATGCCTTGCAACTCAACTTTCCATACACACAATATTGTGATGAGAAAGCTTAGCCACGTCATCCTCAACATGTCTTCTTCATGTCCTCAACCTCAATCCTTAAGATATCAATTTTGCTAGGAGATCTAACAAGTTTACTAGAACATGCATCTGTAAACTCTATCTCAGAACATACATCACGAAAACTTACATAACTTCTTCTTGGCTTTTCCTTTCTTCCTTTGACATAAATTACATTTACTAGATACTTAGAAGTATCTCCCATAGCCTTGTGTGGTTATAATGCTCAACTAGCTATTTGTACCAACTTGATCTTTCTGCTATTCTTCTGTCAGATACCACAAAAAACTTGCTATGTTGACATGAATGAAAAACTCGGTCACGAATGTAACATATCATCATAGTAGTACTCCCCCATAGGGATATAATCAACATGCATGCTTCAAACCAATCTTACAATAGTCTTCAAAATATTCCAATAATATCAACAAGAATGACATCGATCACATCATCAAAGTTTAGGGTATTAGAATAAGAAACAAAGTTATTCATAACCATGAGCAAGCCATTCTAGCTTTTAGAAAAAGAAAATAAAATCAAGAGAGTCCTAATTTCTTCATAAATATTAAAATTTACAAAAGATAACTATCTAGTAACCATATTAAACTCATTTAGCTGATCAATAATAGATCCACCTTCTACCATCTTCATATTAAATAAACACTTCATGAGAAATACATTTTTTGAAGTAGAATAATTTTCATAAATTTTTTCTAGGGTTTACATCAACTGTTCTATTGCATTCATTTTTTGTAATATTAAATGCCACTAATTATGCTAGGCATAAATGAGTACTTTCAAGTACCTTTTTGTCCAAAATGTCCCAGTCCTTGTCTAACATAGTTACCTTTTTCTTGGATTTTTCTTCCAATGGATGCCATAAATCCTTCTGATAAAGATAATCCTCCATTTGCATTTCTAATAAATAAAAGTTTTTCCCATTAAACTTCTCAACCTTCAGCTTACCCTCATCTTTGATTGCTCTCACTTGACCATGAAAGTCCCACTCAATCATGAGAACTTCCTACAAAGGACAACTAAAACAATGTTTCTCTGATACCACTTGTTAGGATTAAAGAGACATAAATAAAAATTTCATAAAAATATAAACAATATCATAAAAGAATAAAGTGCACAAAAGATAACCCAAGACACAAATATTTAACATGGTTCACCCAATCCTTGGGCTATGTCCACCAAAGAACAAGTCCAATATTATTATCTAGTGATTTCAACTTGATTACAATCCGCAATCCTTGGCAACTCAATACTGCCACAAGAAGCTACCAAATTATCATACACCATAAAATCCCTATCCTTAAGTTATTTTATAGAAGACCTTTTATGCTTACAAAAGTAGGGCTAGAATATTTTGACCAATATAAAATTTATTTCCAACACTTTTTAAAATAGTTAATCTATTTTTGGGTTCGAGGGCCTTGCCTCTCAACCACACCTTGTATCACAATAGGGAGAATGTTTATGGATACTAACCCCAAAACCCCACAAGGAGTGTTGTCCCTTGACCTTGCCTAGGGTGCTACCCCAAGATTCTACAAGGGGCATTGCCCCTTGAACCCTAGCATGGGGGCACTACCCCTAAACCCCTATAGAAAAAAATTGAGGAAAACCACATCAAATAAAGTTGGGAAAATATTTGGTACTTGAATGTTTGGTACTTGGATTTATGATTATGTCTTGCATTCATGACTTGGTTTATCATTTATGTCAATAGACATGTAGTTGGTATGTGACAGACACAATTTCAATACATTTGCAGAGATAAATTTTATCAAAGAGGTTTGGGTATAACAATTTAAGCTATGCAGGCATAGATTCATATTTTTGAATTTTTTAGAGTTCTAAATCTTTATTTTCTCATGTCAATGTGAAGAATGGAATGAGTTACAATTGATTTATTGATGACTGATAGAAGATCAGTGGATAGGAAATAATTTATTGGTAATTTGGTTGTATCTGATAAGAAATATGAAATGAAGGTAAGAAATATTAGATCATGGTTGAATTCATGTTATTGATGTTATGATCATGATAGAAACTGTTGGAGATCATTCTATGGAGGTATCTAAAGTGCAACATTTGATATATTCTGATGATGGGTGCTCCCCTTAATACAAAAAATACATAACATAAATACATAAAAAATAATAATTTGCAAGAATAAAATATGAGGTTCTTATTATCTCCAAAAATATAGAATTATATAATTCAAACATACAATATACGAATCCACATGGGCACCTTCCTTAGAATATTCTACAAGCTAGAGTCATGAACCACCACTGAGAACGGCCCTAGACAACCTGCAAGCCTTTCTTATATAGGAATTTTGCACCATTTGAGAAGGTTTTGAATGCTTATCCCTTACTATTGAGGTTGAAAAAATTATATTATTTTATTACACTTTATTACACAAAATCAACTCAAGACAATTTACAAATACATTTCCACATATCCCAACTTCTAGAGACTATAACTTAAAAATTATTGACTAGATTGGCAATTATAATCCCTCTTTGGAAATGGAAACTACTATTCTATAATGGATAATCATGTAAGCATCCATTAGACAAGGTTTGACCTCATTTTAGAGCCATCGGGTCTTTAAAATTGAGTTTGAAGTTTATATACCAAATGTTTATACCAAAAATTTACAATAACTTCACCAATGCACAATATATAACAATGAAACTAATCTAGTAGGCTGATACATCTAATATGATCCTCCACCTATGAAATTAGAATAGTTTGAGCTCATATGACCAACATATTAAAAATAGTAAGTTTCTACAAATAATAACCTTGTTAGCATGAATGCCTCAGATAGAGTGATCTACGCTTATGAGGAGATTATAAGGAATGTTGGAGAGATGATCGAGTGCTTACGTGTTGCATTCATGACTTAGTTTTTCATTGATATTAACATATATGCTTTTCTTTTATGTTTTTTAGAGTTGTAGAGTTTTTTTCAACATAGTTAAAGGATGCATAATTATGTCACATGCATTTAGACTCACATTTGAGGATATCTATAAATACTTTATCTATATTTGCAGAAATTTTTATGCATATTTGTAGAAGTTATCAAAGATTTGTTAAAAACTATTCTTAAAGTAGGTTATAGGAAATAGAGTACTGGTATTTAAGTTATATCATGTCAATGAAGTCAAATATTATTCAGTAGTCTTGGATTTTGGTTGGAGACATGTTTGTGATGCTATGTTCAAGATGACAAAATTTGGTGGTTATTCTATGAAAACTTGTGAAGGATAACATGTAGATTATTCGTTGGAAGCCAAATTTTTGTTAACAGTCTTTGGAAGTGTAAAGAGCAATATAAAAAATATATTATTATGGTCCTATAGTATTCAATGTATATTGGGGAAGCCTCAAGGCTGAATTAGTTAATAGTTTTAGGACTTGGTATAAAGGAAAGATGCTTTCCTTGATTATGAGTGTGACTATATGTCCAGTAATGTATAATCATTATTGTATGTGAGATTTGGATATAAATTTGATAAGATCATGGAAGAGGATGGTTTGTTGAGGAATTTAAAAAAATTGTATTGGAAAGATAAGTTTATGGATTAGTGAGTTCACCCTTTACTATGTTATCCTGAAAATTATTTAGTGAAAACTATTTTGAAGCAATTTAGACAATGGGTTTAATTGACTTTCCATCAAATCCTAATATGGTTGGAACAACTCCTAATAGGGTTGGAATCTCCTAACAAGTATTCAAGGTATTCTAATAGGAACTATATATTTACTTATTGTATTAAATTGGATCCTAACAAGGTTACATCCCTTTGCAAGGAACATTTATATTAGTACACCATCTTGTGGATATCATTCTCACTAGGATTTCACCTCTGATCAAGGGTTTCCATAGGTAATATATCTTGTGTAATTATGAATAATTATTATCTTTGTTGACCCTAAAGTAAATATTATTATTGTCTATTAGTACAAAATACTTAGTCATTTACTAGGAAAAGTTGGTAAGTCAAAATTGAGGCCGAGCCACAATAGAGTGTTGGAAATATAAGAGGAGTAATTGAAAGGGGAGGGATGAATTAGTTACTACTAAAAAAATTCTAAATTTCTTAGATTTCAATACACGTTTCTTATTAACTCAAATATTTTCATAGCTCGGTTAGAACTAGATATTCACTGTAACTCAGTTAAAAAAAAAATCTTGAAATATTAATGTGTATTAACCTTTAGTAACTTAGTTGTAGAAAGATAAAGTAGCAAGAAAATAACATGAACACAAGAGACACCAAGATTTAACATGGAAATCCAATTTGGGAAAACCACCAATGCAACTAGTTACAACTTTTCACTCTTTTGAAGTGAGCCTTGTTAGGAGCCAACCTTGTTAAAGGTTACAAAACACATTGTAAGGTGTGACCCTATTAGGACTGGCCTTGTTAGAGGTCTTAAGGCACTTCACTCTAGAAATGCCACCTTGTTAGAGAATTTACAAAAATAACTGTTAAGTCAACACTATTAAGAGATTTCTTTACTAATGCAATTGTTAGATAGTAACAATGATTGACTTGATTGATGAAGCAACTAATTTGTAGATTTAGATCACTATTCTAGTTTATCCTCTAGATCCTTCCTAATAAGAATATTCTTTGCATCTCCTTGGATGTTCTACCCTTAATCAGATATCCTTCTTTATTCACATCTTATCTTCTTTCACAACTTCCATATTTCAATCCACAACTTGACCTTTCATATATATCAAATTCAATGTCAATTCAGCTTGAATACCCTTAGAAATAAACAAATAAAATCCACTAAGTCATTTGCATAAAATAAATAATAAAAAAAGTTATTCTGTTATAGGTCAGCTGACACCAAAACTAAGTCACTTGATTATAGGGTGATCCCACAATAATGGGTTCCACTTTTTGAGCAATTTTGACACTGAAATCAATATTTTTGAAACAAACCTCACGTTCAAGTGACTATATCTTTAAAACTATGAATAATTTCAAGATAACATAAACTAGTGATTTGTAGTACTCTGTTCCTACTTTGTAACCATATTTTTTAATTAAAAAAAATTATTTATGTCAATTTTTTCTTCTGCTCCAAAAAGTGGTACATGTAAAAATTCAATATTTTTAAAGAGTGATAGTTTTTTTAACATGCATAAATTTTTTCTAGAAAAGATAATGAGGTAATCCTTTCAACGTTGGATTTATAACATCAATATCTAGAGGATGCATTTGGTTTGATTCAATTTGGTTGAATATTGTATAGTTTATGAAGTTTTGAAGTGACACCAATCGTAATTCAGACATACGTTCGTTTTGACACAAATAAATTAAACACAATTTATCATAAATCTATTTTTTTTTTTTGAATAGAAAGCTATCTCAATAACCTATTTCTTAAATATTTTTGAATTTTTTTTTGACCTAATTTACTAATTTTTCTAAATTGTCAAAGTTAGTTGATGTTCAATCGGTAATGAATCTATAATGAATTAAACTCATATTTGAAAGTCTTAATGAATTTAATATGTATTACAATTATAGTCATTGGAAAGCTTGCTCTGAGCAACACAAATTGGTATTTTTAATTTTACAGTAGGAGATCAATCATTTTCAATTTTGGGTGTCAAAAGAGCCAATTTTATTTTATTTTCAGGAAAGAGGGCCAAAAATTTGTAATTTGACATGTTCACTATGAACATGGTGTTTGCAGTGAACATGTTTTATGAGTTCACTATGAACACATGTTTGCACCGAATATACACAGTTAAGTTTTTCGACCGTCAGAAATTCAATTTAGCATGTTCACATTAACATGTCACATTGTTCATGTTCATGTGAACATTCAAAAAATGCTGACATCACCAGCAGACATGTCAATTTTAAAATAATGTGAAGCCATCCTTGTGAAGCTGTACTTACAAAGCTGTACTGGGCAACATGTTTATATAGTTATTGCACAAAATTTGTCTTGAGGGAAGGGGTAATTTTTTTTTTAATGATTTTATAATGGGAAACAAGAAAGGAAGGCAAAACAAATATGCAAGGAAGAGATTTGACGAAGCAGAACAAAGAAATCTTTAGAAGACTATTGCATGTTATCATCGAATTAAATAAAGTATGAAATTTTATATATTAATTTTTTTTATGGTTTTAAATTTAATTATGTTTCAATCTTATATTTTAAAATAATTTGATTTATTTATAATTTTCTTGCAGACAATCAACAAGGTGAAGAAAATGTTGAAGAAGGCTCAATATAAGTAGAAGAAGTGCATATGGGAGAAAGGTTAGGAGCACTCCCTACAGAATCTGAAATAATGAATGTTGAAGAAGGTTGAAGATCACTCCCTATAGAGGTTCAAATAAAAGAAGTTAGAGAATGGTCAAAATCTTTCACTGTAGAATCTAAAAAAAAAATGTTGGAGAAGGCTTAAGATCGTTCCCTGTAGAAATTCTAGTAACAGAAGTCAGAGAAGGGTTAGGATCAGGTATAGGAACTAGTATGGACAAACTCCTAAATATTGACCAATCTATAAAGAATGGTATTTATCATAAAAATTTAGATCATTTATTTAAAATGGATGTGGATATATTAAGAAGACTTGTAGCTATTCTTTAGCATTTAAGTTTGTCTAAGAAAAGGTCAATGAATAAGAAGATAAGAGAAATTATGAATAAATTTGATAACACCGAAACACTTGAACAAGCTCAGTTGCTTTCACTTTTTCTTACACAAAAGAAGTTACAAGAGGCATTGAAATTGTTAGGTGTAGACACAACATCAAAGAAGAAAATATTTTCTAACATGCAAACTATGTGATTGAAAATGTTAAACAAGGTTTGAGAAAAATAGGAAAACACTCTCAAACTAAAGATAAGTCCATGGCAAGAAAAGTGATGTTGATGTCTATTGTAAATAAGAATATGACACAAAATAGACAAATATCTTCAATTTTGTTTGAAATGGGTTTTAGTAGGAAAATAATGAGAGAATATATTAAGAGAAGAGTAATTTTGGATGATAGTACTATGGAGTGCAATTGGGCAATCATGTGTAGAGCACCTCATTCTGATAGGATTGAAGAGTTATCAAAAAATTTAGTCATATCATTTTGGATTGATAACACTTGTCCTTCATCAAATAGTAGACATGTTATCAGGCATAGGATTACATCTAGTCAATATGAACATAATACAAAACATTGGTTGGACACAAAATAGCATGAGTTATATGTGTTGTTTTGTAGTGAACATCCTAATGTAAAAGTTGGGCAAGCATTTTTTGAAAAATCGAAGCCATATTTTGTGAGGTCAAACAAAGTGTTTGAAACATGTTGTTGTCATCATCATATTGAGTTTGATCTCCACTATCAGGTATTTTGAAAGTTTTTAGAAGACACATATGGTTTTCATGCTACTCCTCCTAGTATGAGAAGTGAGTTTATATCATCCATTCTATGTGACAAAATAGATGATCCAGCTAGTCAAATAAATTACATCAAAGGATTATGTGAAACATGTGGTGAATTGGCTCTATTTCCTTTGAAAATTGAAAATATTGATGTAACAAAAAAATTGAATTGCAAAAGTTACATGTATGTGAAGAATGAAACAAAGTTGGGGAAAGAGACAAAAAGGTTGGAATATGTTGAAGAGGAGTTACTTATTTTGACATTTATGGATAGATTTATGAGTTTTATTCAATCTTATATTCATCACACACTTTTTTGCAAAGTGGCAAGCACAATAGTTTCAAACTTTGAGAGATAATTTCCCACTTGGAATGATTGTATCAGTTGTTGATTTTGCAGAGAACTATTCCTTTGTTCATCATAGAGCAATTCAATTAGATTATTAATTTTCTAAGTAGGTCACTATTATGGTACATGTTTGTTATAGACATGCACAGTTATATTTGGATGGTGTTCAAAGTATACTTCAAGAATGAGTAATTAAAAGTGAATATCATTTTTACATAAGTGATGATAAAGAACATGAAATTCACTATGT
Organism: Cupressus sempervirens; assembly: GCA_028749045.1. Taxonomy (NCBI): domain Eukaryota; kingdom Viridiplantae; phylum Streptophyta; class Pinopsida; order Cupressales; family Cupressaceae; genus Cupressus; species Cupressus sempervirens. Next base: position 107,359,248 of record CM053785.1, read on the forward strand.
AGAACATTGCTTCAATATGTTATTTTCTTACTTGAAAGAAAGAGACATAAATGTTGATAAGCATTATGTTTGGTCTAATGGATGTGCCACATAGTTCAAATCATCTAGATCATTTTATGAATTATGTAGATATCATCACAACGAGAATATAAAACACATATGGAATTTCTTCGAGAGTGGCCATGGAAAAGGTGAACATGATGGTGTTGGAGCTTGCATCAAATGTGCTCTGTGAAAGTATCAAATGAATTATCAAGGAGTTTGTTCAAATAATGCACATGATGTTGTTGAATGGTGTAAGAAACATTTTACATTAGACAAGGTCAGGACATCATCAACAATGAGTCAACAGGTACCATATAGTCTTTTGGGAGATAACAGGTGTGGATGTGTATATCTATTTAAATTTTATGAAATTAAGTTATAAAATTTTATTGTTAAATTTTATGTTTTAATTCATTTAATTTTAAATTTAATTTTTCCATATTTTCAATTTAATGAACTTTCAGGTGTTAATAGAAAAAACAAGCATGGTTGCAAGAGGATAGAAAAGACATGTTCCTTACATTCGATCATGAGTATAGATAATTGCAATTGGAAATTGAAGACAAGAGAATACTCATGTTTTTGTGACAATTGCATTGATGAAGACTATAAAAAATGCATCAATCAAAGACGTGGATATACAGGTGCATGGATTTTGGTACCACTTGATGTTACCGATACATTTGATAAAGATGATGAAAATTTTGATGGTATTCCATTGATTTCTGATGATTATAATCATATCTTTGGATTGGTAAAAGTGGGTAAGTATTATTGGGATCCATTCTCTTGGCAATAAGGTTAATAATTTTTTCTGTGAACTATCTTATCTTATTGCCTTGTGTTCTTGGATTTATTTATGAACACGTTTAGTTCAAATTAGATTGACTAATACATGTGTTTGGAATAAAAACCTTTATCATAGTTGAGATATTTATACTTGATGGGATCTTGAGGTTCTTGTACTCTTGATATGTGACCACTTGAGTTCTTCTAGTATTGTGGTTGTTGGGACTCAAAATCGAAGCCCTGATTTTGATTACCATGAAAAATCAAGCCCTATAAACGCTTTTTGATGCATTTGTACCTGGCTATCCATTTGAGGCCTAAGAGGTGTTTAATTTTTCTAATACCTTGAATTTAGTGCATCTATGTATTTCATGATGATAAATTTTCATTCTGAGCCATTTTGTGAAGTCCCATTTTGAGCAATTTCCAATTCTGCATTTTTGCTTAAGTGTCAAACAACGAAAGGAGGCTATGTTTGCAATTGAATATATCACACCCAGTAATGTGTCATGACTCACCACTTTGGGAATGTTTAGTGTCCATAATAGAGAGCCTTTTTTAAGATTTTGAGTCATTTTGAATCCATTTGACTAGGTTTTGAATCCCTCAATGTTGGTCATTTATTGATGTCATGTTGATGTGAATTATTCTAAATTTTGGAAAGCTCTGTTTGACTTGTTATAACTTTAACCTAGTTGATTGAAATGCTAAAATTACTTTTGCATTGCATTTTAGAGGTCAGAGACTTGCTATGTTTCAATTTTGAGCCTATGAAAAATCTGTTTGATTAGTTTTCAAACACACTTCCAAATGTAATTTGTAACTTTTTACTAGTATCAAGAAGTGTAGATTTGTTAGAACCCCTATTCATGATGTCATATCTCAAAATCCATGATAGATGAGATAAAATGGATTGTACCACTGTGTTCTACTCTGAAAATACTTTAAGTGTGCCAATTTTCAAGTCTTGATGAATCTGTCTGCACACTTTTTCAGGTCAATTCCATTTGCAAAAAATGTTTTTCTACTATTGTTTCCAAGACACAAATTTTGAGTAGCGTACTTTGACCCCTCACCATTTATGCTTAATTATTCATCATGAGCCCAAATTGCAGATTTATATTGTTCTCATGATAGTGAACCAACACCCTAGTTTTTGTTTTCCCAAGTGTCAGTTTACCTAGTTTTCAAAGCCAAATCCAAACACAATTTATGGTTTTCTGACATGTTTTCATGCAGGTAATTTTGAGAAGGAAACATTGACAGTCAATATCTTTTGACTGAGAATTCCTCATGAGATGATATTTGATAGGGTAAGATATTGTGGAACAAAGAATCAATTTGTATAGTTTCAGAGCCTGGTCAAGTGTTTTGATCAATTTTTAAGGCTAGTCAACAGATCCCTTGGAACTAAATTGATAGTTGGCAAAAAGAGGTAAAGTGTTTTTCAAAAGTTGAATCAATGATGTAGATTGATTCCAACTATAATTAGGCATTTAGTAGATCAATTTTGAAATTTAGTTGTATGAAAATGAATTTTTTTTAGTCGGACCCACTTTGGGCCTAACTAATTTCATCATATTTATGACATTTGTGAGGATTAAGGATCGTTTAAAAAAAAATTATTGTAATGACCTCGAGTTTATAAGGTCTTGATGTATGCATATTGTCATGCAGAGTCAAATGGATATGTGGGGGATTTCAATATCTTTATGATTATTGTATTATTTTTCTTTGTGCCTTTTTTTGATAATAAGATGAGCCTAGTTAGTGTTTGGGTAATGGAGTGGAGTATCCCTCCATGCTAGTCTAGAATACATATGGGTCATCATGATAAGTTAGAAGTCTAAATGAAGTTAAAAATAAATAAATATATCGAGTAAAAAATTAATTATAATTAATATGACTACCTGGTAATCTGAGGACATCAATTGAATGTAAGTCAATGAATGCAAATTTGAGGACATTGATCAAAGGTATTGCTCCTAGTCATCTAGTAACTTTAATTGAAGGCATGGTATCTATCTCTTTCTATAAGTTGATTGAAGATATATAATGATTCTAATAATTTTCAAATGTTGATAATTGAATTAATGCTAAATGGGCCTCCACATTCTTGTCATGAAACTCCATTCTTGATTCCCTACACCAAACCATTTATAGTACTAGGTAGTAACCCTAGTGTACTATCATTTTATTGCATTGGTATTGCATTGCGGGTGTTTGTCGAGTCTTGAGTATTCTCCATATGTTATTGACTATTTGCATTGATTTCATTAATTGGCATGAGTGTATACCTATATTCCCTTATGTGTTTTATTGATTATTTAGGTTGTGAAACTATCTCTGCAAGCATGGTAGGGTAACTATATAGATCAACTATCTATATGCATATGTCCTTTTATTATGTGCATTCCAACTAGTGAACTACTCTAATCTTGCACACTTGGAATAGAATGCACTTGGTTAGGGTAACTTGTGTATTAATGAATGTTACATTTGATCTCTCTACATTCTCAAGAGTATTTTCCTGTGTTTAATTTCACCTTCAACATGTTAATTAATTTTACCTTTTACATTTTAATATTAATTACATTAATAATAATATTAATTACCATGGTGAGATTAATCACATGAAATACATTATTTGATTATTTTATAATGATCACAATAAAATATAAAATCTAAAGTTTAAATATGTTCACAATAAAGTTTTATAATTATCATGTAATAAAATCTAAAGTTTAAAATCTATAATCTAATTGATGAAGAATGTTCTACTAAAATTTAAAAAAAATACACATACATGTACATCTCAAGAATAAACATCTACATCTAATATAGACTAGATACTAAAATGCTTACATATGCAAACTATAAGTCTCGATTAAACATGTATACATGTAACAAAATATAAAAAGTCATATACATGTGACCATCTAGTTACTGAAGTATTAAATAGCCAAATAAATAGTGAAACATGTATGTATGCCATCGAGGTACTAAAATACACATGTAACATGTAAGTCTGTACAATATATACAAAGTCTCCAATATATAAATGCACGCATCTAATATATAAATCTACTACTAGTAGAGGGACCCCTCAAGACACATACAAATAGAATGACCCTCTGATCGAGTCTCATGTGCATCTTGTGGCTGAGGCGCATCAACCGAGCCATGCAAATATTTATATAAATACATTAGAATTATCTAGAAACATATATATACACATGTGTGTACATGTTCAAATTAAATACAAGTGCATATATATCTAGTTTGAAACATAAATAACTTTACAAACTATTTAAAACTTATACTTGAGCACTACTAGGTGCCTCAATAGAATCATCTCTTTGATGTACCTGCCCTGAGCCAACACTAGATGTAATCATGTGCTCAATAACCTGTGCTTGCATGATTTATTATAGTTCTTCACTTAAATATCTATCTGAGCTGAATTTTTTAATTTCATAAATTTGAAAATAAATTATATATATGGGAGTGTGTGTGTGTGTAGGTGGAAGATGATCTGAAGCAGACTCCATCGTATCATCTACCGATGCACCTCTACTACGTGAAACATTAGTGCATCCTAATAATCTAGCATCATCTCCTAAAACTTTGACATGTACTGAACCACCCTTAGCACCACAATCTCCAACTGCTAGTAATGATGAGTGAAGTGGACTGTGTAACTGGCTGGGTAATGGTGTAGAATCAATGCTGGGTCTAAATAGCATGTCCATGTATGATGATACTCTCATGCTCAGACTAATATCAATCTCAGAAAGCCCTCATAACTACTCACCAAAATCATCAAGGCCCTCAACTATGATCCTAACATCTCCAACTTGTATGCCTGAGCCATCTATAGAGTGTCATGAGCGTGGTGTAAAATGCTATGAGCTACGCAAAAGTGTATTAGTTTGTGCCTGTGAAACTACATGGCTTTGATGGTGTCTAATGTTGTCCATCACTAAGTGAACTAGCATCTCTTGTGTATCCAAAATATAACTGATACTATGCAATAGATCCTCCAAAAAATATTGTGCTAAATCCATATGCGTATGCTATCCTAAAAGAGCATGAACATCACCTGATACTAGTAATCTAGTAGCTCTATATGTATCATTAGAGAAGGTCCTTGAAGTACTACTAGATGCCTCTAAAGATGGTCGACCTGGATGACTTCATCGACTATGAATACAACAACCAAGAGAATCAAATGTGATATTAGCTACTATAGATGTAATGTGTCCAATATTGTCAATTGCTCCCCTTTGGGAAGCAATGAAATCTCTATCTGTAATAGGTGCATGTGCTGGAGTCACTAGAGTTAGTCTTTATCCAACAAATTGTCTCACATTTGGAGGTGGCAGATGCTATGCACTGCGATACTAGTCATGATCTACGATCCAACATGCTCCTATCTATAATAATCTAGAATGACTAAGCAGTTGATGTTGAGCCCTATGCAAAACTCAACATACAACTACTATGCAAAATAAAGAGCTATCTGATTGTTATTAGGATAACAACCATGTGTGGCTAAAAAATGAGGATAGTTCATGCTAGCAATAATAAGATCTCTGCATCATGTGACTCGGTAGCCTCTCACCCTACCCAGTGCACCCTCATATGATGGAAAAAGATCTTGTTTGATGATGTCTTTGGGGGCCACCCTCTTGATGTCATCAAAAGATGTATCTCTTGAAATCTCATCCCTAGGCTCCCTAGATATGGAAACTACTATGTTAGGGGTAAATGAATGGTGAGCTCTAAATCTAGTAGTCAAATCCTGTAAACTCCTACATATAGTAGCACATATGGCTCTGTATAGACCATCATTAGAGGACAATATAGATTGCTATAATCTAGCAACGTCTTGCTCTAAAAATGAAAATAATGCATCGATATTGATGCATGGAGGTGGTGTAGTAGGACCTGTAGGTGTAGGACCTCTAGAAGGAACTATAGGTGTAGGCCCTCTAATATGAACTGCACCAGGAGCCACATCAGAACCTACACCACCTAGAGCCACACCAGGAGCCACAACATGAGCCCCACGATGAAAAATATGACATGGCATAATAGGAGCCCCACCACGAGCTGCATCATGAGTGTGACCATAAGCAACATGATGAACTATACGAGGAGCCAAATATGAACATCATCAGGTGCCACAATAGGAATTGCATCAAGTGCTGCAATAGGAACTGTAATAGGAGCTATAACAAGAGTTGTAGTAGGATCCATAGTAGGAGCTGCAATAGGAGCCATAGCAGGATGATGAGAAAGACTAGGAATTGCAACAGGAGCTGCAATAGGAGCCGTAGTAGGATCCATAGCAGGAGCCGCAATAGGAGCCGTAGTAGGATGATGAGCAAGCTGATCGTGTTAAGTCATATATGTACAACATTTGATGGAGCTACTTTATATAAAATTTGTAAATTTTACGTATAATAAATATTTTATAACATGTACATGTATGTCTATCTAAGTCTAGTACAAACAATTTTTTATTTAAATTAAAAGATGTATATAATCATGTACATTACATGTCTAGATAATCTCTAACACATGTACATATCAATAAAATTTATATGATCTCTCTATCTCTCTCACACACACACACACACACACACACACACAGACACACACACACACACACACACACACACACACACACACACACACACACACACACACACACACACACACACACACACACACACACACACACACACACACACACACATTAGAGTTAGAGTTAGAGTTAGAGTTAAAGAACTTTAGTCCAATTAAAGATTAGTACCTAGATTTGACTTAAAGGGTTTGAAATGAGTTAGATTAGAGTTTAATTAGGATTTCATTTAGATTAACAAGGGTTTGAGTTTTGAGTTTTGGATTACACTAGAGTTTGAGTTAAAGAAATTAGGGTTAAATAAGTTTTCAATTACCCAAAATCTTACATGTTAGAGTTCGAGTTAGATTAAAGGGTGGCATTTCTAGATAGATAAGGGTTTCAGTTTTCAGTTAGGATTGTAACATTAGATCTAGTTTGAGAACTTAGATTACAGTTTTAGTTTGAAGTTAGGATATAATATTTATTAGGGTTTGAAAATGATTTAGAAATGCAATTTAAGGCTCACAACTAAAAAAGTGTAGAATTGACATAAAGTAAAGTTATCAAAAATATATATACAATTATAGTTTGTTGTTGTCTATAATATAGGTCCTCAGATATAAGTTATTTGAATAAGTTGACACTTGCATCACATATACATGTCTTACAAGTTCATACTGGACCACTTAGGTTTCTAGTGGAAGCCAGGGAATGAATTATGAACATAATTTAAATATATGTATGTATAGATAACTTAATAAAAAAAATCTATTGTAATCCTATTAATATAATTAATAAGAGAGTTTTTATTATTCTTATTGAACTAAGATTAAATTTGTAGGAAGAGTGGGTCAATATTGGAAAAATGCTAGAAGAATTATAGGCCTTAGCCTAGCTAAGATCCTAATTTTCCTTATAGTTCCATCATCAACATATAGGGGGAATGAAAGTGAAATTTAAGGAAGGATGGTCAATGTCTTTTGAAGAATCCCAGGCTAAAAGCAAAACAAAGAAAAACTATTGTGAAACTTGTTCTATATAAAAACATAGAAAATAGGGTTAAAGAGTTTTCATATTAGGGTTAGAGTTAGAGTTAGGGTTAGGGTTATGGTTAGTGTTATTTTTTAGGGTTATAGCTAGTTTTAGGGTTATGTCTAGATCTAGCTCATTCTAATATTTTTTAATTTTTTTTTCTAATGCTTTTCTAATAATTTAAGTTTAATATTTTTTCTAATATTTTGTAATTTTTTTTCCAAATATTTTGTAATGTTTTCTAATATAATTTTTTTTTTGTAATATTTTGTAATGTTATATATACTAATTTATTTTCTTTAATGTTAAATACTAATATTTCCTAATATTATAATACTAATTTATTTTTCTAATATTGTTTAAGAAATTAAATTTTTTTTAATATTTTAGTGACGTTTTCTAATATTTTCTAATTTTGAAGAAATTAATATTTTTAAAAATATTTTCTAATATTTTCTAATGTTTTTAAAATATTTTTCTAATATTTTCTAATGTTTTTTCTGATATTTTCTTATAGTTTTTAAATTTTTTTCAAACTAATATTTTTAAATATATTTTCTAATGTTTTTCTAATATTTAAAAATGTAATATCTTTTCTAATGTTTTTCGAATGGAATTAATATTTTTCTAAATTTGTTTTCTCTAACGTTTTTATAATAAAACTAATATTTTTCTAAAAAATTGTTTCTAATTAAACTAATTTGTTATTCTAATAAAACTAATATTTTTCTAAATTTTATTTTCTAATATTCTATAATATTGTTTTTTAATATTTTTTAATATTTTTTTAATATTTTCTAATTTTCAAGACTAATATTTTTAAAAATATTTTCTAATGTTTTTCCTAATATTTTCTCAAAGTTTTCTAATATTTTCCAAACTGATATTTTTTAAATATATTTTCTAACATGTTTTTCTAATAAAAACTAATATTTGAATATAATGTTTTTTCTAATGTTATGATATTCTAGAAATTAACATTTTTCAATATTTTCTAATGTTTTTCTAATATTCTACACTATTGTTTTTCTAATAGTTATCTAATTTAACACTAATTTTTTTTTCTAAATTTGATTTTTAATGCTATATTAATATTTTTCTAATATATAACAAACACATACAAATTTTTTTATAAATGTTAAATTAATAGAATTAACATAAATAAATAATAAAAATATTAAATTAACATTAAAATATGCTTTGAAAACATTAAAAACATAAAAAACATTCAAATAATAACATATAGACATACATAAAATAGTGCAACAATGAGAATCTGGAGGAGAATGATAGGGCACACTAACTGGGTTAAGTACGTTCGCTACAACGTATAAGTCAAAATCATTGGGCCATAAAAATGAATAGTCAAATTAAGAAAATGATGTTTTAAACTGTCGTAGTCGCCATAAAATATGTTTGCAGTGAACATATTAATTAGGTATGTTCGTGGAACATATTAATATGTTTACGCGAACAAATGATAAATGAGATTAGCGGATTTTGCAAAGTTTTTAGACTTTCTTCATCCCACAAAAGTGGAACCCATTATTGTGGGTTCACCCTACCACTGAGTTCCTTGGTAACCGATGAAGGATTTGAGCAATATGCAAAACAAATCCACAAAGCCCTTGAATACCTACATGTAGGAAAATGTCATAGAGAAGAAAAAGACAAGAGGAGGCAAGGGCTTACTCTGAAAAAAATACAAATTGTATTCTCAGAAAAAGAAAAGATGCAAGATACTTACAAATGATCTAGCCTTATAGTAGGAGATCGAAACTCGAAAAGGGTAACCTAAAAGGTACAGAGGGTAACCTAAAAGGTAAATGCTATTTAATAATTACTAAATAATTATTATATGAGAATGCAAAAGGTGCATAAAGAAAAATCTTAAGAAGGGATAAAAGGTAATTTAATTAATAAAATTAAATTAACCTTTTTCTCTAACACCCCCCCTTAAGATGAGCAACAATGTAGTTACAAACAATGCAGAAAGAGCAAGGAAACTACAATGCAATGCTGAAAGAAAACTTGTGTCCCAACAACAAGGCCTAATAAGGTATTGAATCACAACCAAATCTCTATGAAATAGAGAAATAGAGAAATAGAGAAAACCCAGTGGGAAAAACTCTACTTCAAAAAGGGATAGTTGAAAACCTAGTGAAGGATTGCAGAAGCCTCCTACCAAAAAATTGTTCCAAAAATTAGGAACAAAGAGTGATCATAAAGAAACATCAATGAAACATGAAGAAGTCACAAACTCTGTAAAACAAAAATTGCTGATCTGGAGAAGCTCCTCTAAAATAGAACCTAACCAAGTAGAGAAGACTATAATTTGCATCAAATCAAGAGGCAAACAAAGGTAAACAAATGAACTCAAAGATACAGATGGCATGAAATACCAAAGTCTAAAGAGCTGATCAATCAAACCAAGGAAGCATGAGAAACAACAGAAGGACCCCCCCTAATGCAGACAAGGGTGAGGTGATAGGCAACTGAGAAAGTGGGCTGATAACTCCTGCAAAATAGAAAGAACCAAGAACATCAAGAGTGAGGAAGAGGTACAAACACCTATGTAGGAACGTGTCATTGATACATCATGGGGTTAATTTAATGGAAGGGACACTCACTTGAAAAAGGAAGATAGCACTAAAAGGTAAAAAACTATCCCCCCATGGCACTTTATAATGTAGTGCAGGTACAATAAGTCACAATGATGAGAAAGATCCCAAAAGTGCAAGGAGTATTGACACTTTATCTCAATGCATTTGCATAAACATGCTTACAAATGATATGAATAATGATTAGAAAGGGAAAAGCGTTGTTACAATAGATAATACAACCCAAAATAAGAAATCCCATGCCGAAAAAATGATCCCCAGACCTGAAACACTGAAGACATCCACCATAGTGCAATAAAGAAAAAAAAACCATAATAGAAAGAGCTTGGTGTAGAATCTGGAAGAAAGACTAGTATTTCTAGAAAGATTACTAAACAAGCTTTCCAAAAATATAATTGTTTCAAAAAATAGAGTTGGGATGCTCAAGATATGCCCTTTGGAGTGAAAAATAGAATACCTAGCTTTGATTTCCCAAATAGACAACCAAACTACATCAAAACCAAAAAATTCTTGTGCCATTGTCTCTGTCTCAAAACCAAAATTTGGACACTTCTTTCAAATTGAAAAATACATCTGTATGCTCAAGATATGACCAAAAAACCAACAACTAGTCTAAAAGGGGACTTGAAGAACATGCAGGGGCTATGATGCAGTGCTAATGTCAGACAGACATTAGCAGATTACTACATTAAAATTGATGGCCAGGGGGCTATCGCGGCAAAAAAGGAGTGCCATGTGGCATCTACATGGCAGTGTGGGCCCAAATGTGTTGATGTGGCACCTAACACATGGCATGCACTAACATTGTATTAGTGCCACATGGAAGGTGCTAAAGGTGGCACATGGGTGGTGGAGTACTGGGAGGAGATGTGGTGGCCAGTGTGCAGAGTTGCAAGTGGAGCGATGGTTGTAGGCCTGAAGTTGATGATAGATCAACTCCATAGATCCCAAGAATCACATACATGCAAACACCTATCACAAAAGAGAGATAAAAAAAGCTATGGAGGCTACAATTTCCAGATTCATAGATGAGACATTATTGATGAACAAAAATGTATATTGCTACAATCAAAAGAAAAGAGTCTTAATTCTTAATTAATATTTACAATGAGAGATTGTCCTTATAAAGGAGATAAAAAAACTAAAATAACCTAGCTAAACAATCGACCTGAATTGGTTTACACTGAACCCTTTTGCTAATTGAACTGACTTAGTTTACACAGGATTCCCTTTAGTAATCGACCAAGCTTGCTTTGTATTTGATCACTAAACTTAGCTTCTTTTTAACTTTTTCTCAACTAATACTAGAGTCTACTGAGATTGGTTGAAAATGGTAGTGCTTGGCTAGAGTATAAAATTTGTGTACTATCAATCACAATATACAATTGAATAATTTTTATGAACAATCTTCCTCTTTGGTATTGATGGCAACACAACATGTCATAAACAAAAAAAACTTTGGAGAAAATATCCTTAGTTTGATTCTTATTCTTCAACCATTAGAACTCCCTTTGAGATTCTCCCTTTTCCATCCTATCTTTAGACTCCATCAGATCAAGTTCTCCCTCTTGCTGATATACATATAACTTCCTCTAATTCTTCTTTGATTATTTGACATGACACCAATCTCTCCCTCAATGAATATATGACATGATTTAATCTCTCACTCTTTGAAATCAAATGCCAAAAACTTGATACAATGAGGTTATAATGTACCTAATATACTAATTCATATGCAATGAGTTTTGATTTCTTTGCATCAACTTGATAGATCTTCAATGTATTTTGGTTGATGCATCACTAATCTGAACTCTAGTGAGCATTAGATAGGGGAATAACCCCTAGCTTTCCTCTTAGATAAAAAAATGCATCCTTAGGTAATAGTTTGGTAAATATATTAGCAACCTACTCCTTTATGTTCACATGTTCTAGTCTTACCTCTTTTTCTTGAACTAATTCTCTTAGCAAATGATACTTGATTGCAATGTGTTTTCTTAGTGTGCATCACATGATTTTTAGATATATTGATTGCATTTGTGTTATCACAATAGGTAACTAATAGATCCTTGATTTCTTACTTATATTATGTTGGAATAATTAACTACTGCAATAACATATTTTGCTTCTATTGTAGACTGAGAGATGCAATTCTTCTTTTTGCTTGTCCATGATACTAACTTCTTTCCAAGAAAGAATGCTCCTCCACTGGTGCTCTTCCTATCATCAATGCTTCTAGCCCAATCAACATCAGTAACAGATTTCAACCTAAAGTTTACTCCTTTCTTTTACCATAGACCATAGTCTTGAGTACCTTTTAGATATCTCATGATTCTTTTGATTGCCATCATATGATTTTCTCTAGGATTGACAAGAAACCTTGCAACTATACCAACTACTAATACAATATCAGGTCTTGTATGAACAAACATACCGAAGTTTCCCTATCATGGATCTATAGGTAGTTTGATTTACCTCTTTTGAATCATCATTCTTTAATAGTTTATATCATGTAGACATAGGTGTTCCAACTAGTTTGGAATCTTCCATTTCAAAGGTCTTCAATATCTCCTTGATATATTTTGATTGAGTAATGTAAATGTCATCATTCATTTGATGAACTTGTAAACCAACAAAGAATTTTATTTCTCCAAACATTAACATTTCAAATTCTTTCCTCACTCCTTTAGAGAATGGTTTGCATAAGTCGTCATGACCTATAAATAAGATATCATCCATAAATATTTTTGCTAACAATATTTTCTTCTACAATCCCTCTTTATTATACAAACTACTATTATCATTTATTCTTTGAAAAATCAATCTTTACTAAATATCCACATAGTCTCTCATACCATGCTCTAGGAGCTTGCTTTAGCCCATATAAATATTTTTATAACTTACAAAATATGTCCTTTTTGTTAGGATCAATGAAACCTTTAGGCTGATCAATGTAAATTTCTTCCTCTAGAATTCCATTCAAGAAAGTTGATTTTTATGTCCACTCGATATACTTTGAATCCCTTAAATGTAGCATATGCAAGCAGTATTCTGACTCCTTCAAGTCTAGCAACATGAGCAAAAGTTTCTCCATAGTTAATACCTTCTTCTTCAGAATATCCTTTACACACTAGCCTTGCCTCATTTCTTGATACTTCCTCATTTTCATTCAATTTTTTTTGGATACCCACTTTGTACCAATTGCATTTTTGTCCTTGGGTCTAGGAACAAGAGTCCAAGTATTGCTCCTTTCAATTTTTCAATTTCTTCATTCATTACCTCAATCCAACTTTCATTATTTAATGCAACTTTAACAATTCTAGGTTCAAATTCAGTAAGCAAATGTGTACCTTTTAGTTTGTTCCTTGTCATTGTGCCTCCTATCTAATTTCCAATAATTCTCTCAAGTGCATGATGCCTTTTGACATATCTAGCAAGTATAGGTTCCTTCTTTCTAGATTTTGGACTTGTTTCACCATGCTCAAAGGTTCTGTGAATTTGTAAACTCTTCTATGTTTCCCCTATCTGAGACATGGTTCTCATAGTTTGTGACTCAGGTCCTCTTTCTAGGACTCAGCTCAAATTGTCTCTAGCTTGGGTTGCTTTGGTTGTAATTTGGGTTGCACTAGCTACAACTCAAGTTGCATTGGTTGCAACTTGGGTTGCATTGGCTACAACTTGGGTTGTACTGGCTACAAGTCAAGTCACATTGGTTGTAACTCAAGTTGAACTATAGACTTATGTGACATTGTAGTACAATTTTCTTGGGTGGTGCATTTTTCTATTTTCCAATCATGTTTTCTTGTACCTTTGGTAAAATATCAGGTTCAAAGTAAACAAAATTTCTATAGTCTTTAGGTTCATTGCTGCTTTGTTATGTAAACTCATCAATTTTTACATGTACACTTTCTATAACCTTGTGAGTAGCAAGATTAAAACATTTATTTGCTTTGCTCTTGTTGGAGTATCGTAGGAATATGCCTTCATCACTTTTTGCATAAAAATTTCCTTTCCTTGTCTCTTTTAAGATATAACATTTGCTTGAAAATACTTTGAAATAATAGAAATTGTGTTTATAGCCAAACTATAATTCATAAGGTGTATGATCTATACCTTTCTTCAGTTCAACTCAGTTTAAGGTATGAACTATTGTGTTGATTACTTCCTTCCAGTATTTGGATGAAACATTTTTCTCTATCATCAGTGTTCTTTCAAAATCCATGATGGACCTATTCCTTCTTTCTGCTATGCCATTTTTCTAACGTTTACTTTGTATGGATACTTGTCTTTTAATTCTGCTTTCATTGCACAATTCATTGAATTCATTAGAGATAAATTCTCCAACTCTATTTGACCTTAGACATTTTAAATTATTTCTTGTTTGTTTTTCAACTCTAGCCAAATAACACTTGAACTTTTGAAAATATTCATATCCCTCTCTTAAGTACATTACTATCATCATCATAGAATAATCATCAACAAAGAAAATGAAAAATTTGTCTTCAGTATAGCTCTCTATACCGGTTGGTCTACAAAGATCTGTAAGAACTAGTTCCAAGACTTCTTTAGTATTGAAATTCTTACTTTTGAAGCTAGTTTTACCAATCTTTCCAATCTGACATTGTTTGCATATGGCCATTTTAGGTTTCTTCATATTTGAAATACCTCTTACTCTTCTCTTCTTACTTATAGTAACCTGATTATCTAAGTCTACATGATATATTATATTGTGCATAGCCAACTTTCCTCTACTTGTGCCAAAAAACATGAACTTTTAGTGGGATCTAAATAGAATAAATTACCTTTTTTTTGATTGCCAGTTCTAACTAGGTTTCTTTTACCATCTAGAAGCCTAGCCTTCCCATTTATGAATTCTACCTTGTATCCAATGTTGTTCAACTATGCCACACTTAGAAGATTGTGTCTTAGACCTTCAACCCAGTAAGAATTGTCACAATTGAGTTAATCAGTTAATGCAATGCATCATTTTCCTTTCACATAACATGGTTCATTGTTTCCAAATTTAACACTTCCACCATCATAGTGTTCCAAGTGTTCAAACTTAGTTTTATCACCAGTCATGTGATGAGAACAATCATTTTCTATTATCCATGTCTCGTTCTTGCTAATATGAGAAATTAGTGGCATCTTTTCATTGTCCTCATCATTTGATTCATCTTTAAAAGAAATATACACCATTTCATCTTCATCATCACTATTAGAATCTTTAGCAATATAATAATATTTCTTACCTTTTTCCTTGTAGGTCTTGAAATATTTCTTGCCTTTGAACTTGTTGAATTTTCTGTCATCTTTGCTTTCCTTTTTTGGACACCTTGTACAAATTTGACCAACTTATTCACAATAGAAATAAGTGAATATATTTTTCCTTTATATTTACCTTTTCCATTTGGTAATGTTCTTGCAACTAGGGCTTCAATAGCTTCAAGGTCATCATCTGACTCTTCTTCTTTTTCACTATTAGACTATTTTCCTTTTGAGTTTCCTCCCTTTCTATCAAGAGTTAGTTTGGGTTTGAATGCTGATTCTATGTTCTAAGAGCTAGGAAGATAGTTATCAAAATTATCCAACTCAAAAGCTGTTAACCATCCCACTAGTGCATCCAAAGTTATATCATTTTTGGGATCACATCTCATCTCTTGAATAGCTGAAACTCTAATTGCATAAATAGGAAGAAGAGTTCTTAATACCTAGTTGACTACTACCCCATCATCTATTGTTCCTCTCATAGCTCTGATTGCACTCACACTTGATTTGATTCTTTCACTATATTTAGAAATGTTTTCATCTTCTCTCATTTTCATCTGATCAAATTGGCCTCTTAGAATTTCTATTTTGGATCTTCTCACATTATCATCTCCTCCATATATTTTTTGTAGCTTGTTCCACATTTTATAAGCAATAGGACAATCTTTGACTTCATCAAATTTAGAATAATTGAGAGTAGAAGCAATGTTAATCATCATTGTGTTGTGATTAGTTTTATCCACCATCTGATCCATAGTCAAAGGATCCAGAGGTGCCACATAATTGTTCTCTAGGAATTGTAGGCTTCTATCTCCAATGGTTCCCAAATGCTCTTCATGAGTTGCTACCATGCTTTGAAGTTATCTTTGTTGAACTTAGGAATCGCTCTTTTGTAAGACATCTTGATCTTTAGCTTAGGTCTTTGAAACCTTTCCTTTAAGAACCAACAACCCTGATACCATTTGTTAGAAATATAAGAGGATTAGCAAAGAGGGGAGGGGTGAATCAATTACCACTAAAACAATTCCAAATCCCTTAGATGTCACTACAAAGTTCTTATTAACTCAAATCTTTCCACAACTCAGTTAGAACTAGATATTCACTGTAACTTTGTTAACAAAGAAATCTTGAGATATTAATGTGCATAAGTCTATAAGTTTAGTGTGTGTCGAGGTATACATGGTTGCTGAGAACATAAGCAATATTGAGCATTTAGTTGTTGCTGAGAAGCTTAAGGGATACATCATATCAGTTGAGTGCTATATAAGATGAGAAGTTTAGAGTTGAAATAGTTCAAGGTAAGAAAAGTTAAAGCTGAGGAACAACACAAAGAAACAAGCATAGCCGAGCTTCAAGAGCTATATGTGCTGAGTAATACAATTTTTGTATTTGAGTTTGGAATGCCACTAAAACCTATGTAAACTATTTGTACCAATCTAGAAACATGTTTCTATGTTTGAGGAGAGAATCATGGAGGTAATTACACCTATAATTATGCCTCATTAATCCCTATGTGATGTGATCCACCAAATAAAACCTAGGAAAGACTAAGAAACAAAACAAATGAACCCTAATCATCGATCAAGATCTAGAAGCTTCATTAGATGGTTCAAAAGAAGGGTTTCAAGGAAAAAAACATTGTTCCAAGTGAGATGAATACTTGTATGTGAAGTAGAAGGTGAATCAATGGAGTTAAGTGTTGTGAAGGAGTAAGGGGACCAAGTAGTGCAGAGAGGATTTATTACATATCAATCACATTTAGGTGATTACAATTTGGAAAGAGAAGATTTGTCATCAAGAATCAAGTGCATCCCAAAGGATCAAGGTACTGATTACATTCTAACCAGTGTATCATGTGAATCTCTTAATAGAGTGGTTCTAATAGGCCTATTGTAAATATCCTAATAGAGTGCTCACTTTACTATGATGTATACATCCTTTAATCAAGGTAGACTTAATAATCTTGTAATATTTTAATAGAGAAGGCCCCTCATAGGGTAGATCATGAGAAGTGATCAAAATTATAGCCCTAACAAACACACTTTATTGTTGTAGTAGTGAAGATTTTGTGGGTGCCATCCCCATTGTAGTTTTACATTCACCTTGGAGGGTATATGCATAACAAAATCTTGTGTTATGTGTGTTGGAAATATTTAGGACTAAGCTAAGTTACTGAGAGGAGAGGGGTAAATCAGTAACTTCTAAAACTTTAACAATTTTAACCTTTAACCCAACGATTCAATTAACATTTATCCATAATAAAATTTTTGATCTAATTGCATGTATAAGAAATTCAAAGCATTCATAACATTGAGACACAAAGATTTGGTGACTTAGAAACCTTCTAAATAGAAAGTACAACTAGGGTGGGGATAATACCCACAACTTTAGTACCACAGTATAAAGTTAGCCTGTTAAAACTTACATTGACCACTTCTGATGATCTTCCCTATTAGGAGAAATAAGGACTTCTAGCTCCACCTTGTGAAAGGATTTACAAACATACAATCAACTATGCACTCAGTAAAGAGATTTACAAAAGACTGTTAGGTCTACCTTGTGAAAGGATTTGACGGATCCACCTATTAGGATGAAGTAGTAGTAGGTCTTTGATCTACAACTTAGTTTTCTGAATGAGATTCCTTTATGTACTGATCACCTTTCTTTGACAGATATTTCTTTGCTACTCCTTAAGCTATTATGGCCTTTACAATTTGCTCCTTCTGCTTTTCTTTGATGTAATTTGCATTCATATTTCAACATATTACATTATATCACATCCATCACGCATTGGATATGATACAATGAATTAGATATATACCAATCCAAATATAAAAATTACAAAGTTGACCATCATACAAGTTACCACAAATGTTACAAAGTTGACCCACATGAAGACATTCAAATTTTGAAGATTGACTTAGTGAGGTTCTGATGCTTGATATCCACTATCAATACTTGGCATCATCATGCACTTAGTAGACATAGAAGCTCGGTCCATATTGATCACTTCTAAGTAGTCCTAAACTCAATTTTCACTAGTGACTTAGTAGACATTATGAAACTTTTCATATAAACTAAGTCTCTTGATTTACATTGTATGACTTAGTAAACATTCTCACCTCGAGCTCAGTATAAACTGCATCTCATGGTTAACACTGGGAAGCTTGGTTAACACTAGACTTTCATCACATACACTATGAACTTGGTGAACATTACAGTACTTGGTAACCACTAATAAACTTGGAATCAACTGAAATGCAAGGTTTACATTTTTGGTCTTCACATTAACTGAATCTACTCGGTAACCATTGGGATGTGTCCAAATGACTTGGTAGCAACTGTAGAACTTGGTCACACTTGAAATACATGGAAAACACTAAAAACTATACATTGAGCTCAGTAGCTATATACAATATGAATAAGTGTGTGTCACTAATAAAAATCTTGATTGATATGTCAACAATCTCCCCATTTGGCATTAGTGAAAAAAGCACTTATTAGCCAAAGCTAAATACCTTATATTCATCACCCTGTGATACTAGCTCAATAGAGTATATTATTTTTGGGATTTTTCAAAATTGATTTTTTAAGGTATATATAGTATACTATACATCTTCCTACTATATACAATATGTCTTACTTATTGCAAGTTCTTCTTCATAGCATATTTCTCCTCATACTATGTGTCTCACTATGTATATGTCTTACTCCCCCATAACATATGGCTTTCTCCAATATAACTTTTCTCCCCCTTTTTGATAGTAATGCCAAAGCTTTATAGGAACACCAAAATGAGACAAAATTTAGAATGTACCTTAAGAATGATTGCCAAGGTTTTGTCCCAATTTTCCTGTAGGACCTTACATGTATGAAGTGCAATTTGTACTTTTGCTGACAATTCTATCATATGGTCCATAATAGAGAAGTTATTGTCATGGATTAGAGTTTTTGAATATGTAACATGTTTTTGCAGTGCATCCATGTTTGGAAGGATCATTTTCTATATGTCAATCAATGTAGATCTAATCCTTGCTTCTTCCCTTAACAATTCTGCTTACATTTTTTACAAGAAACTTATTTTCTTGAAGTGTGCAGAGCTTGAACTGGAGTCAAGTTACAATTGCTGAACACTAGCCTTTAGATCTTCATCTATTTTGGACAATTTGTCCTTTATTTCCTTTGTAAAACTAGAAACATCACATAACTTCCCAAAAAGTGATGACACATTTGAACATGATGTTTCTAAATTTCCCAAAATTGTAGAGAGCTCTACTTGATGAATGGAAATCTACTGAGCATTGTGCTCCAACACTTTATTGTTAAACTTCTTTTTAGCCTTCTCCACTAACTTATCTTGTCCATTAATGTCTTCATTAAAATTTTGGACTACTTCTGCTAGTTGATACAAAATAGGTTGAGAAGAATCAATCTCAATTCCTATAGCCTTTATCAAAATGTTTTTAGCATCTTCAATTATCTTATACTCTCTATCTCTCTCCTCTCTTAGAATTTTCTATTTAGCCTTCTTTTGGAGGAGTTCACCAAATGTCTACATTCGATCTAGAGTAAGCTTGTAAATATCCCAATTGGCGATTACTATTTCCTCATCTAAATCAATGTATTCATTTATCTCCTTTCCTTTTCCCAAAAAAATTGTGCTTAGTTGAACCTTGGGCTCAACTATCCTTGCACTTATTGCTTTTGTATTCAGAATAGACACAATGGTAGAGACACTAGGGCTTGTAGTAAAAATTGATACTGTACTAACTGAAGGAATACTTATAGAAATACCTAAGGAACCCAAAATTGGTGTGCTCAAAATTGAAGAAGTCAAAATTGGTGTACTTACAACTGAAGAAGTCAAAATTGGAGAAGTCAAAATTGAAGTACTTAACTCGGTAGATGAAGGAAGAATATGTAGCTTGGTGGATGAAGTGAAAGTCACTTCTGTTAGTGATGTGCTGAGCTAAGTGGGAACAAAGAGTAATTGGACATTTGATATATCACTAGTGGTCACAATCAAACTAGCTGATGTTGTTTCCACACTTGATGTTGACACTAGATTTCTTGGAGAGTGAGGAAGTGAGGCAATAACTACTGTAGCTATCTTGATTGGGTCAGTCTCCTCATCATCTTGCTTTTCTTCCTTAGCAGCCTCTTGTCCTTGATCCTCTTCATCTTCTTCATTGCCAAAGTGAGTTATTTCTTTAACATTCTCTTCTTCATCTTTCTTATTATCTTCTTCTTCATCATCATCTTTGACATTGACAGTAAAATCACTTGGTTTATGTAACAAATATATATTCTTTCAAGTGTTTTTTGCATTCCTAACAACATGCTCAATATCTTGGGAGAAATTTGGAATTGCACACCACTTGGATCAAGGGTTTCAACAATCATAGGAGTGAGCTTAAAATCTAGTTCCTTCTAATCAACTCCATGAACCAACATGTCAGATCCTCGCTTAACCTTGCTGCTACTAGATGCCATTTTCACTTGGTAGGGTTTGAGAGAATTTGAAAGAATTTGCACTCAAAATTTCATGGTAAGAAATGACTTTGATTCCATGCCATTTTTTTGAAATTTCATCATCAATGCTCAATACAAAGGTGGATATGTTGACAGATTATCATCCACTACTTGGCATTGAACACTTGGTGAAGTCTTCATGTCTCAGTAACCATATGAATCTTTATTACTCCTGACCTTGCTCGGTAGAGTCTATATCTTGACCTTACTTAGTAGAGAAGTAACTCAGTAGTAACTGATACCGATCTCACTCAGTGATCCCTTTGTAGCCTAAATACAGATTTGGATCTTTGCCACCTTTCAATTGGAACTATTTTGGATGTCATCTTCGATAGCCTAGTTCTAGTTTTCCTATGAGAACTTAATTAAAAATGGTAGAGTCACCCAATTCTTGAGTGACTTGACCATCATTGCTCATACTTGTATCCTTGGTAAATTTAGAAACCCATTGCTATCTCATCTACTTTCAGATGTTATCAACTTTTGCCTTCTTCTCATCTTCAATGTTACCAGTATTCATGTAGTTCTTGGCAAGATGACCAAGTTCTATACAAATGAAACATGTTTTAGTAGTATCTCTTTTCCTCATATTATGTTTAACACAATTCATAACAATGTCTCCAAATTCTCCAAATTCTTGACATCTGCACAAGGTGTTGTGGTCCCATCCAAATATTGCTTTCACAAATTGTTATGCTAGATTCAATATCTTGGTTTTGTATTCTAATGACTTGTGTCCATGTTTCTTGCATTTGTGACTTTTTCCTTCAAATCTTGGTTTCTCTTTGCATTCATTAGCTCTATGACCATGCTGATTGCAATTGTAGCATTTTCCATTGAATTTTGCTTTTCCATTACTCCAACACTTGTTTGATGTATGAACTATCTTACCACAGTGATTGCAAGTAGGTCTTTGGTTATTTTGAGCTCCTTGCTTGGATTATTCTCCTTCTTTTGTATATCCAATTACTACTTTTCCTTTTTTCTTATAGAGGTCTTGCTCATTCAATTGATTCATGTCTACTTGAGATTTCATCATTCTTTCATTGATTTGCTTCTCAAAGTTTAGATCATTCCTCAGTCTTTCATTGATTTGTCTTTCAGATTTTAGATCATTTTTCATTCATTCATTCATTTTCCTTTTAGAGCTTAGATCATTCCTCATTATTTCATTTTCAAATGTTAGGCTCATGATTTCTTCATTTTCATCATAGAGCTAATCAATAAGGTCTTCTTGTTGAAGGGATTGGTTCTGGATTTCATTGTTCCTTCCATCTATTTCTTCTTTTATCTTGTTTCTCTATTCCAAGAGTTCACATAACCTTACTGATTGAATTTCTTGTTCTTTTTTTAGCTTTCTTACTTCTTCTTGTAGGAAACCATTCTTTTCTAAGAGTTCTTTGATTACTTCATTGGCTTCATTTAAATTTCTTGAATGAAGGTCTTCAATTCTTTCTTCAATGTAGAGTTGATCATTCATTTGAATTGCAAGTTCTTTTCTTCTTTTCAAGGATTTAGATAGTTGCTCCTTTACTTTCTTGAGTTGGGCAATGACATTTTTAAATCTAAATTTTCATTGTCAGTGGCTTTTTCCAGTCTGAATATCTCCATGGCCTTGATCTTTGCTCAAGCTGTTAAGCTCTCTCCTAAGAGTCAAAAAGCTCTGATACTAATTGTTGGAAATATTCAAGACTAAGCTAAGTTACTCAGAGGGGAGGGGTGAATCAATAACTTCTAAAACTTTAACAATTTTAACCTTTAATCCAACCATTCAATTAACATTTATCCATAATATAAATTCTAATCTAATTGCATGTATAAGAAACTAAAAGCATTCATAACAGTGAGACACAAATATTTGGTGACCTAAAAACCTTCCAGATAGAAAGTAAAACTAGGGTGGGGATGATACCCAACACTTTAGTACTGCAGTATAACGTTAGCCTGTTAAAACTTACATTGACCACTTTTGATGATCTACCCTATTAGGAGTAATAAGGACTGCTAGGTCCACCTTGTGAAAGGACTTACAAACATACAATCAAGTATGCACTTGATAAAGAGATTTACAAAAGACTGTTAGGTATACCTTATGAAAGGATTTGACTAATCCACCTATTAGGATAAAGCAATAGTAGATCTCTGATCTGCAACTTAGTTTGCTAAATGAGATTCCTTTGTGTACTAATCACCTTTTTGTGATAGATATGTCTTTACTGCTCCTTATGTTGTTATGGCCTTTACAATTCTCTCCTACTTTTCTCTAATGTAATTCACATTCATATTTCAACACATTATATTACATCCATCATGAATTGGATATGATACAATGCATTACATATATATCAATCCAATTATACAAATTATAAAGTTGGCCATCATACAAGTTACCACAAATGTTACAAAGTCGGCCCACATGAAGACATTCAGGTTCTGAAGACTAACTTAGTGAGGTTTTGATACTCAACATCCACTGTCAATACTCGACATCATCATGCACTTGGTAGATGTAGAAGCTTTGTCCATACTAATCACTTCTAAGTAGACCTGATCTCAGTCTACACTAGTGACTCGATAGACATTGAGAAACTTGTCATATAAATTGAGTCTCTTGATTTACATTGTATGACTTGGTAAACATTCTCACATTGATCTTGGTATAAACTAAGTCTCTTGGTTAACACTGGGAAGCTTGGTTAGTACTAGACTTTCATCAAATACACTATGAACTCGGTGAACATTGCATTGCTCGGTAACCACTGATAAACTTGGCATCAACTAAAATGCACAGTTTACACTGCTCATCTTCACATTAATTGAATATGCTCAGTAACCATTGGGATGTGTCCAAAGGACTCAGTAGCAACTATAGAACTCAGTGACACCTAAAATACATGGAAAACACTGTAAACTATACACTGAGCTTGATAGCTATATACAATCTAAATAAGTGTGTGGCATTAATAAAAAACTTGATTGATATGTTTACAATATCTTGATCATTTATTTATATATTTCATTCATGTTATTAAGTGTTAGATCTAGTATTACATGTTTTTATATGATGATGCATGGTTAATGTCAAGGTTGAGATGTGTTGTGAATTAAGTTTGAATGTGGTTTATGTTTGAAGTGGAAATTTTTTTAGAGATCCTAATTCAACCCCCTATCAACATTTCACTTTGCCATTGGATTTCAAATAATTGGTATCAGAGTTGTATTCTTGAAGAAATAAGTCCAACTACTTGAGAGTTAAAGATCTTGGAGATGGAATCCTATAAGTTGGGAAAGTTGATTCAAAATCAAAAGCTTTATTTACAGCTTGCATTGGAACAAGTCAAGGTTGCAAAAGAGGAACTAAAGGAATCCTTGAAAAGAAGGAAGGTGATGACAATCCAAAAAAGTGACACATAATACAAGGAAGAAAGTATTGAGGACTTATGTGATGAAGGAAGATCTAGTGAAACTGATCCAACAATAGAAAATCTATTAGAGAAGAACACCATTATGAATGAAGAGGTAAGAGCACTGAAAAGAGAACATGAAATGCAATTAGTGAGACTATGTGAAGTTACTGAACAAAAGAAAAAGGATGAAGAAGAAAAGGTAATGGCTAATGAAGAAAAAAAGAAAATGACTAAAACTCTTGATGAGAGGATCAATGAAGTACAAAGGATGACATAAAATCAAATTGACATAGTCAATCAGCTACTAAGTGCCAATCATGAAACTGGTAGGAAAGTGGAAGAGATTACAAATATGATGTCAGAGAACAACCAACTGAAAAATGAATTGTGAACTAAAAAGTAAATCATTAAAAGAATGTATAGACCAAGAGAGGCTATGAGTCAACTTGATGAACAACTAAAAGAAAAAAGAAGACCTCTTGATAATACTAGATTAGGCCATACTGAGTTCATATAATTTACCAAGAAAGGAGATGTTGAAAACAATTAATTAATCATGTATTGTCTTTGATGTTATACAAAATGTCATATCATTGCTAGTTAGTGTATGCTAAGCTCATTCGGGCAATGAAGATAGTTTCCTATGTCTGCCAAGCATTCTAGGGTTTGCCAAGTTCGAAAGATAGTATCTAACAAGTTCACTCAGTTGTCAAAATTTTTTTTGTAGAAGTTGAGTGTAAATCGAGCTCACTTGGTTAATGTAAGAAATGTTGGATGGAACCAATGTTAATCGAGCTCACTCTGTTACCAAAGGAACTTTGTGAATATGTAGTGTTAACCAAGTTCACTTGGTGAACATAGGAAAATCATTTTTGAGTTAGTATCTACTGAGTAGGGTTAGCTAACAAAGGACTTTCTAATCATTGTAGCATTGTTCTAAGTCTCTTACCAGAGTTGGCTTAACAAGTATTTGTAAATCCTCTAACAAGGTGGAATTTTTACTTGAAGTTTCTTAAAGACCTCTAACAAGGCCACTCCCAATAGGGTGATCAAATCCTCTAATAGGGTCACACCTAATAGTGTGTTTTGTAACCTTTAATAGGGTTGGCTCCTAACAGGGCTCACTTCAGAAGAGTGAAAATCGATAACTAGTTGCAATTGGTGGTTTTTCTCAGATTGGGTTTCCATGTTAAATTTTGGTGTCACTTGTGTTCATGCTATTTGTTTTATTTGTTTTCAACTAAGTTAAATAAGGCTAATCACAGAAAATATCTTAAGATTTTCATGTTAAGCAGTTACCAAGTTATTTCATTATTTTCCAAGTTATAACATTTTCTAGTATAAACTGAGTGCATGTGAGTTTTTTAAGTTACAACATAATATAGTTTAATTAGAGTTTTGATTTGTATTAAAATATAAGGGATTTGGGATTTATTTTTGTGGTAATTGATTCACCTCTCCTCGCTCAGTTACTCCGAGCTTATATTTCCAACAATTGGTATTATAGCTTCTTGGTGCTTGTAGAGAAGGTTTCAAGGACCTTAGCTAAAGATCAGTATGTCTTACAAAAGAGAGATTCCCAAGTTGAACAAAGAAAATTTTGCAACATAGTAGGAACTTATGAAGTTGCATCTAGAAACCATTAGTGATTTAGGTTTGAAATACTTAAACACTGCTTATAAAGCTCCTACTAGTACAATGACTATAGAAGAAATTATTGAAAAGAAAAATCATAATATCATGATGATTGATATAAAATCAACTCTTAACTATCATGAATTTGATGAAGTCAAAGGATGTTCTACTACTCATGAAATGTGGACCAAACTGAAGGATATCTATGGAGGTGATGATAATGTAAAAAGAGCCAAGGCAGAAAGCTTGAGAGGCTAGTTTGATTAGATGAAAATGAGAGAGGATGAAAACATTGCAAAATATTTTGAAAGAATCAAAGCTAGTGTTAGTGCTATAAAAGCCTCTGGAGGAACAATTGAAGATGTAATAGTGGTAAGTAAGGTAATCAAAACCCTTCTTTCTATCTATGTAATTAGAGTATCTTCTATTCAAGAGATGAGATGTGACTCAAATAGCAAGATAACTTTGGATGCTTTAGTTGAAAGATTGACTACATTTGAACTAGATAACTATGATAATTATACTCCTAGTTCTAGCAATCTTGAGTTTGCATTTAAAGCCAAGGTATCACTTAAGGAGAAAGCTAAAAAGTCTAAAAGAAAGCAATCTGAAAGTGAAGAGGAAGATAGTTCTGACAGTGATCTTGAAGCCATTGAAGCATTACTTGCAAGAAGGTATCCCAAAAGCAAAGGAAAATATAAAGGTAAAATTCCTTTAATCTATTTCTCTTGTGAAGAAGTTGGACACATTGCTGTGAGATGTCCAAATAGAGAATACAAAGATGAAAAGAAGCACAAAAAGTACAAAGGTAAGAAGGATTTGAACTATTTTAAGGATTACAAGGAAAAGGGTAAGAAATCTTTTTTTATAGCTAAAGATTCAGATAGTAGCACAAATTTGATGAAATGGTATATATTGTTGTAAAAGATGAATTTGATGATGGAGATAAAATGACACTTATCTCTCATGTTAGCAAGAATGATACATGTATTATTAATAGTGGCTACTCACACCATATGACTAGTGATAATTTTTTTTTGAAAACATGGAACATTATGATGGTGGTAGTGTGAGATTTAGAAACAATGAACCTTGTTACATAAAGGGAAAAGGTTGTATCTCACTAACCAATGAACTTAGATGTGATAATGCTTATTGGGTTGAAGGACTAAAGCATAATCTACTGAGTGTGGCATATTTGAATAATATTGGATTCAAGGTAGAATTCATGAATGGGAACTTGGCATACACTGGTGTTTGGCATGCACTAGGTTGCTTGGCATGGTTTATGGTTGCTTGGCATGGTCTATGGTTGCTTGGAATGGTCTAGGAATTCAGCATGGTCTTTGGTTGCTTGAAATGGTCTATGGTTGCTCAGCATGGTCTTGAGACTCAACATGGTCTTTGGTTACTCGGCATGGTCTTTGGTTGCTCAAAATGGTCTAGGAGGAGCTCAACCTTGCTTAGGAATTTGGTGCATAATGTAACTAATTTTTAATAATGAGGTAGAGGATGAAAATTTTAGGGATTGAGGATGGTCTAGAGTAATAACTATAGTTCAAACCATGATTTCTAATTCATTCAAAGCTAGGAGATATCACAATTTTAGTCAGATATCAATTTTGGGCATTTAATTATTGTTGTAGGCCGACTTGTGGCATTTAATTTATGTATTTGTATTTAATTTTTGTTTTGAGCTGACTTGTGGATTAGATTGGTATAAGTAGGGGTTGGGGGGAAGTCTTTAGTCATTATTCATCCATCTTGGAGAAGAGGAGGTAGCTGAAGAGTGCATTTTGGAAGAGAGCTAGTAGCTGAGGCTCGTGAAACAACGAGATTGCTTAGGGGCTTACAAGCACAAGTTAAGATCTTCCTTGAGGGTTTCTACCAAATTGTGGATCTAGACTAGCTAGTGTTTGGATTGGATCTTGAGGGATATTGTAGAACTATTACTTTGTTTGTATTTGGCCATAACTAGGAAGGTCTTACAACCTGACACATTTCATGTAATCAGTTATATTTTATGAATATCTAATTGTAATTTGGTATTGGATCTTGCATTGTTGTTTCATGTTTTTGTGTTTTCCATTTCATCCATAAAACTAGTGCAAGTAATATATCAAAGAATCCTATGATGCATACCAAAACTGAGCACATTGCTATAAAATATCATTTTTTGAGAGAATTGGTACAAGATAAAGAGGTAAGATTGGAATATGTGAATACTAAGGAACAAATTGTAGACATATTCAATAAGCCATTACCTAAGGATGTATTTTTGTATCTAAGAGGTAAATTAGGAGTCATTCCCATATCTGAAGCTCACTAAATGAAGTTTAGTGATGCATCAACTATAGAATGTTGAAGATCAATTAGTTGATGCAATATTGAAAAGGGTACATTGTATATGAATCAGTACATGAGGAAATTAATATTTACTAAATATTGCCTTTGGCATGAGATGTGTAAGAGGGAGAAGTTTTCCATCATATCTCACAAAAAATTTATAAAGAGGGAGAGTATATATTTTCAGAGATGTCAAAGAGGGTGAACTTGGTTTGATATCAAAGAAGGGAAGTTTGCTATCAAAAGAAGATGTTGAAGACAAAATTTTGCTAATAGAGTGAGAAACTAAAGGTAGAGGGGGTTCAAATTGATAGAGGGAGTTCTCATGGATGGGAATCAAAATGAAACTAAGGATATGTTCCTTTATTCTTGCTCTGAAAACCCCATTGTATTGTGACATATTGAGTTGCTATCAATGCCAAAGAGGGAGATTGTTGAAAATAATTGATTAAATATGTATTTTCTTTGATGTTACACAAAATGTCATATCATTTCCTATCAGTGTATGTTGAGCTCATTTGGGAAATGAAGATAGTTTCCTATATTTGTCAAGTATTCTAGAGTTTGCCAAGTTTAGAAGATAGTGTCTACCGAGTTCACTCAGTCATTACAAGAAATTTTGCAGAAGTTGAGTGTTAATCAAGCTCACTTAGTTAATGAAGGAAATGTTGGATGCAACTAGTGTTAACCAAGCTCACTTGGTTACAAAGAAACTTTGTGAATATGCAGTGTTAACCGAGTTCACTTGGTTAAAACAAGAAAATTATTTCTGAGTTAGTATCTATCAAGCAGGGTTGGCTAACAAAGGATTTTCTTGTTTTGGCATATTGAGCTCAATTGATTTGATTGTTGGTTCTAGCTAACTAAGGAGATGAATACTAAGTATCTTAATTTGTATTCAAGCTAACTTGACAATGTGTAAGATATAAATATAAGGTCAAGTTGAGAATTGAACGTGTGGAGCATAACAAAAGATTTGAGGATTCTTAGAGGAAGCAAATTAGAAGGACAAGCAAAATATCCTTGTTGAGTTGCAAAGATACATTCGATCAAGAAGGATCAAGTATACAAGCTAAAATTGAGATCTGTAATCAATAATTTAGTTGCATCAAAAATTAGGTCATCTTATTGTTACTTTCTAATCATTGTAGTAGTGATCTAAATCTTTTAATAGAGTTGGCTTAACAACTATTTGTAAATCCTCTAACAAGGTGGTATTTCTACTTGAAGTGTCTTAAAGACCTCTAACAAGGCCACTCCTAGCATGGTGATCAAATCCGCTAATAGGGTTACCCATAAAAGTGTGTTTTGTAACCTTTAACATCGTTGACTCGTAATAGGGCTCACTTCAAAAGAATGAAAATTAGTAACTAGTTGCAATTGGTGGTTTTTCCCAAATTGGGTTTCCATATTAAATCTTGGTATCACTTGTGTTCATGCTATTTATTTTATGTGTTTGAAAATAAGTTAAGTTAGGCTAATCACAAAAAATATATTAAGATTTTCATGTTAAGCTGTTGCCCAGTTATTTCAATATTTTTTGAGTTACAACATTTTCTAGTATAAACTGAGTGCATGTGTGTTTTCCAAGTTACAAAAAAATATAGTTTAATCAAAGTTTTGATTTGTATTGACATCTAAGGGATCTAGGATTTATTTGTGGTAACTGATTTACCCCTCCACTCTTAGTTACTCTTCTTATATTTCCAATAGGAGAGTTATCAAAGCATGGAGAACAAAGGAATGCAAAATGAAAGAACAAGAAGCCTACATGGTATCACTATGGAAATTCAAGTCATGCAACAAATGTTTGCAGGAGCAAAACTCATAAGTCCAATTCCAAGACTAAATTTAATGGATATTGTTTTAATTACAAAGAGAATGGATATCATGCATATGAGTGTAGATCAAAGAATAGCAAGGTGCCAATTAAATATAGATTTGAAAGATATTGCTATACATGTCAGAAGTATGGTCATAAGGCACAATATTGTAGATATAATGGAAATCACAGATGGACACCTAAAGGTCAAGGCAGTACAACTAGGAAAGGAAATTCTATAACTTGGGATTACAATTATATGGAAAGTATGGACACATTAAAGAAAATTATACAAGGATACATCTTAGAGGAAGATCAGGAAATTGGAGAAACTTTGGTCTAGTATGTTTTAATTGTAAGAAGGCCAGTCGCCTAAGAAAAGACTATATGAACTAAGAACCAACACATAATATTGATGATAACAATGAAAAAGAAAAGGTTAATGTTGAAGAACTAAGAAGCTAGATGAATCAAACCTAGAAGAAGAAATATGATGGAAGCAACTATGCAAATGGTGAGGTTGTGATCATCCAATCCAATGGATTAGGTGATTCCCCCATCAAAAACTAAATAAAGAGGTATGCATGGAAATATATTTTAAATTGCTAAATCATACACTAGTTCCAAAGATTGAATGCATAAAATTTCAAATTAGCATAAGTGAAGTTGTATTAGGACAAATTTGGGTTTGAACTAGATGTCGAGTTGCTAAGTTAGAGATGGTTGAGTGTCAGTATTGCAGGATGAAAAGTTTTATATGACTAAACATAATTTCTAGTGTTTACCAAGTCACATCTTTGGCTAAGTTGAAGGAAATTTGAAGTATTACTGCTGAGTGTTGTAGTAGTGGCAAAGATAACTATTGTGCACCCACTATGTGTACATAATATTAATGAGGCCTTAATTCAATTTTTTTGACTTATATAGAAATTTAACTATTCATTTTGGTTACTTTACTTATATTTTTTCATGATATAATAGAGTTAGAGTTATTCTTGTGAAAAGTTGAGCGATTATGTGAAGATATTTTAGTGTGCTATCAATGTTGGAATTGATTTGGAGTAGTTGAGTTGATACTGAGAAAAGAAGAGTTTTGAAGATCAAACCCTAGTTGAAGAAAATGACATCAATTTTGACTGTTAAGAAAGGTGAACCACCAAAGGTTAGTAATGTGAAATTAATGAGAAATGAGGCATGCAATCTAGCTAAGTTTAAAGCATATCCAGAGATTGTAGCGAAAGGTGATTTGTACGATGCCCTGTCTTCAATCCCACCAAGGGTAATTATGATTCATGATGTAAGATATTGTTACATGTGAAAAATTGACAAAGTTGGAGACTTTGGATTAAGAAATTCTTATGAAAGGTTTTTCATTGATGGAAAACTTAAGAGAGAACACAAATAGTTTAAATTATGATCAGATGATACTACTGAGTGATTTTTTAGCAAGAAAGGCTAAGTAGGAGGAGATGAGAAGAGAGCATCAACAAAGGAAAGTATTACATGATATCAAAGATATATTTGTTGATACTTTTGTTGTTGATAGCCTAGATGAAAAATCCACCATCATTGCTAGCTGATCAAAATTGTTGAGAAAGTTAATGAACCTGACATTAGGGATTTTTTTAGTGGTGATTATTCGCCAATTGGCAAATATGTCTCGATCGGGTTATAGAAATTGGTGAAAAAAAAACACTATATACTAGTTGACTGGTTTGCCCAAATTTTATAAAATACTCATATAGTGGTTGGAACGTTTGCCACTATTATTACATAATTTCAGTTTGGTAGTCAGGTTCTTTGCCCATATTTCTCTTTAATGTTTACTCTTATTCGCCATAGAATTAATTGAGTGTCTCTTTCTACGATCATCATTTGCCAAATTCCCATTTTCCTATGTGAAATTTTTATTTGTCCTAGGACCCAATTCACCATGCATCACACATAATGTGGTCCCAAATTCTTGCCCTATTCGCCCACTCGATTACTTGAAATTACGTGGGGTTTGCCAAATATTAGTTTTTATCATATGTAACGGTCGGCCCATTCGCCAAAATGAAAATAGTTTATTTGTAGTTGTCTATTTAAGATATATGAGTTTCATTATTGAAACATGCCGAAAGAAGGAGCCTTCTTCATAGTATTACGATTAGTAGAGGATAAGAATGACTACGACTACGAGTCCATAGTATTTTATTGCAGCCTTAATTTGATGGAGATGTCACTGTCAAATTTAAATAGGAAGAGGAGGAGGACTAATGAAGGTTGAGATGTCCAAGAGAGGCCAACGATTGCAGGACTGTGGCATGTCTTGTAATGCATGCGAAGCTGCTTAGCCAATGGAAAAGGCCAATTGTAAATTATAATTAACAGTGACAAGACATCAATATACTATCTCCTGTAAATTAAGTGATACACGCTGGATAGAAATGTGTCACCATTCTGGACACTTAAACAAGGTCGAGGCTTCAGTCCAAACATTTGGTCTTGAAATAAACCTTCAACCATTGATATATTATCGTCAGATGGTAGTTTGAATCATGTAATTAATAATCTATATGTAATTAATGTTTATCATTTAAATAACCCGAGCTTTGTTCATTTTAATTTTTTAATTTTTGTCTATAATCTACATGTAATTAATGTTTATCATTTCAATCATCTGAGCTTTTTTCATTTTGTATTGGTAATAATAATAAGATATCTTTTAGCTTATTATATATAGTTATAGATAAACTAAACTGCAATGGTATTGGTAACTGTCGATAAAAAACTATCAAAAATTGGCTGTACAATTTGGGAAGTGGTGTCTAGTTAGTGGTAGCATACTAGCAAGAGAATGTTTCTATCACTAACATGGCATTTAATTCTTTTTGGGTACACTGTACTCCACATACAACTTACCTTGATACGTGTCAAAATTTTGATGACTACCTCGACAATTCTTCTTCCTTCACGAAATGTTGGCCGAAATAAAACCTCAGCCATTGATCTTGGATCATCAGATGGTTTGAGTTCTCAAATAATACATTTAACATAATTATAGTGGTAGTGGCAAAGATTATGTTTCCATAATGTACGGTCAAACAACCATGTCTTTAAACCATCAGTTGCCAGTTGCCAGTTGCAAGTTGCCAATAATTTATGTAAGTTGGTATGTTAGGTTAGGCTACTTATTTCCCATCTTTTGAAAATAGCCATATCAACTATAACTTTTTGAAAACCATTCGCCATAACAAATAAATTAATTCAATTATTTGGAAAATAATTTTGCCATTTTTTAATAAAAAGGTATCGGTTATTAAAATATTTTCCAACCAATATCCATATTTCAAAACATAATTCGCCATCAATATTAATAATTTTATTTCAAAAAAAATTATAATCGTCATTATTTTATAAAAATTGTCTAAACTATTAAAAAATTTGCCACCAAATATCCATCGATTGACGCATAATTCGCCAACACTATTAATTTTTTTTTTCACCCAAATGACATGTGATTCGCCACAATTTTATAAATTTTGGGAGGGGGGGGGGAGTCCTTAAAGTTATCCCTACCTGACATTGATAGTCAAGAAAAATTCATGCAATGGTTAGAGAGAGTATTTGAGAATAAACTATTAGACAAGGTTTCTACAAAGATTGCAATCATTAAGGTAGATATTTCCATACTTGTCACTAATTTGGAATGGTTAGTTACAAGTGCCAACACATTTTTTGGAAAAATATCTAATGTTCCAGGATTTACTAAGGAGATGAGGGAGAAAATGGACAAAATTGATCTGGATCTTAAGAAGTGCAGATCATATCTAAACATGGATCCTAGTTTTAGTTCACTTACTTTTCTAAGATCGGATTGTTGTAGGGAAAACAATCAAAGTTTCTACATGAGGAGTGCAATAGAAGGAATGAGGTTACTACTATTCAAGCCTTATTACTACCTCATTTAGAAGTTATGTAGAGACATTTATCGACTGCAAATATCTCATGTAGAGTCCACAAATATCTACAACATATAACATGGTGGATCTTGCTGCTAGAATGGAGATTGAGAGGTAAACTCTTGAGACTATCAAGAAGAATTGGGACAATACAATGTCTATTGTTATGAAATTACACCACCTATTTTTGAAAGAGCTTGGTATACTCCCTGGGCCCCAATTGCATATCACTACTTGAAATTCATGACAAAAACAAGGGGGAATCTTATATTAGTATAATAATTCTATACTAAAATGGGAAATGTATGCAAATTTTGAATATTTTGACATATTATGTCTATTGGAAAAGGAGAAACAAGTAGACAAAACTAGAGCTGAAAACTAAAACAAAATGATTTTTGAAAAAGGTTTTGAAAATAAAAGTCACAATGATATGATGACCAAGCCATAGGTATTGGGTACACCCAAAGGAGTTGTTACTATTTTGAAGCTTTGTTATGAAATATTTTGAGCATTATAAGAGTTTTTGACACTAATGCCAAAGGGGGAGATTGTTGACCCTAAAGGTAGGAAGATGGACTTTATCTAATGTTAATTCTTAGTCCAAAAATAGTCCATATTTATCTAATTTATTTTCATCTAATATTTTGACCAACTTGAGTGATGTGATTTCAAGTCCATGTTTAAGTGCTTGATTGCCCTTCATTTTTGTAACTAGATATGAATCCTTCATTTTCTTGACTAGCTCTTTCCTTTTTTCCCTTGAAGCATCTAATTGATCTTTAAAGTTCTTGATATAATATTTTGCATCCTCATGCTTAATTTTCAATCTTTCCTTCTAATCATTCCCTTGATCTAACTCCTCAATTGTTGCTTCATAGTTTCTTTTCAAATCTGCTAAATCCATAGTGATCTTCTTCAATCTATTAAACTTCTTCTGAGTAGGTTAGCTTTGATACCAATTGTTAGAAATAGAGAATATGAGACTTCATTATCAGGAGAAGACCAAGGTAGGTATTAGGAAGATCAATAGACTAACAACTTAGTATAATCTCTACTCATAACTGGAAGTTCATATCAATGTTAAAGAAGTAAGGAGGAGGGTGACGGTGAATTAGTATTCCAACAAACTTTTTTTCCAAATTATAGATTTAAGGATATAATCATAAACTTAAATAAATGAATAAACTTAAAAGAAAAGTGCATAACACAATTAAACTCATAACACCATATTTCTTAAACTAAGGAAACCCTAGTGGGGATGTTACCCACAAAATAATGCACTACTAAAAAAATACTATGTAAAGAGTATTGACCTTGTTAGGAGTATATTAAATATATTTAGTACACCAATCCTTGTTAGAGGAACAAACCTTGTTCGAGGTCTCAACCTTGTTAAAAGGAGAACAATGCTCATATAATGAATTGCAACTATTTAGAAGATATAGATATTGTACATAAAATAACTACACTCATATCTTCAATATCCGATTAGTCCTTGTGTGTTACTCACATATGAT
The DNA here is from genome assembly GCA_028749045.1 of Cupressus sempervirens. Lineage (NCBI taxonomy): Eukaryota > Viridiplantae > Streptophyta > Pinopsida > Cupressales > Cupressaceae > Cupressus > Cupressus sempervirens. Next base: position 107,394,838 of record CM053785.1, read on the forward strand.
CATACTTATATAACTTATGATCACATCTAAAAATAAATTAATACATAAACGAACATACATAAAGCTTGCATAACATAATTATAACATTATCATAGCATTGTGTGTCTTCTCGTGTTCAAAAATGCCTTCTTATATACCCTTTACATTTACTTTGTCCAAGAAGCTTCAATAAATTAATGTGTAAAACTTATAATTTTTTTAATCACTCTTAAGAGTGAGGTTTAACATCTAGGACTTCATCCCTATATTTCCAAGTTCTTGAATTGTCAAGACAATTCAATTCCTTAGCCAAATCTTCTTTTGCCTCATACTTTGATTTTGTAATACCAAATTGGCTTCATACTTTCCAACCAAAACTCATTCCAAATATTAGTGGAAGAAAACATAAATATATAATTTATACTTTCTAATATACTATATTCTAAAATTTTGGCCATATATTTTCTTCTAGTGAATCATGCTGACTAAAACTGTTCCTCTACTACTAGATATCATCCGTTATACTAAGAAAATTTATTTATCACACCAAACAAAAGCTTTACCTCAACTTCATGATACCTTAGCTGATAGGATTTCTTCCATAATGACAACCTCCATGTATTCACACTAACCAACTTGCCAAAAATCTCCCCCTTTGGCATTGATGACAACACTTAGTGAAAAATTGGCTAATTGTCAAAACTCCAAAATTCCAAAAATTGATCAAAACAATTTGAAACAATTAACTAATTGTGTATTGTCTTTGATATTGCACAAAATGTCATATCATTGCTAGTCAATGTATGCCAAGCTCACTTGGGCATTGAAGACAGTTTCCTATGCCTACAAAGCATTCTAGAGTTTGCCTAGTTTAGAAGACATTTTCTACCGAGTTCACTTAGGTGCCAAAGGAAAGTTTATAAAAGTTTAGTGTTAACCAAGCTCACTCGGTTAATGAAGAAATAGTTGGATGGACCTAGTGTTAACTGAAATCACTCAGTTACCAAAGGAACTTTGTGAATATGTAGTGTTAACTAAGTTCACTTGGTTAACATAGGAAAATCACTTTGAGTTAGTCTCTATCAAGTAGGGTTAGCTAACGAAGGATTTTCTTATTTTTGCATATTGAACTCAATTGAATTTTCTGTTGGTTCTAGTCAACTAAGAAGATGAATATTAATTATTCTAAGTTGTATTTAAGCTGATTTGACAATGAGTAAGATATAAATATAAGGTCAAGTTGAGAATTGAAGGAGAAGATGAAGAGAATTGAAGATTTAATAATGCTTAGATGAAGCAAATTAGAAGGATAAGCATAATATCCTTGTTGAGTTGCAAAGATACATTCGATAAAAAAGGATCAAGGATAAAAGGAAGAATTGAGATCTGTAATCAACAATTCAGTTACATCAGAAATTAGGTCATCTCATTGTTACTCTCTAACCATTGTAGCAGTGATCTAAATCTCTTAACAGAGTTGGCTTAACATCTATTTGTAAATCCTCTAACAAGGTGGCATTTCTATTGAATTGTCTAAAGAGCTCTAACAAGGCCAATCCTAATAGGATGATTAAATCTTCTAATAGGGTCACACCTAATAGTGTGTTTTGTAACCTTTAACAGGGTTAGCTCCTAATAAGACTCACTTTAGAAAAGTGAAAATTAGTAACTAGTTGCAATTGGTAGTTTTTCCCAAATAAGGTTTCCACATTAAAATCTTTGTTTCAAATGTGTTCATGTTATTTCCTTTATATGTTCGCAACCAAGTTAAAAGTAATATCAATCATAGATAATATCTTAAGGTTTTCATGGTAAGACTTTATCAAGTTATTTCAGTGTTTACCAAGCCTCAACATTTGTTAATGTAAACCAAGTACCTACGTATTTTTCAAGATACAACAAAGTTATGTTTTCCCTGAGTTTAGATTTGTATTGACATCTAAGGGATTTGGGATTTATTTTTGGAGTAACTAATTCACCCCTCCCCTCAAATTGATCAAAAATTTTATCCATACAAAAAGTTCATCTGTAACTTCATTTTTACACATGCTTTCCTTCATACATGCATAACTATATGCACATATACTATCTAATTCTCCTACACATACTTTTCACTCTCTAACTCTCCCTTTGACATCAACTGAAAAGGTGAGTGATCTATTTTCAAGTCAAAATTGTAGTACAATAGTAATTTTCTAAACATACCTCATGATATCTAAAAAATATATTCTTAGAGTCCAAAACTCTTCATTTGATTTGTTCTTTATTTTTTCTGCAACATGTATAATAAGATATATTACATAAGTTGTAATCCCTTCTCCATTCAGGTCAAGTGGCCTAGATGCCTCATAAGTCTTCTTCGAAGACTCCAATAGTTCTAGTACTCTTTTCACCATATCTAATTTTGTGGTCAAGAGGCTTCATAATAGTGCAAATCTTCTTGACATTCTATCTCTTTCTCTTCGCAACACACTAATAGCATCAAACACATTTCTTACTCCCTTGTCCATTTAAGTAACTCTTAATTCTTTTTTTTCAAATTAATTTTCTAGCTTATATATATTTTCTTCATCTTCCTTGATGCATTTGGTGACATCTTCAACATATTTAATTGATCTTGTGCATGTAATATAAACTTTCTTACCTTGTTGTACATAACCTCTTACATCTCTAATGCATTCATCTATGAAGTGTACATCATTAGTAATATTTGCACAAACTTTATGAATTTCTCTACTTGAAATTCCCTTTTAGAATTAACCTTAGCTAATTCTGCCAATAAAGTGTAATGAGTATCAAAATCGCTAGTTATCTTTGTTAGGATTTCTACAATATTATTACCTTCAAGCATCCTTGGTGTTGGTAAGGTATTTTGTAACCTATCAAGTTCTTGCTCCAGTATTCTTGCATGCCTTTATTTATTTATTTTATAATTTATTTTTATCTTTGGAAAAATAAATAAGAAAAAAACACATAAGTTGATTCTCATCCATATCCTCTTTTACAAAGCTCAAAATGTCCTAGTTAAGTTAACTTGCCAACAATGACTAACAATGATGAACTAGGTGTAGTGGGTGTTGAAACAAGTATCTGGTCTATCATAACAATGATATTATCTTGTATATTTGTCCTTTGTTTTGATGGAGTATGTTGAATATCCATTTGAGTACTAGAATTTCTATGGAAAATGTGTGCATACCTTTATTTTCCATAGATATGACATCTTTTTGATCAACCACTTTGTCCTTCAAACCTTTATCCTCTTTCTTATACTATGTTTCTTAATCTTTAATGATATTCTCTATTTGATCTATTTCCCCTGACATGATTTCTTGAAAATCCTTAGTATTTATCATCTTCAAATGTATCCTATTCCTACTACTTACCCTTAGGTGTGGCATTTATAGTAACTAGGATGCCATTCACAAATAAGTTTAGTTGCTTTATAATGCTATAGAACTAGTTTACATAATCTGCTTCTTTAGTAGGCTTAACTAATGGTTCCTTGGTTGTAATGCAACTAATCTATGTGTGGAATGAATGATATTGTCTATGCTCAAACTAGGTTTACTCAATACTTCAATTAATGCCTTTTTAATTTCCTCTGTAATCTCATCATACATACTAGCCACAATATTTACCAGTCTCAAATTAGTTAATCTTATCTTTGGTCTTTCCTTCTCTAGAGCCTATTTCATCTCATCATAACTGATAAGTGATAAGTGTGCAAAGTTCACACACTAAAAAATCTAGAATACTTCCCTTATTCTATACAAGATTTCTTTGAAAGTTCAACACATATTTAATAATAAAATTCTCAATAGTTGCTTGGTCATTATCATTATACCTTAGGTAATATTCCTTTATTTGATATAATTTTCCCCCCTTTTCAATCCTTGTAGTGGTAGTCTTCAAATCTGGTTTCCACTTCTTTCTTTCCACCTCAATATCAACCTCTGCTACTTCAGGATTAATAGTATTCAAAGGTTCATCTTCTTTTTGTTTTCTCTTTAAATTGGTTTCTTCTCCTCTTCTAAGTTCTTATTCTTTGCAACCTTAAGTTTCTTAGGACTAGGACCTTGGTCCTTTTCCTTCTATCTTGTAATCCTTGTAGGAACTCTCTCAATTGGTTGTTCAATTTTCACCAAAGGAGGGGTCCTTTTAGGCCTCCTAGTTGCTTGGTGAGGCTTAGGTGAAACCTCAATTTTTGCAATTTGAATCTTTTGTGCATCCTATACTTCAATAGTCTCTATAACTATCTGTTTTTAGGTTCAATACTTGCACCTTTTATCTTGTCACTTGAGGGGAATTTTCCACTCTTCTTGATTTCTACCCATTCTTCCTTAGTGATACCTTCTTAAATAGGAATTCACTCAACTATTTTTCTCAACCTTTCTTTTCTTTATACCTTTCTACAACTATTCTCTCACTTGACTAAATTTTTACTGGTAATTCTCAATAAATACAATTGGTATTGCAATAAAAATTTACTGGTAGGTTGAGATATCTACAATGAACCTCTATGTATGAAGTCAAAATATTCTAAGTTCAAATAGCCAACATACTAAAATTTAAGCTTCTAGAAATACCAACTCTACACTGAAACAACCTTTATTGAAAAAGAAAAGAAACTAAAATATTTATGGGTGATGCAAGATTCCCTTGGCATCCAAGATGCTCTTGCATTACATATACATGCATAAATAAATACTCATGATCTTCATTTCATCATAAATTGATCTAGGTAACTCTTATTTGCATGAAATTAGAAGTGTTGGAATTGAGGTTCAATAAACTATCTCTCCACGTGAATTTTGAAATATTTCAAGCTCATCTTGAATATTTTGAAAATCATTTTTCATCACTTTGCATCACAGTTCACTAAGATACACATGGTTCCCCATATCACCTTTTTGAATTAGCAATACATAATAGGAGCATATGGCTACTCATGAACTTCACAATAAGTCTTGAGTAAGTCCTTTGTGATTTATGATTATTGCTAATATTTTGTTTCACAGGATGAAGTTACCAATTGTTTATTACAGGATCTATGCATTATTGCTAAAGGTATACCCAAAAATCTGAGAAATTATGTATTCTTAATTCAACATGGTTCAATTCCAATTATAATATTATGTAAAATCCCATTAAATGGTAAATGTGTAATATTGTAATTTTTTTTGCAATGTTGCACCAAAAATAAGAGAATGGAGATACGAATAGTCATGAGAATGTGAACGAAATGGTTAGAGAAGTTGAATAGCTGATAACCATCATGATCTATTTAAGAATTTTAATGGTTCGAAAGGATGCAAAGAATGTAAATCCAAGATGTTCCTCTGGCTGAGAAACATATGGTACTTGATAGTTTGGAATATATTAGTCTTCTAAATTTAGTTGATTGCATTGGTTCTGATTTCTTTAGTGTTTGATTTTTTTTCTTGTTTGTTTTAATTTCTCTCAGTGATTCTCTTTGGATTCAAACTTTTGATTCATGATTTCTTTATATAACGGTTCCCTCTACATCAACATGTGAATCAAAATGTCAAATTTTGGGAAGTAATACATGTAATTAACAGTATGCAAAGTTAGAATAAAAATCTATTTTGCACTGAGTCTACTTATATTGCAAAGAATATGAATTAACTCAATTATGTGAGAGATGCATTGATTCCAAAGAATTGGTTTTGCATGTATTAAAGTAAGGTTCCTTTTTGAAAGATGCAATACCAATTATTATCATTGGGTATTAGCTATGAAGTGTAATGTCTTTGTTTTCTAGTTAGTATCAATTTAAATTACAAATCTAAATTTTTAGTATGTTATCGAGCCTTGTGAAGCCAAATTCATGAAAGCAAAGGCAGTTTCATTTTTAATTTGGTATTGAATATTAGTTATCATAAATTGATTTCTCATTGATTAGTTTTGAGGCAATGTGGGTGCTCAGTATTGGGTATGATTAATGACAGTAGGACATCGATTGAACTTGATTTTCATGTGTTTTTTAAGAATTAATTTTGATCTATTCTTTATTGGTTTAATAGAATTCAAGATTCTATTTTGTTTATTGACTGTTATCAACACATTGTGTTATTAAACCAATTCAAAATTTTCTTTTGTGACTTTCAGAGAATGCTATCTGGTTTGATCAATTGGTATTCAGATTTATAGTGCATGGAATTGATTTCTAATGCAATTTTTCATTTGCCAATTAGCATGGTATCAGGTTGTCTAGTCACTACATGGAATTTTTAAAATACATTTAATCAGTTAGTATTGGATTTGGCATTGTATTAATTTCTATCAGTATATGGACAACAATTGAACATTCAAGAGTCAATTTGAATAATGTTTCCAAAGCTTTCATAGAATGTTTTAATATTGATATTGAAGATGGGGCTTATGAATTGAACAATGTGTTTTGTATTAAATTTCAGTTGGAAATAAACAAAACTGATTGTAGGTTTCATGTGTAGGAATTTTTGAGTGCAAAAAAATTTGCCTCTTCTATCAGTATGGTGACTATAATTTAATTTAAGTATGAATTTGTAGAATATTGGTTTTTTTGGGGTTTCCATTTACATTAGTTAGTTCTTTGCTACATCCATTTTCCATTTACTAATGTTCTTACTTTAGCTTGCATATACACATAGTATCATATACCACTAAAGTGGGGGATAAATATACCACCCACCATAAATTGGAAGTACTACAATTTAGTGATTATTTATGTCTATTTTAGTATGTTTGGATTGTATAGTTACACTTCGCACACCTTTTTTCAGAATTTCCCTCTCTTTCCTAGGAAAAATTAGGTAGGATATAACACATCTTCCTTGATTTATCTTTCCTTATATTGAAACAATCAAGATAGGAACTAACCCTTATGGGGATTCCTCTCATTTTCAAAATTAATCCAATTTTTACATTTAAATCTCACTTTCTCGCTTATATGTCTGAAAATTCCTAATAGAAACTAAACATTTGAGATCCCGAGGAATCGTGTACACATGGAGCCTCATAGGGTGGTCAATGAGATTGTCATCTATATAGGGTAGGGGTTGAGGTCATCCCATGCCCTTAGTCCCAAAATTGTGGGATCTTGGGCCAATTTCAAATTTGGTGTCTTCCTACCAAGTTTAGTTAAGTCTTGTGGGATTTCATCTCTAAATTACAATAAAACATTTTCATTAGCTTCATTTGGAAATATAAGGATGAATGATATTGTGCAAGGGAAAGAGCACGCTTTGGTGGATGTCCCAATTTAACATAGAGAATTTATAAGGTGAAAACTGTAGGCTTTATGATTCATCACTTGAAGAAAAAATGAGTTCAATAATTAATCAACCATTCTTAGTCAAACACTTCAAACAACATCCTTTAAACATGCATTCAAGATATCATGGATTTTTAAATGGACGATGAAGATGGAAATAGTAGTTTATCCCTTGGGGTATTGGTATGATTTCCATGTTATTTTTAGATCTATGCTTTGTTTCTTCATATTTACATGTTGATATGTACTCAAGAGAATATTGACTATATTTACATGCAAGGGTTTCACTCTCTAGGGTTAGATCTTGGCATTTTTATATTATACTATATATCTCCTAGTATTCTAGATCCACATTTTAGATTCATGAGTACTTCACACACTATATTTATCTTAAAATATATTCATGGAGGTAAAAACCACCAAAGGGGGGTTGACTAAGGTAAACCCCTATACAAAACCTCTTCAAATCTTTAAGATTTAAGGCATACTTTTGAGTGTAGATCCAAGGACCATTTTTGGAGCATTCTTTAGATCCATTTTAAATTCTTCATATCTACATTATGGGGTTAAGATTAAGGTTGTCCCTTACCCTATAGGTAAAATTATAGTTTAATAGACATCTAGGAGTCCAAAATGCTAATCTATATATTTAGGCACTAAATTCTAGCTCATGTAGAAGGTGAAGTCATACTCTATCAAGGCTTAAGGTCAAGGCTTGGCTCAACCTTGAACTCCTAGGTCATCCCTTGCCTACACACAAATAGAGCTTGACCAATTTAAGATTTGGCAATTTTTGGGTGCTCAGTACATTAATCAAGTCATTATGGTCTTCTAATCAAGTAAATAAGTTATTTGGCCTTCTTCCTCCATTGGTCTTTAAAATTCACAAGATTCTATATCCATTTCTTCCATTTATTTTCCTAGATCCAATTTACATACATTTTATCTTGCATGTTACATCTATATCACATCTAGGATAAACAAAAAGAGGTCTCTAAACATGCAAAGGTGGAGTCTTATATATATTTTTCTTTCCTTCTTAGTGCTGCTTTTTGGATATGTGATTCCCTATCTAATGTAGGAATGCAACACCATTTCTTATGTTGCAATACTTACCTAGAAAAATAACCAATTTCATCAAGACTCATATCAAACTGGTTATTCTAACTCATTGATTCCTCAACATAGGGCATAGTATCATGTTTAGTTTTGAATCAAGTATCATCAAGTGTGAATGGTTGCATTAGGCATCATATAAAACTAATCATATCAATTAGTATCGACTATCATATATATTATTTGAATCAACACATTGATCACACATTTATTTAAAGATGGGTAATGTTATCACCCAAAACTAGTTTAGTCAAATCAATTAGCCTTAAATTCTAATCCTATGATCAAAATATTACTAAAGGTATCAAATAAAAATAATCTCAATCTTCATTAAACAATTGGTCTCAAATAATGTAATTGTATAATTCATCAAGTAATTATGAATTAATGGTCAAGTACCATAGTCATTAATTCATTAATTAATCCTAGGTATTTAATTATCAAGAGACATAAAGCACTTAATTGGGGAGATTAATTAATGTTAATTAATTGATTGTCCTTTTATCCAATTCAATCACAACAGGACAAACAACTTAATATCATCCAACAAGATCCAATCAAATAGACCACTCACTGTCCTAATCTAAACCACTTATTGTTAATCAATCTCAACCCTCGAATTTAAATTCAAATCATTTTTCTCTAATTTCCCAAATTTGAAAATCTAATACACACCTCATCAAGGCATCTCATATCTAGATTTTGTGAAAGTAAATGTTGTCCAAATAAGTTTAGAATCATTATCATAGAATTTTCATAGTTTGAAGTATCATTTCATCAATCTAGATCAATTATATCAGTATTTTAGATACATTCATAATTTCATTCTTCTATTTTGTGATTATATATTCAATTAGATTTTGAGCACTAAATCTTGAAATCAATGTCTCATTTAAGTATTGTATTCATGTTTACAAGTCATAATTTCACACTCACAAATAAAAGGAAAGAAATTCATGATTCCAAATCTATCTAATATCATCCCACTATGGACTCAATCCTAGATATCAGGCCAAGTAAAAGTACCATCCTTACAGAGAAAAGATGCATCCCAAAAAACCTATATGGCCACATATTTGTGTGATTTGTGAGGAAGTTGGACTCATGACCAATTTTTACACTGTATTGACCAGACCACAATCAAGTCTAGATTAATTCACCTTCTTAAGGACTATAAACAAGTATTTTATTATCAAATTAAATATAACGGAAAGAAATAAGATTCAAAGAAGCATCAATATTAGATATGGACCTCCATTTAGCTAATTATATGTTATAAAGTACTAGGTTAAATGCACAAATGATTGTCGCATTTTGGGACAACCGAGGGACCTCGAACACATGACACTTGTTTGAGTGGCACTTGGCCAAGTATGGCTCAACTGAGGTCACTTGGGCATAATTTGGTGCCTACTTGCCTAGGGAGACTCAACTAAGAGGTACTTAGCCTAGTACCTCTTGGTGAGTGCCCTAGGCGTTGGGTAAGTGCACCAAGATGGTGTACAATTTTTTTTGAAATTTTCAATAACCCAATTGAGTTATTTGAAAAGTGAAATGCTGGCTAGGCTTGGTATCCAAGCCTAGGTATTATAGTTTATAGAACCTGATCAGATTTTGTAAAACCTAATCAGGTTTTACAAAACCTAGTCAGGTTTTGTAAACTATATATTTTTATTGTTGTCCATGTTTGAGAACTTTTTTTTAACCCTCAAATGACAACAGTAGTGTGAATTGTGAAGGAGACCAATGAAACTCAATCGGGTTTACCATATAAAACAAATTTTGACTGCATCTCCATCCATGATGCCTCGCAAAAAAGGTAAGTCTTCATTCTATTTGTTGTTTATGTAATTTTTAACAAAATTTTATAATTTGGCTTTGTAATTTATAAGTTTTGTATTTTTTTAATTTTTAATTTTTTAATATAGATGCATCAAGGAATCCAAGAAAATGAGGGAGAGAAGAAAGACCACCTCCTACATAATCAAACCCTCCTCCTGTTATGACACAACCACAAAACACTCCCCCCATTGTGACACAACTACAAAACCCTCCATCTGTAATGGCACAACCAAAAAACCCTCCACTCAATGTTCCTGTTCAACAACCACCACCTCCTATAAACCCTCTACGCATACAATTGAATAATTTAACTACTACACAAGAGGAACTCATAAACTGCCTCACAAAATAGTGATAACATTACCCAAATGGTCAATAGGTTGCAGTCACCTACACTTTATTACCACTCAACCCTAGCGAATACACTTGAAAAAATGACCCAAAATGTAAATGATGTGTTTAGGGAGGATATGAAATGGGGTACACAGAGCGATAGGTGTCATGCATTTTATGCCAATGAGTTATCATATCAACAAGTGAAAGATAAAGACATAAAGGAAGGTACCATATGTTCTCTTTTCAACGATCCTATATCTGACAACTCCCTATTACACACAACCAAAAATTTTCCTATTCATTGGTGTACTCATGTGTTAGTGAACAAATTGTCCTCCAAGAATATATGTGCAATTATAACCCTGACTGCCCAAGTGGGAGAATTAATCAGCACCAACAATTGGACATGTTATCATTGGATTGATAACTTTCCTCTAAACTTTATCGGGTAAAACTCCTTGTATAAGATCTACAATGAATTAATTATGGTTGCTTTTAACTAGAAAGCACAAAAGGATTACAAGCATCTACATGTATACACAAAGTAGATGCGGAAAGCTAGATGACTAAAAGAAAATAAGTAACAAATGACACAAAGTCCATTTGCATGCAACATTACAAAGAGAATGAAGCCTGAGAAAGAAAATAATCAGAGCTATAAAGACACTTTCAAATCAAATATATTTAGAAACCATGATAGAAATGCATTTAGAGAAAATTGAAAGTCATACAAAGATAACAATCAGTGGAAAGAAAATTGCCCAGACTCAAAGTTCTGGTCTGCAATCATCTCCCAAGTCTCCCTCCTCTAAAAATTATGAAACAACAAAGTTCTCATTACATAATGCATCTAAATCACTAACTAAAAAGGAAACTTGAATTCCCTCCACCTGCATACATTCGAAATCAAAATATCCCTTGTTTTCCAGCTCATAGTTTGGAAAATTAAACAAAACTCTGCTCTTTCTCTCCCAAAAAATAAAAATTTCAACCCAAATCCTCTGTTCTACAACCCAAAGTCTATAGACCCAGCCAAAAAGTGGAACCTCTTGCATTTCTACTATTGGCCTTTTTATCTTTTCACTTCCCATGGCTTTTCAGTTTCCCTAACTGAATCTTGAAACCGTTTCTCTTCACCTTCTTTGATAGATTTTCTTTGATTTTTATGACATTCAACTTTTAAAGATTTTTCACTAAATCAAATGTCATCTTAGCATATTTGGACAAGTGACAAATGAATAAATTAGTCCAAAATAATAATAAAAATTTGATGCTGGGCAGATTTGTTTTGACAATTGAATGGGTCTTGGTACGAGGGCCATAACTAATTATTCCATTGTTGGATTTCTTTCATTTTTGGATATGTTGGAGAGATCCTAATTCTGCTTAACCGAATAGGAGAAATCAAGAAAATTATGTCTGAGTCAGAAGTTATTGAAGACTAAGTGTAGGTATATAAAACTATCAAACCATCAAACCCGTTGAACCATTTTGAACTATGTCATGTTTCAAATCTGAACTCTGAACTGTCAAACCTTTACATTGAATCTACCTCTATTTGAGCTCCTTGAACCTATGAACCACTTGATCCTCCATGAACTCCAAATCTCTAAAACCTTGAACCGAAATTGCTAGGTCTCCAAACTGAATTCAAAATCTTCTCAAAATTTGAACCTGTTTCAAACAAATTGAACCATTCTGAACCACTAAAAAGAACCTTGAAGATTCACTATGATGGTATTTTATTCTTCGGCTGAGGAGCATTTGCAAAAAATGACCTCTAAATTTTTGTATCATGTGTGAGGGGCTCTGCACTTTTAATGGTGCATCTTTGATAAATATGAATTCTTAAATTGAACATCTAAATTCAACTCATTGATTTGTAGCCTTCAAATTCCAAGCATATGAATTCAATGAGATTACCAAACACCCGAACTGAATTGTGAATCTGTGAAACTTCTTATGTAGATTGAACCACTGAGACCAGGCCATTAAATTATACATGTGAACATTTTAGAATTCATTAAACTTGCATGAGCAAATAGAACTATTTTGAATCACTTTGAACTACTTTGAACTTCAGTTCAAAGTGTTTCAAAGACTCTACACTTGAAGTTTTAAAATTGTGTCTATATCAAGTACTAACATCATGCTAGGATGAGATCATGTTTTTGAGATAGGTGGTAATAGTATTTGACCTACCACCATGTAATAATCATGAGGCACCTCTATATTTTTTGAGAAAGCTATATTGTGAGTTCACCCTTGGCGAGAAGCCAAATTACTTTGACATCTGTTAGTTCTAGGGTAGAGGGAGAGGCTTTGCATAGGATAGACCTGGGGCTCATAGGGTAGTAGCACAACATTAGAGGAGATGTACAACATGAAAAATCATGCCTCATATTGTGATCTGTAGACTCTTCATGTGGTTGCATCATTGATAGATGTTATCATTAAACATGACTCATAGTTAGGTAGTTTTCTTTCACTTATGGAACCCCAACCATCGTCAGATTCACCTTTAGGGTCATCACAACATGCAACAATTCCATCATCATCACCTATGGCACTAAGGTCATCACAACATACGATAACTCCATCATCATCATCTATGACACCTTGGTCATCACAAACTACAACAGCTCCATAAACATCACCTGCACCACCAGTGTCATCTCCGCTTGTGTCACCTACACCACTAGTGTCATCTCTACTTGTGTCACCTGTTGAGATAATGGGTGTTGCACACATTGCATAATATTGTTATATTTTATTTTGCTATGTAATGTTGTGTCTAGATGGACGTGCAACATGTAAAGATTCCCATGGAATATTCTTGATGAGTTGTATTGTAACATTGTAAAAATATTTTATGTAATTATTTAATATTGGGAAAAAAAATTAAATGCCCAATATTAAATGTGGGGTCGGTGGGTTAGGTAGCACATGGTTTTAGCACATGGTTTATGTAATACCACTTGGTGGTTTTGTGTGACTTGCTACTAAATAAGCAGCCACAAGGGTAGTTGTTGTAGGAAAAAAAAAGAGAGACAGAGAGTGACAAGGAGAAGACAAAAGGCAAGAGTCGAGCAAGACAAGGCTTGACAGGTTAGCCAAGGGAGCATTTGTGAAGGTTGAAAGCATGGCATGGGATGTGTGGATTCATGCTTGTTCACATAGTTTGCTTGGTTGTGGCTATGGCCATGAAGGCTTTCATTGTTGTATGGCAATGGTTTTTTTTGCTGAATAATACATGATGATGGATGCTTTTGGAGGCTGGGTTTTTCCCTCAATGAGGGTTTCCAAGGGTATATCTTGTGTCACAATTTTGTGGGTATGTTGTCTATTCTCTTGCATGTGGATTTTAATTCTATGTTTATTTCAGATCTATTATGGGTTATGTGGAAACAGTTATATTCTTTGTTGCTAAGTTTCCTTACAAGTGGTATCAGAGCTATGGTTTTATTATTGTAACCCTAGATTGAATCCATGGGAATGCATGAGAGGATAAAAGAAAAGGGCAAGATATATGAATGATTTATTGCAAATATGAGGGTTTTGGATTTGTTGTTATGATGAGATGTTAAAAGATTTGGGTATGTGAAATTGTTGGACAAAAAGAGTTTTTCAGATGTTTCATTTAAATGAGGGTTTTGGGGGGTAGCTTGCAGAAATGACCTCCTGGGTAAAAACAGACCTCACCATTGGATCCGGGTCGACATTTCCATAAAATTTGATATATAATATGCCCTATTTTGGCCATGTTCAGAGGAAATGAAAGAGTTTTTTTGTTTCAGCCCATGATGGCCGTCAAATTTAATCCCGTCGAAATTTTCGTCACTGGAAAAAAAAAAAATTAAAAATGAAAAATCGTATTGAAAATGGTAAAAAGACAGTTTTAGTAAAATGGCCATAACTTTCTCTCAAAATATCGATATTTTGATATTTTGTCAAGTTTTGAGAGCCCTAAAGTCAGATGTTATTTATTTTGAGCATGGATTGGGGCATAACTTGGGCATACGGAGTCGGATTTTGGACTTCGAGTAGTCAACAGAAAACTCTTGGAGAGCTCTACACATTGGTTTAGATTTGGTATAGGTTTGGCATGATTTATTTGTTGATATATTGATCTAAATAGTTTATAGGTATATTTTGACTATGGTAACATTGTGAGTTTATGACATTGGAGATTTAAGATTTGATGTCATTATATACTCAGTTCATATTTTAGTTTGGTCTCATGATGATATGGTTATGAATGTTTGGATTTGGATATGCATGATGACTTGTTGGGTCTACAAGTTATGCAGTGTTGTAAGTGGTCTATACTTACAGGTTGCATTTATAGCTTGGTTATGGGTTGTCTTTGCCCATTGATCTTTCATTATTGGTGCATATTCAGATTGGTGGCTTGGATTTGGGTTGTCTATGCCCTAAGTCACATGATTTTATCTTCATGTAGAAGGGATGAGATGTTGTTACTAGGTACAGTCATGGCAGAGGATTGTGGTTGACTATGCTGACAGGTTGGACATATTGAGAGCCAGACGCTCGGTTCATGGATGTGATCATGGAGTCATGGATTTTGGCATGACATGATTGGTTATACAGGTACATCCTTCATGTTCATTAGCTTGGATTTCTGATTCAGTTATGGTGGTATATCTTCTTGGTTGAGGATCATGGTTATTTGGTTTTCTTTTGAGGAGCTCATGATGTGCATTTTGAGTTCTTTGATGGTTTGATGCCTTGGTTGATTCTCATGGTTAGAATATGGTTTTTCATCATTATGTCATGGATAGCTTAGATACACGGTTTAGTGGGAGCTTGTGACAATGATGGGGTGACAGTGCAGGATTAGTTCCTGGTTTGGTTTATATCTTCTTGGTTTGGAGAGGATGGATTTTATGATGCCATAGGTGACTTGGTACCATAGTTGAGTAGGAGTTGTTGGCATTGATATATTTATTGAGTGTTTGCAGATGTTGGAAGTTTGTCTTAGATCCTGTTGCTGCAGAAGCGTCTTTGACATTTGCATGGTGCACTTGTTATCTTCATGGTGTGTGAAGATGGTTAGATCTTGAGGACTCATGGAGTTCTTGGTTATCTTCATGGTATGTGGAGATGGTTCTTCCTGGTATGTGGAGATGGTTTTCTTCATGGTGTGTGGAGATGGTTGCATCTTGAGGACTCACAGGGTCCTTGGCAAAGGTGTGGTTTATGTTTTTATTTGGCATGTTATCCTTGGTGTGAGGATGGTTTTATTATTATGTTATGGTATACTCTTGATACGCGTTTAGAGTTGTGACATGTAATGGTGTGTTCATGTGGAGCATGTTGTCTCTTTAGCTGAGATGGTAAGATCATGTTGTCATGTTTATGTTCCTGAGGCCATGGTTGGAACTTTGACATTGATCTTGGTTTAGTTTCTTGGTATTGAGTACACTGATCATAAGCTGGATACTTTATGATATTGCTATGTTGCATTTGGAGTTGGCATGGATTGATTGGTTACAGGTGCTCATGGATACTTAGAGATGGTGGTGACGCTGATTTCTCTTGGATTAGAGAAGTATTTGTTGGGACGGTTGATGGTTTCAGCAGGAAGTCCGAGGGGCAGTCACCTGATATGGACTTGAGAGGAGATTGTTCTTAGATGAGTTTTGGTTGGAGACTTGGGTATCTTGATGAGCATTCTCATTCCCCACTCTTGGTCTACTCGGCGATTTGCTACTTGAGAGGTATAGCCCATTGTTTTCTCTCAGTTGCATTATATTTATGCTTTTCTTTCATGGATATGGATCTTGAGCTATGGTATATGAGTTAGTTCTGGAGGGTTCATTTGAGAGATGGTTTAGCATTGGTTATCTCCACGTGCATATGTTGTTATGCTGGTTGAGTTTGGGAGATGGTTTTATATTGGGCATTTTCCTTGGATTAGGAATGGTTATTCCTTGATTTAGGAATGGGTTTATTGAGTTTGATCTTCTTGTGAGAGGCTTACATCCATGATTAGTTATATGGTATGGTTTGGGTGTTGTTGAGGCTTCTTTTTGGGGTTTTATGAAGGAGATCATACTTGCACAGTTTACATCTAGAGGTGTGTGTAGAAGGACATGATACATGTTATGATTTGCATGGTTTCTTTGGTCTTGGTTATCTTCCTAGATGTTTAGTTTTACTTACATTGGATTTGAGATTGGTTAGAGATTGTGATCACTGGTTTGTGCTCATGTATGTCATGTGAGATATGACATGGTTATTCCTTTATCTCTTTCCTCTGTTGGTTGTGGTGAACTTGGGAGAGCATTGGAGACTTGTTATGAGAGTTGTTCTTGCAGGATATCAGTTTATGTATTGTGGATGTCCTTGATGGTACATGGATTCACTTCTTTGAGATGTGTTGAGTGGATTGGTTATAGATTTGACATTATCTTTTGCAGTGGGAGCTTCTTGGTATATATGTGGCAAGTATTGCTCTTAAGGCTTATGATTGCAGGTTATAGATTGGATATGTTAGTGATATGAGATTCACTTGTTATACCTTCGAGGTATGGATAGTTGGATGGGTTTGGCACTTGCTGTGGGTGCTATTTCAGCTATGGATATTTTGACAACTACGGATACATGTGATTACCTTTGGATCAGGTTATTTGTGCTTGAAATTTTAGTTGGTATAGGATTTTATGATCTTCTAATGCGACAAGTTGGGTGGTTTTCTCTTTGGATGGCTTCTATGTATGTCTAGTGGCAGTGGCATAATAGGAGGTGAGATCATTCATGTTCGAGATGCTGGATACTTTGATTTTATTGCAGATACCAGGATGGAGCACTTGGTGTATTTTGATCCATGATGGTGGATGTGTTGGGAGGGATTTCTTCCCTTGTTCATTTATGTGGCTACGGATTGACCCTATGCAATGTATACAACAAGTGGGAGATTGTTGAGATAATGGGTGTTGCACACATTGCATAATATTGTTATATTTTATTTTTCTATGTAATGTTGTGCCTAGATGGACGTGCAACATGTAAAGATTCCCATGGAATATTCTTGATGAGTTGTATTGTAACATTGTAAAAATATTTTATGTAATTATTTAATATTGGAGAAAAGAATTAAATGCCCAATATTAAATGTGAGGTCGGTGGGTTAGGTAGCACATAGTTTTAGCACATGGTTTATGTAATACCACTTGGTGGTTTTGTGGGACTTGCTACTATATAAGCAGCCACAAGGGTAGTTGTTGTAGGAAAAAAAAAGAGAGACAGAGAGTGACAAGGAGAAGACAAAAGGCAAGAGTCGAGCAAGACAAGGCTTGACAGGTTAGCCAAGGGAGCATTTGTGAAGGTTGAAAGCATGGCATGGGATGTGTGGATTCATGCTTGTTCACATAGTTTGCTTGGTTGTGGCTATGGCCATGAAGGCTTCCATGGTTGTATGGCAATGGTTTTTTTTGCTGAATAATACATGATGATGGATGCTTTTGGAGGCTGGGTTTTTCCCTCAATGAGGGTTTCCCAGGGTATATCTTGTGTCACAATTTTGTGGGTATGTTGTCTATTCTCTTGCATGTGGATTTTAATTCTATGTTTATTTCAGATCTATTATGGGTTATGTGGAAACGGTTATATTCTTTGTTGCTAAGTTTCCTTACAAGCACTACAAGTACTACACATGGACTCAAGCTCTCTCAAAATAAACCTTTCCTTAGTAGCTACTAAACTTGTCTTTTTAGCTCCTTAGTCTCAGTAGGAGTCATCCTATGAGAAGCCTTGTTAGGAAAACTACCTACAGGGACCAAATCTATTTGATGACTAATTTGCCTTACTAGTGGCAACCCTTCTAGAATATTATCAGAGATGACATCTCCATGCTCACTTAATAGACCAGAAACTTCAAGTGGAACTTCACTAGTACCTTCCTTATCCTTCTAGGAATTAAAGCATAACACATATGCTGATGTTTCATGCCATCCAAAAAAAATATTCCATCAACCAAACATACCCTAGCACTACCGCATACCTTTTCACCCTCCTTTATCAAGGACTTCAATTTGTGGAAAACTCCATCCTTTTTCAGAGAGTATGTATTTGCATGACCATCATGTATAGCATGCCTATCAAACTATCATGGCCTTCCCAAAAATAAATGGTAGACATCCATTGGAATGATGTCACAGAGAGCCTCATCATGATAACTCCCAATCTTGAACTTTACCAAACATTACTCACTAACTAGGACCTTATGATCATCTTGCACTCAAGCAATCTGATAGGGTTGGGGGTGTCTCTCCCTCTTGAGATTTAGATTTGAGACCATCTCCTCTAACACCAAGTTGTTAGTGCTCCCACCATCAACAGTCACATCACAAAATTTACCCTCGCACTTGCACCTAGTATAAAACAAACTCCTATTTCCAAGTTCAATCTCACCACTTAGTAAGACCCTTTCATTAACTAGAACCTCTCCTCTTTCTGCATCCTTTGAATGTGATGATTTTGCATCATCATCCATATGAGCAACCCTTGCTTGACCATCAACTCTCCCATCTATCCTTCCTTGACATTGAGGGTATTTTAAGGCACAATGACCTTCTTCATTGTGTATATGAGCAATGTTAGTATGCTAATAGAAACCAAATTTAAATAAAGCTTCTACAAACTAAAAAAAATTCATAAACTTCAAGATAGACTAAGATGAACTCTCAATTGAGAATATGAGCCATTAATGGGCTCTCTCAATGAGAAGCTCTCTTGTTGAGTAGCTTTGTCTAAATGGATAGGATGTATGCTCAATATGCTTCCAAAGGCTTCAATGGATGATTGTGGATTTTTAGTGTGGATAGATGGCTTTAGTATGGATTTGGCTCTCAAAATAGCATTATAACTTTACTTCATGGATTGTGTTATTTTGCAAAGGGGAAGGATCCAATTTATAGGCAAGAGGCTTGAGGGATTGAGGGCTAAGATGCAAGGATGGGAAAAAGCTTATGGAGGGCTCAGATTGAATGAGAGGAGAGCACATGGATTGTGCTTCCTTATAGCCAATCAAGGAGTGACACATGTCACATGGTGAGAGGATGGAGGAAAGGGAAAGGATGAGTCAACAAAGGAGGCTCAAGGGATAAAATCTTCATAAAGACCCTCATAATGACTTGTAAGAGCAATAAAAGGGCTTGTAAGAGTCATTTATGACTTAGTGGACTTCATAAAGTTTTATGGTTGAGATATTTTGAGGGTGATGAGAGAAATTTCGACTTGGACTTGATTAGGAAGGTTTTAAGCTTGTTTAGGCTTGTGCAAATGATTAGAGGATGGATTAGGATGGTTTAGGATTAGCTTAGGGATAGGCAAGTGGATGGCATTTAATGAGGGTGGGTGAAGGAGGAGATATTTGTTAACTTTGGCTTGGGTTAGTAAGTTTTAACCCATGTTTAGGGAATGTGACAAGGTTAGGAGGGGATTAGGATTAGGTTTAAAGACATCTTCTAGAAGAGTCTAGATTTTGGATGAGGATAAAGACTTTCTAGAATAGTCTAGAATTTCCTAGGATGAGGATAAATTAGATTTTTAGGAAATAAATAAAGTTTTATTTATTTCAAGGGTTTGGGTTGAGGAGATATTTATTAAAACTTTTTTAATAAACATGAGGATTAATATTTAATTTTAATTAAATATTTTGAGTTGGGGTTAGGGGTAGGAAATGATGAGATTAGCCTTTAATCGAAATTAAAGAAGGATTAGAAGATTTTGGAAGAGGTTATTGGTCATAAGGAAATTGGCCAAGTTTTGGGCAAAAAATAATTTTTTTATTTATTTTAGGATTTTTGGTCAATTTATTAATTAAATAATTAATAAATAAGGAAATAATGTTTAAATAAGATTTAAACATTTTTGGGAGGGATTCCTTAATTAAATATTTTTAATTAAGATAAAGGGATTTAATGGCATAAAAATTAATTAATTAATTAAATAATTAATTAATTAATTAATGATGATGTCATCAAGACTTTTTAAGAAAATAAAAATACTTTATTTGCTAAAGGTTTTTAGGTGTCTACATTTTGCCCCTCTTTGATGTGATGCCGCAAGTGGCATGGCATCAAAGATAAGAAAATAAGATGCCCAAGGCTAGAGCAGAAGAGGAGAGAATGGACTGCGAGTTGCCCCTTCAAGAAGGCAGCGGGGAGAGAAAGCGAGGCTCGATGGCTTCTTGAAAAGTATAATAATCTCGGATGAACAAGGAAACTCAGATTGGCAAAGAGAAGGGGCTAAATTAGCTCAAACTCTCACTATGGGAGAATGATAAAGGAGAATCAGATGCAGAAGAGGAAGCAAGCTTAAGACTTTAGGGAAGGTGGAGGATGAAGGAGCAGAGCGCTATAAAAAGGAATCCAGGATAGGGAGATGGATGAGGGGATTATAAAGCTGATGCAACAAGATTTCAAAGAGTCAGATTGGTGGAAGATGGGTTTCGGAGATCCCTAGGACTAGGATTGTGGATCTCGAAAGATGAGGCTTGGTGGATTGATTGGATTGGTGGATCCCTAAGACTAGGATTGTGGATCCCTAAAGCTAAAGGTGAGGAGTGATTCAAAGAGATACCGATGCATAAGGTGGGGTAGGAGAGACAGATGCTGGATATGGATGCTGGATATGGGTGGGGGATAATGGAGATGAAGGAAAACCATTGAAGCTTTTTGAGCGGGGGGATACTTCAAAGAGAAGTACCACCATGTAGTTGAGCACTAGATTTTCTATAGGACTATTGGTTAATTGCCAAGGTTACCAAGAACATCAAGGCCTGTTCACCAACTGTCCAGAGGACTGACAAACTAACTCGAAACAAACACGCAAGGGTTACCCGAGCATCACACATGAATCCCAGAGGAAGTAGTGCAGAACTGACACTAGGGAACCCACAAGCAGAAAAGAAAAACAAACGAAAGACTTGATCAAGACCTTACGCTCTAATTGCCCCATTCGCAGCATACCATGATATGGAAGATCGTGGCAACCTTGAGGAGGGAACAAGGAGATTGCTTGGAAAAGATACTTCAAGACCCAAAAGGGAAGATCCCAAATCAAAAGAAAGTGAAAATCCAAAAGAGAGCCGTTTGCCAACGAGATGGGTAGGACAAGGTACTAACGGACCAAGATCAGACATGAGGAAAGCTATATCCTGCAAGGACCTATCGGAGAGCACCGAAGCTGGTGGATTTGGATGAGTGGTGCGTCTGGCAAGCTGAACTAAGAAGGATAACACTTTGGTGACAGGAGATCTAGCTAAAGGATGCATTGAAATAGCTAAACAAGCTGTGTGGTGTGTACAAGATGCTAATCAAGGATGAAATGACATGAAAGCTGGATAGATACGATGGTACTAAGTTAAAGAGTATGTACAGGCTGATGGACCAAGATATGTTACAAATGTACAAGTTTGTTCATGTTTTGGTTTTTGTGAGATGGAAATGTTTGTGAAGGATGGGATGTCTATAATAGGTGATAGGTGGATAGGTAGATGGTTTGCGAAAAGCTTAAGTGAAAATGGGGTTTTGTGTGTGCACGTGATAGTATACAAGCTAGGATACAAGATTATTTATAGGCTGGAATATGGTACAAACCTTGGAAAAGATTCGGATAGACAAGGTATGGTACAAGATTTACAAGGTATAATACAAGCTTTGGTACAAGATTTACAAGCTGTACAGGAGGTATTTAGAAGCTTCATCAGATTTTGGATATTTGGTTGGAACACCAAGGGAACAAGCAAGTGTGTCTTATGGGATGGTGGGTGAATGGATGAGGGATAGGATAGTGATAGATAATGGATTAGTCTTTAGTACACAAGGCGCCTGAATTACCAGGTTTTCACCAAGGTACCTATCCAAGGTGCTTGAATTGCCAAGTTTTCACCATTGGACGCTTCTTTCTCTTTACTATTTTTTTCTTTTGTATTTTTCAAAAGCTGGGTATACCAAGGATCTTCAAGCATAGAACTTCTTGAGATGAATGATGTTAGTAGGATCATTCAAGCATTCTCCTTCTGGTGTAGATAGCTGATAAGCTCCAGAGCCAAAGGAAGCAGTGACAACATAAGGACCAAGCCATGTAGGTTCAAACTTGCCTTTCTTTTCTCGATCTACTTGGACTTTCATGTTTTCTTTGAGGACCATGTCACCTGGCTGAAAGTGTCGTGGAAGCACCTTCTTATTGAAATTTCTTTTGAGATGAGTTTGATAGACTGTGAGATGATCATAGGCTTATTGCCGCTTCTCGTCTAAGAGATCTAGCTGGGTGAGTCGAGCTACTCTATATTCTTCATCTGATATTTGCCCTTGCAAAGATATGCGCAAGGAGAGAAGTTCAACCTCTATAGGTAGTACCACTTTGGCACCATAGACTAGGGAGTATGGAGTTGTTCCTGTGGATGTATGGAAGGAAGTTCGATAGGCCCATAGGGCTGGATTTATTTGTAGGTGCCAATCACGGCCGGAATCATTGACAACTTTCTTTAGAATTTTGAGGAGGGTTTTGTTAGTTGCCTCTGCCTGGTCGTTACCTTGTGGGAAATATGGGCTAGAAAAGCGGTGATGGATGCGGAGGGAATTGCATAATTCTTCCATGTTGAGATTTTCAAAGTTACCTCCGTGGTCGGTGAAGATGGTGGATGGGATGCCGAAGCGGCAAACAATGTGGTACAAGATGAACTTGGAGACCTGAACTCCTGTAGCTGAGACTAGGGGGACTGCTTCCACCCATTTAGTGAAATAGTCTGTAGTTGTTATTATCCATTTATGTCCATCAGACGAGAGGGGTGTGATAGTTCCAACTAGATCAAGGCCCCAACAAGCGAAAGGCCAAGGTGGTGTAATAGGCTGTAGATCCTGTGCCGGAGCGTGCACAAGATTTGCATGCTGCTGACATGGGAGACACTTTTTGACAAAGTCACAAGAGTCTTCTTCAATGGTAGGCCAATAGTAGCCTGCTCTAAGGATTTGTCGCGCTAGGACAATACCACTCGTGTGGGCACCGCAAAGTCTAGAGTGTACTTCCTTTAACACCATCGCGGCCTCATTTTGGTCTAAACATCGAGAGAGAGTATCGTGATAACCCCGACGATATAGGGTATTGGCTATGATAACATAGCGGGATGATTTTTAGATGAGGTTCTGGCATTGGGTACGTGTGAGGTGAGGGGATATGATACCATCGTTAAGGTAAGCATGAATCTCATGGTACCAAGGGGATTGGGGACCAACCAAGATACAAACACGGTTTGAATCCTCATTCGCATAGGCGGGTGTGAGGAGCTGCTCCACTAAAAACTCGTACTGTGTAGCTACTTGGGGAATTTCCAAGAGTGAGCCTATAGTAGCCATAGCATCTGCTGCTTTGTTCTGTATTCGAGGCACTTGTGTAAACTGAAGCTTTGTAAAATGTTGGGTTAGTTGATCAACCAGCTCTTTGTAGGGTAATAGCTTTTCATCTTTGGTTTGATATTCATTTAGGGCTTGCTTGATGATGAGCTGAGAATCGCCAAAGATTTGTAGCTCAACAATGTTCCATTCTGTAGCTATCTTTAATCCTGCTATGAGGGCCTCATATTCAGCTATATTGTTGGTGCTAGGGAATTGTAGCTTGAAGGCTTTTGGAATGTAATCTCCTTGAGGTGTGACCAACAATATTCCTGCCCCTGATCCATGAGATGTGTATGAGCCATCAAAATAAAGTTTCCATGGGGGTTGTTCTTCAATTAGACAGATATGCTCATCTGGAAATTCTATGATCAATGGATAAGAATCTATTAGAGGTGCATCAGCTAGGTGATCTGCTATAGCTTGCCCTTTGATTGCCTTTCTATCCACATACTGGATGTCAAATTCACTAAGGAGCATAACCCATTTGGCCAAACGGCCTGTAAGTGCTGTTCTAGAGAGCATATACTTGAGAGGGTCAATCTTGGAGACTAGTTGGATGGTATGACTTAGCATGTAATGGCGAAGCTTTTGAGTTGAGAAAACAACTGCCAAACAAGCTTTTTCCATAGG
Source organism: Cupressus sempervirens (assembly GCA_028749045.1). Taxonomy (NCBI): domain Eukaryota; kingdom Viridiplantae; phylum Streptophyta; class Pinopsida; order Cupressales; family Cupressaceae; genus Cupressus; species Cupressus sempervirens. The sequence continues at coordinate 107,419,444 of CM053785.1, forward strand.
AGTGTAATTGAGTTCATAACCAACTAGGGTTCTACTAATGTAGTAGATGGCTCTTTCTCTGTTGTAGTCATCAAGCTGTGCTAGAAGTGCCCCTAGAGCAGTAGGTGTTGCTGATATGTACAAAATCAGGGGACGACCAGGAACTGGTGGAACCAAGATAGGGGGATTGATGAGATACTGCTTGAGATGGTCGAAGCTACACTGACATAAAGGATCCCACTTGAAGTTCTCATCCTTCTTTAGTAAATGTGAAAATGGTGTACACTTATCTGCAAGTTGGGAGATGAAGCGCCGAACAGATTGGAGCTTTCCTTGAAGAGAGCGAAGCTGTTGTAGTGTCTGGGGAGGAGGCATGTCTAAGATAGCCTTGACCTTCTTGGGGTCGATCTCTATACCTTGTTTAGAAACTATGAAGCCTAGAAGCTTGCCAGATGTGACCCCAAAGACACATTTCTTGGGATTCAGCATGAGATGATATTTGGCTAACCTATCAAAGACTTTCTCCAGGTCAGCAAGATGATCCATGAAGGTATGAGACTTGACCAAGATATTATCCACATAATCCTCCAAAATGCTATGGATGAGATCATGAAAAATGGCTGTCATAGCTCTTTGATAGGTAGCCCCAGCATTCTTTAGGCCAAAAGGCATCATGTTGTAGCAAAAGGTTTCCCAAGGGGTAGTGAATGCTGTCTTATGCTGATCCTCTTCTGCAATCTTGATTTGATTATACCCAGAAAATCCATCCATGAGGGACAAAATTTCATGTCCAGCTGTAAGATCTACAATCATATCTATGTTGGGCAAGGGAAAATCATCTTTTGGACAAGCTTTGTTAAGATCTCTAAAATCAGTGCAAATTCTGATGTCACCGAAAGGTTTAGTGACAGGGACCATGTTGGAGATCCACTCTGAGCAGTCGATAGGTCGGATAACCTTAGCAGCTAACATTCTTTCTAATTCAGCTTTGACCAATAATGCCACCTTGGGTTGCATTTTTCTAAGCTTTTGTCTGACGGGCTTGATCTTTGGATCAACTGCAAGATGATGAACTACAAGCTTTGGATCAAGTCCTGGCATGTCCTGATATGACCATGCAAATCGGCCAATGTTCTCTCTTAAGAAGCCATAGAAGCCTCTCTTCTTGAACCTTCTCCACATCCTCTACCTCTTCCTCTCTAATCTCCAATTTTTTGATCATGAGAGCAATTAAAACCCTCATTCCTCTAATTTAAATTAGTATCCACATCTTCATTTTTCTTCTAGTTCTAATCTCAGCATCCAAATGACCTGCTACCACCCCGTCCTCCTTGATTGTACTCTCTTTGCCTTCCATCAAACTTTTTGTTTAGTTTCTCCTCAACTTGCAAGGAAAACTAGTATACCTTTTCAATGCTAGTCATTCTAGCTAGACTTAACTCCTCCTAAATGCTAGGTCTTAACCCACTAAGGTAATGAGCAAACTTCTCCTTATTTGCTTCTACATGCCCTGCCCTAATAAGGACTTAGTAAAATTGCTCTATGTATTCCTAGATAGATTTTCTCACTTTCTTTAACCCTTGCATCTTTTTGAAAAAATCAAGCTCATAATCAATAAGAATGAAATGTTTCTTTACTTTATCCACCATGTGATCCCATCTTGTGATTTTCTCCTTTCCTCTTCTATTTCTTCCCAACTGAATCTCTTGCCACCAGATTTTGGCATGGAATTTCATTTTTTCCTTCACAAACTTAACCCTATCAAGGTCCCCAATATCCTCATACTCAAAATATTCCTCCAACTCATTGATCTAGTCGATCAACTCATCTAGGTTTAGATTTCTTGAAAACATGCTGGCATCAATTTTAGGTATTTTTCCAAGCTTGGCAATAGCCCTAAAAAGCCTCTCCTCTACCTAGTTTAGGACTTCTTTATCTCCTTCTCCTTCCTACCCAATATTTCCTTCGTCTTCATTTTCCTCCTCACTTTCATCACCTATGGAAACATTCATCCCTCTATGGATCTCCTCTTGCAATGCCTAGACTTGTCTCTAGAGGCCTCTAACCTCAGGAGTAACAACTCTAGCCCTTCCACCATGCTCCCTTCATGGAGGCATCTTCTTGTATCAAAACCCACAACCACATAGTCCTAGTGCAAACTACCTCACAGTTGGCACTCTATCTACACACTCATAAAAACCTACTCTGATACCACTTGATGAGGGCACAATCCAAGACAAAAAGATGAACACAAGATGAGGGCACAATTCAAGACAAAAATAAACACAACAAGAAAGGGAAATATTATTATCAGACATGATATGCTATTAAATTTAGTACACCAAAAATAGACTCCACAACATGCCCTATTGGCTTACAATGTTATCAGATTCTAGAGAAAACCCTTCTCACAGTACCTTCTCCCAAACTCCACCAAAAACTTCCTTTACAATGCCAAAAATGTCCTGAAGTACTCCAAATTAGGTTTAGGGTTAGGAATAAATTTCAAAATATACCATTTTTCATCCACCACCAAAATAGAAGGTTCTATAAAACACGTCAAAAGTCAATGTAAAATTAAAAGAATCCAGAAATGGTAGTCCAACTTCTGGGAGGCATAACTTCTGATCTGGGACTTCAATTGGCAAACCGTTTATATTTCTAGAAAGCTCTCCAAGCACTCTATAGCCCTATGGATGAGCCTTTCTTTTCCCCCATTTTTGGGCCCATATGAGGCCATTGAGTGCCTCAAATCTAGCTTTGAAGTGCTCTTGAAGGTCTCCAGGCAACTTAAAACTACAATAACTTTCAAACCGTAAAGGTTTTTCACTTGATTGTTTTTCTGGAGTGCTTTAAATTACAATTATAATCATCCCTACAACTTAAATCCTCTAACTCATTATAATTATGGCTCAATTACAAAATAACCTATTTTTTGAATTGGCACATATCCCAAGGTGCTCAAAAAATCTAACCCAAAATACCAATAGTGGAGCTATGAGAGTTGGAATTTTAATTTGGCCCAAATGGGTATCCAGAAATGAAAGCACAATAAATAGAAACTAACACTAAGCATATTTTTGGGTGATACAAGATTTCCCTTACACCATTGGATGCTCCTACATCAAAATCCAAGTTTAATGTCTATCAAAATGAACAATATATTATGTCATATCAATCATATAGTTACAAAAAGATGTTGTGTCTCATTGATATAGTAAAAAAGTCTAATACCCAACAAATGCCAAATGTGTATAGTAGAAATGTTGAATGTGCACAATACAAATATCAAATATATACATTACAAAAGTTGAATACTTGACAAATGTCAAATGTGTACAATATAAATGTTGAATGTGCACAATACAAATCTCAAATATATACAATAAAAAAGTCAAATATATGTCAATGTCATGTGATGACCGCAACTACATATGTATTTCATTATCAATATCTATGACTGTGCAAAATCATCAAAAAAATTGAGCCTCTTTGATGTTGTTTGTGGCTCACCAAGTGTTTGTAGAAGAAAAATTAAAATACAACATCGAATATCTTATGTATAAGTAATATGAAAATAACTAGAAATTGGGTTCTAAATTGTTGATATTTGAGTTGTTCATTACCTCATCCCTTTGTCCCACAGTTGGACTGAATGATGGTGGTAATGAGCCCCTTCATCAATGGGTGGGACTCCTCACAAAATGATGAGGTAGAGTGATGATGGGATACACAACTACTGATGAGTCAATTCTCACAAGAAGCACAACCTATATGATAAGTGATAAAATGTTAGCATTATAGAATGGCATTAGGGATTACAAATAGAGTTTAAAAAATAAAAATATACTGCAGCCTGAGCTAGATCTCTAGTGCTAGTAGGAGGTACAAGCATTGATGAATCAATGCTACTATGAAGCACAATCTATATGATAAGTGATAAAATATTAGCATTATAGAGTTGCATTAGGGATTACAAATAGATTTTAAAAATAAAAAAATGTACTGCAGTTTGAGCTAGATCTCTAGTGCTAGTAGGAGGTACAAGCACTGATGAATCAATACTGCTATGAGGCACAACCTATATGGTAAGCATTGAAATGTTAGAATTGTAGAGTAGGCATTACGGATACAAGCAATCCAAATTGAGATCACAAAAGGGCTTCAACTAAGACTCTACATACATACCTCTAGCCTTTGTTGTGTTTGACCCTATCTTTGATGCTCAGGACTCCTAATAAAAGCAAATGGGAAAGGCTTTGCACGAAGTCTCAAAGACTATTGTAATAGGTAAAAGATATATAACACATGTTAATAATTGATAATTAGTATAAAAAAAATTTAAAAAAATTTACTCATTTCTAAATGCAACTATTTAATATGTATATAGAATAAATGCATACTATAAACTAAAATTTATGAGAAAAAAAATCAAAAGTTTACCTCTTCCATTGCCTCAACATTGGTAGTCTCGAGAGCATTCTATTGGATACAATTGATTAATTGTGTTTTGTCTTTGATATTACAAAAATGTCATATTAGTTGGTAATCAGTGCATCTTGAGCTCACTTGGTCAGTGAAGATAGTTTTCCTAGTCTACCAAGCATTCTTGAGTTTACTGTGTGCAAAAGGTAGTCTCTACCAAGCTCACTTGGGCATCGAAGGAAGTTAATAAAAAAAGAGTGTTAACCAAGCTCACTCAATTAACAAAGGGAAAGTTGAGCAGAGTTAGTGTTAACCGAGTTCACTTGGTTACCAAAGGAATTTTGTAAGTTTGCAGTGTCAACCGAGCTTCTGTTGGTTAACACATGAAATTGCTTCAGGATTAGTTCCTACCGAGCTGGGTCAGCTAACAAAGGATTTTCTTATTTTGGCATGTAAAGCTTAATTATTTTACCTATTGATTCTAGCTGATTGAGGTAATGAATATTGGTTATTCTAAGTTGTGTTTGAGCTAACCTGACAATCTAAAAGGTATAAGTAAAAGTTCAAGTTGTGATTTCAAAGTGTGTGTGAGATGCAAATTGAATGAGTTGAAAGAGATAAGGAGAGGGAGTAAATTTGAAGGATAAGTAGATATCCTTATGGAGCAAAAAAGTATTAATTGATTAGGAAATATCAAATATGAACTAGAGCAGAGATCTGTAATAAAAAATTTAGTTGCATCAAAATCAGGTCATTTAATTGTTACGTTCTAGCCATTGTAGAAATGAACCAAAACCTCTTAACAGAGTTGGTTTAACAAACATTTATAAATCCTCTAACAAGGTGAAAATTCCATTAAATCATTTTAAGACCTTTTGCAAGGCCACTCCTAATAGGGTGATTAAATCCTTTAATAGGGTCACACCTAACAGTGTGTTTTGTAACCTTTAAAAAGGTTGGCTCCTAATAGGGCTCACTTCAGAAGAATGAAAAACAATAACTAGTTACATTGGTTGTTTTTCCTGAATTGGGTTTCTGTGTTAAATCCTAGTGTCTCATGTGTTAACGTTATTTCTTTCATGCTTGCAAGTAATTACTAATAATATCTTAAGATTCACTAAAGTAATTCACACTCTGAATTTATCAAGTTACAACAATTTCTGTGTGTTTACCGAGTATTAGCAATAATCAATTTTATCAATTTTATAGTTGACATCTAAGGGATCTAGGATTTATTTTAGTGGTAACTAATTCACCAACCCCCCCCCCCCCCCCCCCCCCTCTTAGTTACTCCTCTTATATTTCCAACACATTCATCAACTCTTAAAAACTAAATTGTTTCTACATATATTCAACAAACAAGTCAACATGTATTCATCAATATTGAGTACATGTATATACATTCATTCTTATTAAATTTAAAAATATAAACTTGAATTGTATTTAATACCTTTTTTGTTTTGGTGTTCTTGTTGATTTCTTTGCCTCTCCTCCAGACCTTGAGCTATGTGCAGTACGCTAAAGAAGAGACAAATATAACATAAGAGGAATCAATAAGACACATCATGAGTTCAACACAAATCATAAACTTTATAGGTGTGCAAGATATGATACTACATAACTCTCAAGGCCAAAGTTAATGGTAGAAAGTCTGGCATCATCAATTTGAGAAATTGTATCCCTCAACAAGCCCTATAAAATAGTAAAGAGTATTGTTATAAATATGAGATAATGTTGGAAATGGCAGGAAGGCACAATAACAAAAAGAAGATCATAGGAGGGAAAGAAGACAAAAGGACTTGAAGGACAATATTGGAAGGATAGTACAAGGCCTAGAAATTGAAAACAAAAAGACCGAGAAGGAAAAGAGAGATGCAAATGAACTTTTGGCACATTGTTAAGAAATAAAAGTGGAGATTCATGATCTCCACACTCCTGCAAGACACCCTATGTGATATGGAGGTTCTTCGATGCAGATGGGTATATGGAGGCTAAACTCACATGAGGTTCAATAGATGGAGTTTGGGAATGCTAGGAGAAAGATATGTGAATGGGAATTGGATGGATTTGATGAAATTGGGAGGGTTTCAATGATGGTAGGAGATGGAAAGGTATTATTGTACTTTTAAGAACACCAATTAAGAAATGATATTTTAAATCCAATGTATTATTGTACTTTTAAGAATATATAAAAAACTTTACCTCATGTGTTCTTTCTTCTAGCCTCACACCTCTAGTAGAATGAGTACTATGTGGTGTACTTGCACTACTTGTTGCACCCTACATTTCATATTGTTTGAACATATCAATCTAAATTTCTCTATAAATTTTTAAAAAAAATTTATTTGTTATGATATTTCTAGGTGATTAAATAATATAATGTCAAAAATAATGAGGCTCATTAGATGGGGTTTGGGTAATGCTTGGAGCAAGAGATGTGGATGAGAATTGGATATATTTGATGAATGAGAGGGTTCCAATGATGGTAGGAGATGAAAAAGGATCTATAAGCAGGTTGTTAGTGTCATACCAATTTTAAAAAAACATTTCAAATCCAATGTATTATTGTACTTTTAAGAATATTTAAAAAACTCTACCTCAAGTGTTCTTTCTCCTAGCCTCGCACCTCTAGAAAAATGAGTACTATGTGGTGTTCACATACCGCTTGTTGCACCTTGCATTGCATGTTGCTTGAATATATCAATCTAAAGTTCTCTATAAAATTAAAAAAATGTTTACTTTTACAATATTTCTAGGTGATTAAATAATATCATGTCAAAACTAATGAGGTTCATTAGATGAGGTTTGGATAATGCTAAGAGCAAGAGATGTGGATGGGAATTGGATGGATTTGATGAATGGGAGGGTTTCAATGATGGTAGGAGATGGAAAGGGATCTATAAGTGGGTTGTTAGTGTCATACCAATTAAGAAATTTTTTTTTTAGGCCAATATATTATTTTACTTTTAAGAATATTTAAAAAACTTTACCTCAAGTGTTCTTGCTCCTAGCCTCATACCTTTAGCAAGATGGGTACTCTGTGGTGTTCTTGTTCTGCTTGTTGCACCTTGCATTGCATATTGTTCACATATCAATCTAGGGTGATCCATAAAAAAAAATTTTAACTTTTACATTATTTAGGTGATTAAATAATATCATGTTAAAATTCAAATAAACAAACAAACATGTGTCCCTTGTTTACTGAAGACAACTGCCATCAAATCATCTATGAGTGTGAAATCCCCACCTCCATATGAATAACAAGTATGTGAATAATGTACACATGGATGAGATGATACTCCATGTTTAGACACATCTATATCTATCCCATCACTCATGTACTAATAGCTATAAAAAAAATGTTGATTGGGCTCCAAATATTGTAATGATGCACATGATGAAAATGTAGGTGGCACAAGTGAGGATGACACTAGTGGTGCAGGTGATGGAGGGCCCATTTACCATTGCACCAAAAGCCATGACTGTTAGTGAACATGAACACCACATAATTAACCACCTGTGGGTAGGGGAGCGCGTCGCATCACCCAACAATCTCCCCCTCGACGCACATACCAAGTGCTTACGCGGGTCAGGAAGGCACCGGGGATATTTGAACCCATGACCAGGCCAAAACCAGGCTCTGATACCAATTATTGGGCCCATTTACCATTGCACCAAAAGCCATGACTGTTAGTGAACATGGAACACCACATAATTAACCACTTGTGGGTAGGGGAGCACGTCGCATCACCCAACAGTGCTGGCAACATAGAAGGATGGAGAATGGAGAATGTGTACAGACTCTTGGGCTATAAATAAAATAACCATCAGGTATCAATTTCCTTTGCCAAGAATGGATGATCTTATAGATTGTTTGAGTGGAGCTCAGTACTTCACAAAGATATATCTCAAGAGTGGTTATCACCAGATATAGATATGAGAGGGAGATGAGTGGAAGACTACATTCAAGACCAAGGAGGGTCTATATGAGTGGTTAATCATGCCCTTTGGACTGACCAATACACCAAGCACCTTCATGTGGCTTATGAATGAGGTAATAAAGATTTTTTTGGGAAAATTTGTTATTGTCTCTCTAGATGATATTTTGATTTTCAATAAGTCTTTGGATGAAAATTTATTGCAAATTTTTAGTGTCCTTCAAAGGTTGAGGGAAGAGAAATTGTTGATTAATTTGAAGAAGTGTAGCTTTGTCAAAAGGGAGTTAGTATATTTGGGGTTTGTTGTATCAGCTGATGGTCTCAAAATGGACCAAAGAAGGTGAAGGTCATCTTGGAATTGCCTACTCCAAGGTCTACCACTAAGGTGAAGTCATTCTATGATTTGGCTAGTTTTTATAGGAAGTTCATCAGGAAATAGCAGTATATGTGGACCCCTAATTAAAACAATGAGGGGGGATAGAAAAGAGTTCAAGTGGACTATAGGAGCTGCAAGGAGTTTTGAATTGCAGAAGAAGAAGGTGATAGAGCAACCTGTGTTGGCACTTCCCGATTTCAACAAAGTTTTCTAGGTGGATGGCAATGTTGGTGGTAGTGCTATTAGGGTTGTATTGAACCAAGAAGGTAAATCTATTACCTATTTTAGTGAAAATTGAATGATGCAAAGAAGAAGTATTTTGTTTATAATCAGGAGTTCTATGCAATAGTTCAAGCCTTAAAAAAATGGAAGCATTATTTGTTGCCAAAAGAATTTTTCTTGTATACTAATCACCAAACATTACAATACCTAAATAGCCAAGGTAAATTGACTTAGAGACATTTGAAATGAGTAGAGTTCATGCAAAGCTATACATTTGTACTAAAACATAGAAGTGGAAGGTCTAATAGGGTTGCAAATGCATTATGTAGGAGAAATTTGTTGCTAACAGTAATGCAAGTTGAAGTGGTTGGGTTTGATGAACTCAAGAATTTGTACCCTGAGGATCCTGACTTTGTAGAGGCTTGGATGGCTTGTAAAGAATATGTTACTCTAGATAGGACCAAGTGGCTAGATTACATGATTTATGATGGTATGTTGTTCAAGGAAAGTCAATTGTGTATTCCAAGGAGTTCCATGAGGGAAAAATTGATCAAGAAGAAGCATAGTGGACAAATGGTAGGACACTTTGGTCAAGATAAGACCATTTCCATTATTGGGGAACATTATTTTTGGCCTCAATTGTCATAGGATGTGAAGAAGTTTGTGCAGAGTTGTCAAGTATGTCAAACAACCAAAGGATTTAGTCATTATACTGGACTCTATCAACCATTGCCTGTTCCATCGAAGCCTTGGGAGGACATAAGTATGGATTTTGTTCTTGAACTTCCAAGGACACAAAGGGGTAATGACTCAGTATTTGTGGTGGTTGATAGGTTCTCCAAGATGGTACATTTCATTCCATGCCACAAGACTCATGATGTAGTGCATATTTTAGATTTGTTTTTTAGAGAGGTGGTGAGGCTACATTGTCTCCCAAAAAGTATTATTTTTGTCAGAGATACTAAATTTGATGGGTATTTTTGGAGGACTTTGTGGAAGAAGTTGAATACATAATTGAAGTTTAGTTCTGCACATCATTCGTATATTGATGGAAAAATAGAAGTAGTGAATAGAAGTCTGGGCAATTTGCTGAGGTTTTTAGTAGGAGATAAGCCCAAGGGATGGGATTTGATTCTACCAAAAGTAGAATTTTCTTATAATAATTTTGTAAATAGGAGCACTAGTAGATCACCATTCCAAATTATGTATGGGAATAGTTCAAGGACTACATCAGAGCTGAGAAAAATGGAGCAAGGAGAGAGGACAAGTGTCGAGGCAGAAGACTTTGCTGAACATATCAAGAACCTACATGAGGAGGTGTGAGCACATATTACCAAGATGAACCTACAGTATAAGGCTAGGTACATTAGAAGAGGAGACATAAGGAGTTCCAAGTTGGAGATAAGGTTATGGTATATTTGAGGAAGGAACAATTTCCAATGGGTACCTACAACAAGCTGAAGATGAAGAAATTTGGCCCTTGCAAAATTTTAAAGAAACATGACTTAGGAAATGCATATGAGGTTGAGTTGCCAGATGGGATTCACATTTCCCCTATTTTCAATATTGTAGAATTAACAAAATATCATGCTGATGGTGTTTATGAGGAATTGATGTTGGTGCCATTTCCAATTCCTACTTCTACGAAGGATGAGATTGAAGAAATTTTGGATAGTCCTATGGGTTGGTGTACCAGAAATAGAAAATATGTAGAATTCTTGGTGAAGTGGAAAGGATGACCAATAGAATACTCAACTTGGATATCCACAATGGAGGTTTCCCATTTGGGTTTTCCTCTACTAGCTATAAAGTGATGGGGTCACTTTTCAATCTACCCTAGGTGTCTAATGCAGGAGCATCCAATGGTGTAAGGGCAATCCTATATCACCCAAAAATATTCTTATCGTTAGTTTCTATTTAATGTGTTTTCATTTTTGGATACCCATTTGGGTCAAATTAAGATTCCAACTCTCATAGTTCCACTATTGGTCTTTTGGGTTAGAGTTTTTGAGCACCTTGGGATACATGCCAATGTAGAAAATAGGTTATTTTGTAATTGAGCCATAATTATAATTAGTTAGAGGGTTTAAGTTATATACATGATTATACTTGTAATTTAAAGCACTCTAAAAAAAGAATTAGGTCAAAAGGCTTTATGGTTTGAAAGTTATTGCAATTTTAAGTTATTTGGAGACCTCTTAAGAGTACTTCAAATCCAAATTTGAGACACTAAATGGCCTTGTACGGGACCAAAAATGGGGGAAGAAAAATTATTGTTCATAGGGCTATAGAGCACTTGGAGAGCTTTTTGGAAATGTAAATGATTTGTTAATCAGAGTCCCAGATCAAAAGTTATGCCTCCCAGAAGTTGGACCACCATTTCTAGATTCTTCTAATTTTACACCAACTTTTGACATATTTTCTAGAACCTTTTGTTTTGGTGGTGGATGCCAAATGCAATATTCTAAAATGTAGTCCTAACCATAAACCTAATTTGGGGTACTTAAGGACATTTTTGGCATTGTAAAGGCAATTTTTGGTGGAGTTTGGGAGAAGGTACTGTGAGAATGGTTTTCTCTAGAATTTGATAACATTCTAAGCCCATAGGGCATGTCATGGAGTCTATTTTTGTTGTACTAAATGTAATAGCATATCATTTCTAATAATAATATTTACCCTTTCCTATTGTGTTCATTTTTTTCTTGGATTGTGCCCTCATCTTGTGTTCATTTTTTTGTCTTGGATTGTGCTCTCATCATATTTCCATCCAACTTGTTCGATGTGTGTATACAAACTTGTATTTCACATTACTTTCTTGAAATTAATAAAAAACATGAACATTCATTATTTTATACAAAAAATGTAACATGTTTATCAAATTCATTATAACATGTAATCATATGTCACTTATTTTGATGTAATAAGACATGAAAAGTAAAAATATGTCATGATTTTTGTATTTGTGTCAAAGATCACAGCCTGATAGTGCATAGAGACCCTTAGGGACACTTCCATTTAGTGTGGTCAATATCATTAGAGGGATGTTGTGGTTGAAATGAGGTTGGTCCTAGCCTAAAACCAACCAATCAGATCTAAGAAAGTAGACAATTTGATCCTAGGACCAACGATTTGAAATATACACAACCTTGCTCATTTTAACTAAGCATCATTGCAACTTTTGGCAATAGGTGAGATACGGGTGCCAAATTCAAAAAAAGTTTAATCCCTAAAAAGTGAGATAGGTTATTGTGGGCCTAGATAATGTGATCCTGTAGCACTTGACAATTCATCAATACCTTGCATGAGCTTAGTGAAACAACTGATCAAAGATCGTAGCCCAATGGTGCTTGGAGACCCTTAGGGACACTTTCATTTAGTGTGGTTGATATTGTTAGATGGATGTTGTGGCTAAAATGAGGTTGGTCCTAGCCTAAACCTAACCAACTAGAGCTAACAAAGTAGACAATTCAATCCTAGGACCAACGATTTGAAATATACAAAACCTTTCTCATTTTAATTGAGCAACATTGCAACATTTGGTAATAAGCGAGATACGGGTGACAAATCCAAAAAAAATTGAATCTCTCAAAAGTGAGTTAGGTTATTGTGGACCTAGATAACATGATCTTGTAGCACTTTCCAATTTTTCAATACCTTGCACAAGCTCATAGAAATTCCTGATCAAAGATCACAACTTAATGGCACTTAGAGACCCTTAGGGATGCTTCCATTTAGTATGGTTGATATCATTGGAGGGATTTTGTGGCTGAAACAAGGTTGGTACTAGCCTAAACCTAACCAACTAGAGCTAATAGAGAAGAAAATTTGATCCTAGGACTAGCGGTTTGAAATATACACAACCTTGCTCATTTTAACTGACCATCATTGCAACTTTTGGAAATAGTCGAGATACGGGTGCCAAATCCAAACAAAGTAGAATCTCTAAAAAGTGAGATAGGTTTTTGTGGGCCTAAATAATGCAATCCTATAGCATCTAATAGTTCATCAATACATTGCATGAGCTCAGAGAAATGCCTAATCAAAGATCACAACTTGATGGTGCTTAGAGACCCTTAGGGATGCTTCTATTTAGTGTGGTCGATACCATCAAAAGGATGTTATGGCTGAAACAAGGTTGGTCCTAGCCTAAAAAAAACAAACCAGAGCTAATGGGGTAGCTATGGATTGCTAGGAAAAGCCAAAATTGTTGATTAGGTCCTAAGTTGGTCAAAAGTTGCTCAATGAGCAAAAAGTTTTTGAATAGGTTAGAAGCTACCAGGGATGGGCAACTGAGGTATTAGGCTACTTAATACATCCTAGGAATCTTAACTACAGTCCTAGAATAGTCCTAGATGTATCTATTCAACCAAAAGATGTTAAGAGCAAAAATTCCAAAGTTGCTCAAAAAGTTGCTTAAGCAACTTTTTCAATTTTTACAAAAAGTTGCAAATTGACCCTACCTTAAACTTAACGAGAACCTTACCTATGGTAAGAACCTAACCCTAACTCTTTTTGGACTTGATTGACCTCATGATGATATCATCATCATGCCTTGTGCCAATTAGAGGGCTATGTTAAGCCTAAAAAGGGGTGACATAGTGTGACAACAAGGACATGGTCGAAAACAACCCTGTCCAAGTTTTGCATATGTTGTAGAAAAGCCAAATGGGTTTCCAAATCTCAAATTTATTTTCCTAGTGTTTTGGGAAATTTGGAAGAAAAATGAAAGAGGACAACCATCTAAATCCATATAAGTTAAAGATAATTAAATATGTTAAGGATATCATCAAACCCATAAAAAAGAGTATATGGCATACAAATATGCACATGTTACATATTTTCTCTTTTTTAGATACAAAATTGCACATCTAAATATGCACATGTGACATCTTTTATCATATTTTTATACAAAATATGGCATACAAATATGCACATGTTACATGTCTTCTCTTTTTTATATACAAAATTTGGCATCTAAATATGCATGTTGGTAAACAGATTTGTTCTTTCAAATTATAACTCTTAAATGCCCAACTTGGAGAAATATCTGATTACAAATAGTTGAAAAGCCATTTGTGGACAAACTGGCTTCTCTTCGAATTGGTAGGTACAACTCCCTAGAATAGATTTGCAATGAATTATGTTTTCCTCCTAAACTAATTCAGGGGTATGTTCTTGACCTGAGAACAAAAGAGGTATAACCAAGCTAGACCTAAATAAACTCTAACTTAGGCGAATATATATTTTGAATATCAAAATAGGTTTATGCATTCACACATCTTATGAATTCATAAAGCTTAATCAAATAATAGCTAATACTAAACTAAGCTAATTTGAATATGAACTATTATTAGTAAACTGAGAATGCTAAAGGGATTTCTCTTTGAATGAACAATAACAACACCTATTACATTCATTCGTTGCTTCAAAATAGGGGAGGTGAAACTCTATTTTTTCCTTGTTTTGACTCAAACAAAAGAGGAACCATAAGACTAGATCTAACAATGACTGGAACATAAAATAATTGACATAAAATACCATTCAATTGTCTCTGCAGCAAAAAATACTTCACACCAAGAATTTATTGACCGTTCATTAATCTTTCAATCTCATACATGTACAATTTTGAGATGACCATTACAATGGAAGCTCATTTGGTTCATCTTCTCAAAAGTGACAAATGGCAAGGCACCAATTTTTTGTATTACAATAATTACATAATAAAACAAAAAGGAGGAAAAATGTGAATCACTCCAACTTCTTCCCCTTTTCTACTTTTGCTCTATAGGTTTTGGCAGAAACTATGATCAGAATAAGCTCTTCATGCATAGGCATGTGGATATTGGTAGACCTTAAGAGCCATTTAGAATGCTCTCTAGCCAATTCCTTCACAACATTGGATTGATTTGGCAGTTCCTCTTTGGCTACGTGTATGCATCCACTAAGTGCCTGTAGTTCAGTGACCCTATCTTAACTATGGAAGTTTATATCAGACCAACTATCCATAAATCTAGACAAGTTCTCGTTCATGACATTGACTCCAATAAGTTATTTTCCTTGGCCACTAGTTTGTGAGTCTGTATGTAATCCCCTCAAATGTTCAAATCTGTCCTATGTCTTCTTCACCTTATCCTTTTTTTCTCTAAGCCCTTTCTCTATAGACTGGATCATCTCAGTTTTAAATTACATGCTTTGAAGCCACTCAAACAGAGGCTCATCTCCCTTTGGTAAGATTTTAGCTTCCACCACTTCCTTGGCCTTCATTTGGATGATCATCTTCAAGAGGGAGATGCAATCATCACATTTCACCCTTTCTCGGGCCAGAGAATTGTTATTTGATATAATGTTATCTTTTTTTATTTCCAATATTAAGATAACATTATCAATCTACTCCACAATTGTGGCTCCATCTAATTTGAGCTTCTCAATCAATTCTTCACCAATCTCGCCATAATGCCTATCTTCTTGGAGTTGAGAGATGAGGGCCTAAACTTTAGTAGTAGTAGGATTTTTAGTCACTAATACTCCAAATATGGCTGCTAATGGAGTGACTAGCTGTCTAATGAATTTATTTAGTTATTCTATCTTAGCCTTCATCTTTGTCTTAGACAACTCAAGACTCTCTAGCTATCCTTTGATCACCTCATTGGTTGAATTCCATAAGCCAACCTTGGTATCAAGATCAGTAGAATGTAGAGTAAAATCTTTTGCTATTATGTCCTCAATCTACCCTCCCTTGTTGGGTTTGACAATCTCCATTGTTAGATGACCTATTTTTGGATCTTGTCCAAGTATGGACAAGGTCTTTCACCTCTTAACTCTGGTCAATGCAGATCTAGAATAGATAGCAAGAGATATAGTATCTTTAGTAGAAGTGCTCTCATCCTTCCTTTTTCTCTTTCTTTCCAGAGTATTCTCCAACTAGGAGTTAGTACCTATCACCTTGGAGGCTGTTCTGAGTGATTCTATGCTGAACATCTTCCTCTTAGCAAGGGTAACTATCATAGTAACTAAAGAGAAAGGATTCTTTGGATCTTGGGAGATGAGCTTAGAGGAACACTGACATTTATCCACTTTTGGAGTCTTCTTTACTACTTCATCCAACTAAGTGGACTCACCACTGCTACTCTTTCCATCACCTAAGTCTACTATCTATATTGAAGAGCCACTTGGTTGTAGAAGTGTAGCACTTGCTGATGGAATAAAGCTATGATGAGGAGAGAGAATTGGAGTAGTGTGGGGAGAAGGAATTGGGGAAGCATGAGGTGATGGAACTGGTGTGACATGGGGGGATGGAATTTAGGCAACCATGCTATGCTTTGGTTCCTCCACCTTCTTTTCCTCAGCACCAGTCTGGGTTCCTATGATGGGGAGGGAACCATCATGATAGGTCTTAGCTATAGGGACATTCTTGTCTAGAGGTTGATCCCCTCTAGCTGAAGGTTGAGCTAGCCCTTGAGTGGAAGCTATGGTCATGCCTAGTGTAGCACTCTGAGATGAAGTATGCATTACAACTATTGGAGAAGCTTGAGTGGCTACACCTTTACTCCAGCTTTTCTAGGTTGTCCACTCAACTCATTTTCCCATTCTCTTGATGATCTAGGCCATCATCATATCAAGACTTTCCTCAACATCTATATACGGCTCAAAATTGATAGGAATTCCCCTTAACTTAGTCAAATATGTGTTGCTATACATATTTTGACCATCACCTTCCAAGCCTTCTACATCAAAGTCGATACCATATGTTTTTATTTTCTCCACTAAGAGCCTAGCAAAAGCATGATCTCTACTTTCGAGCTCATCTCTATAGTCTGTCCAATAATATTTGATCTCACTACCAATCTACAACACCTCTGTTGCATATCCATTTGGATCGAACGTAGGTCTCATGACCTCATATTCCTCCAATTTTTACTTAGTCTCGAATGCCTTGAGCATATTTTTAGCAATTAGAATGAGACTCACAACTATAAGCTCCAACCTTCGTAGGGAATTCATACCCTTTCTTCTTCAAGCTTGCACTTAGCTCATTCACCTAGATCACTTGCCTCATGATCTCTATTAGCACAATCAAATCACTTGGGTATCTAGGAAACTTCAAAGGGAATCCATCGAAAGCTGTAAGACACAAATAGGAAAAGGATGAGAACTGGATAAAATAGCTACCAAATTGACTGATGGCCACCATTGCCTCTGGGCTAAACCTCCTCTTTGGGCATCCTTGAAGTTCCCTAAAAATTCTCATTGTAAATGCATCATTAACCTTGACATATTCTACATAGCTATTCTATAATTACAAGCATGGATAGAATTCATAGCTTTTCACATTATCAAGGAAGTTCTCTATTTTGGGAAAGCCTGGCCACAATTGTAGAGAAGCTAACATATAAATTAGGAAAGAAGACATGTAAAAGGTATTGTAAAAATTTTCCATGCTGAGGGCTCTGGATAGATGCTTACTTACCTCATAGGCCCAATCAACATAATTTTTATTTGAATAGATAATTTGTACCAAAAAGAAATACTATTCAACAAAATTGAGTGCTTCTACCTCACCTTTCAATCTATGTAAGAGAGCCAGAATGTCTACAATCTTAGGCTTGAGATCAGTGCCAAATAGAGTCTTAGGAACCTTCCTCTTAGTGCCCCTTTTGGAACAAGGACCTTATAATCTCTTTTCTTCACACCATTTTCTTCAAGGAGAACTTAGACATGGCTCCTTCTACTGTCAATTTAGAAAATTCTTCCCACTCTAGAACCCAGAGGAAATTTACTATAGTTTGCCTATCAATAGAGATTATAACTATATGATCTAGCAATAGAATTTTCCTGGTATCCAGGTTGTAATGATTTATACATTCAACAATCAACTCAGGAGCTTGAATCGCCACTGGAAATCTAGTTGCCTCTACTAGCCCACTACACTTCTCCAACCTTGATTAGTTTGTTCCCATTGTCATCTTAAGGTGTCTTATGTGCAATTTGTGTACCCAATTTTTATTGCAAAGTTGATTTCTTCATGAATGTGAAAAATCACCTTCATGAGGCAAAAACCCGCCGAGGAGAAAGCAATCATTAGTTTTCTACTAAAGCTCTATTTAACTTCTAACTCTTGGGTTAGCCTTTTCTTTGAGTTTGAAAAATCACAAAAAGATTGCAGGGATCAAAAGAGGGCCCACTTCTTCATTCTTTTTCCTTTTCAAATGCCTTTGGTGGAAAATTGACTTCATGGGTCAAAAGCCCGTCGTGGAGAAGTCATTTTAGAGTTTTTTGCCTAAAGTGATTCTGAGCACTATGATGAATTCTGGATGCTGTCTAAGGTAGAATATTGTGATGAAAGTAAGGCTTATCCATAGAAAGACTCATTCTCTTCTTGTTTTAATCTGCAAACCTCATTTACTAACCTCTGTTAAAAATCACCTTCATGGGTCGAAAACCCACTGAGGAGAAGGCAATGTTTGATTCTTTGCAAGCTTCATTTTTCTTTATGTGTAAACCATGATAAGCCATGAAAAAGTTCATCCTCAAAAATAAATTTGTAAAAATTATTATGAGAAACAAGAATCTTTATCGAATTAAGTTCTAGACTACCCACAAAATCTTGACAACAAGGAAAACCCACATGGTTACGTAATGCAGGAGAAGGGAAAGGTGGAAAACCTGACGGAGAAACTTTTCATCTGAGGGGAAAGAACTAGACTTGCACATACTTAGACCAAACTAAGAGACAAGATGTTTTCCACTTTGCAAAATGGGTACAGGATGAAAAGTAGGGAAACAATGCACCTTGACTGGGGGCTTGGGTGGAGCTTACCCAAGTAAGGAACTCAAAATCTCTGGTTTCACAAAGAAGATAAAAGGTGGCAACACAATAAAAAACAAACAAGACAAAGAAAAAGAAAATAAAGGTAAAGGAAGGAAAACTACCTAAGGAAACATAGGAAGAAACTAAAACTAACTAAAATACAATACAGGGGTTACCTGTTCTCAGTTTACAATCTGGTAAAGTTTCAAATCTTGACCATTGTAGGTCAGGGGCAACACTTCTCCATCTTCATACCCCAACTTGAAAGAATTATTTTCAAATGCCTGATGAATTCTAAATGGGCCTTTCCACAAGGTGTCAAACTTCTTATGCATACCTTTTGGAGCACTTCATTTATCCCAGAGTAACACACTATCTCCTACCATGAATTTTTGTGGTCTTGCTTTCTTATAAAATAGATCCTTCGCTTGCATCTGATGCTGTGTGATGTGATCTCCAATTTCCTCTCTTTCCTCTTCAAGTTTTTTTAGGTACAAAATCCTCTTCTCTAGATCATCTTTATAAATATCATCTTCAATCACTATTCTAAGTTTATTCATGGCTAATTCCAGAGGTAAGGGGAGGTTAGCCTCATTCCCATAAACCAATTCAAAAGGAGATATGCCAATTTCCCTTTTAGGTGTCACTCTGTCTACCCATAGTGCTTCATGAATCTTTTTGTGCCAAGTCTTTTGATTATCTAAAACTAATTTCTTAACAATATTTATCAAATTCTAATTACTAGACTTGACTTGCCATTTCCTTGAGGGAAATAGTTATATGAATGACTGACAGTGATCCCATACTCAAAATAGAAATTGGTAATTTTAATTGAAGAGAAATAAGCTACATTTTCCATCACTAATTTAATGGGAACACTAAACCTGACCAGTATGTTCTCTTTTATGAATTGGCGTACCACCTCAAAAGTAGTTTTCTTGGTCACTTTGGCATCCACCCACTTAGTAGAGTAGTTAGTTGTAGTTATTACATACTGGTGACCTACACTAGATGCTAGATTAATCAGACCAATAAAGTCGAGATCCCATTGTTGAAAAGGTCCTTTGATGATGATAGGTCTTAATGATAGAGTAGCTAGTTGAGGGCACATAGAAAACATCTTGCATTTCTTGCATCTTGCTACCTAGGCATAGGCATATTTAAACATCCCAAGCCAATAATAACACTACCTTAGTATTTTAAAAGCCACGACTGAAGATGAAAAGTGTCCTCCACAAGCTTCATCATGAAATTTTCTCAATAGCTTTTCTTGCTATTGCTTGTCCATGCACCTAAGGAAAGTGCCATCAATGGCTTTTTTGAATAATTTTCCATCCCAAATCACATACTTAGCTACTTTCAATTTAAGATCTCTTCTTTGTCTTGCAGTTAGGCCTTTTGGACATTCACCATAGGTTAGCAGATAAGAAATATTCTCAAACCATGAGTCATAGAGACCTATAGCTAAAACCAACTACTTCTTCCCCAATCCTTTTGATTCTTCAGTGATCTTGCTTTCTACAATTGCCTTACACAGGGAATTTCCCCTTATTATCTTGGTACACTTGATTTCTATATCATACTCTTATGTTTTTGTTGCGCATGCTCTTGTGACATTACAATCTACATCCTGCTATGTTAACACACTCTTTACTACTACATTTGGGATAAAAACTATAGAGTGTGAATGTAGGATATAGAATCAAAATTTTAGAATGACTTGACCATTGCATATGCATGCTTTTCAATCTATAAATATTTTAGTTGAAGATTTTTCAAAGGTATGCTCATGAAAGCTATTGGAGCTTGTACTCCATCATTATTTTGGATAAGTATCATAGATAGAGTATGTTCAGAAGCATAACAATAAATGATGAAATCTCATTTATAATTTGGATGACATAATAATAGGGCATTAGCAATAGCAGTTTTGATATTTTGAAAGGCCTACTTTCCTACCTCATTCCACTTGAAACTTGTATTCCCTTTCATCATATCCACTATATGCTTAGTGGTTTCTACGAAATTTGGCACAATCCTTCTGAGGAAATTCACTTGCCTGAAGAATGATTTAAATCCTATTTTATTTGAAGGCAAGCTTAATCTTTGAATGGCTTCCACTCATTTGGGATCAATTCTAATGCCTTCCTGGGACACTATATGACCCAGGAGTTTTACCTCTACCACACAAAAAATTAATTTCTTTGGATTGAGATAGATTCCATGCTCTCGACATCTTTGTAAAAATTTCCTCAAATCTTCCATATGATCTTTCCTCTTTTTCGAGAATACGATGAGGTCATCTTGGTATATAACTATGATTTGATCCTTCAAATTAGCGAATGTCTTTCTTGTACATCTTTACAATGTAGCACCAGCATTGATAAGTCCAAAGGGCATTCTGCGATATGCAAATTTACCCCAAGGAGTAGTGAATGCCATCTTATCACATTTTTATACAAAGTATGGCATAAAAATATACACATGTTACATGTCTTCTCTTTTTTATATACAAAATTTGGCATCTACATATGCACATTACTGCAAAGTTGCAATATTTTGCATTACATATATACAAAATTTTCAAAATTATTCTACCATATGTAGAATGATTTTGCTATATAGCACACAATCAATCAAGGGAACCTTTTGGATTAACTCTAACCCTTATTGTATCAAGTATTGCCTCGTAATTAGATTCATGTACTTTCCACAACTTCTTGTTAAGAGGCCTACCATGATATGGTATCAATTGAATATTTGTTGCAATAATAACGTTAGATTAATGAAGAATATGTTTGTGTGTCTCAAAATCCTCAAATAATCATGTGGTAGATTTCTTGATAGGGTACCTACATTTAATTGTAGTGACAATTTAAAGTCAAAATTTCAATACATTATACATGACAAATTGACTTAAATAGATATTCATGGTAGGGGAAAAAAATATACTACCTTCTAAGCCATGTGCCTCTCACAACGTGGATCCTATTAGGTACTCAATATCCTCACCATCAATGACTACAACTATTTGTTTCTTTTTGGACTCAATACACTAACATAGGAAGTAATCTATTCCTTCATCATTATTCTCATATGAAATAACTACATATACATTTCCTACATTATATAGAAGGATAATTTAATGGAAAAATTGAAAGTAATCTATTTTAACCAAGTATTAAATTGATAACTTAGTACCTGGTTCAACTAGGTTGGATACATGCTCAAAATCTATTGATGCTTCAACTTGGTTGAGTTGTAGTGCTGTAGGAAGTTGATATGAATCAATTGGATGAAAAGGTCTACAAGATCATTGGCCAACCCACTCTTTTGATTCATATTCATCCCATAAATGATGCATACATAAAAATAAAAATCATGCAAGCTTTCTAGTATGAATAGCTAGTGACATTGCATTTGAACTTCTAAATGTTTGAACTTCTAAATGAATGCATCTTACTTGATCCTATAAGTGTACAAAAATCTTGTAAATTTTTAATGTTAGGTTCATGTATCAACCAAAAATATCTAGAAACCATGGACTTACCTGTATTACTTGGTCCCATAATAGAATTGCACCATTGGACAATTATTTCAACATTTTCTAATATTGTGCCATGTTCATACTTTAATTCCTCTCTACTAAGGGCACTTTTCACACATGCTTCAGCACCATCATGCTCTCCCTTTTCATGTCCTGCCTCAATGAAATTCCAAAAATGTTGCACTCCACTTGTCACATGTATCCTACTCAACCAATAGAACATCCTTGCATTCTTGAATTGTGTGATGCAATTGTCTGAACATATAATGTGTTGATTGTATCTTTCATCTATTTCTCTCAAATTGTCATAGAAAACTCTAAAACATCCTTGCACAAATTCTAATGAATGAGTTTGATCGTCACTGATATATAAGTGATAGTCACTTAATATTTTTCTATCATCCTCTGTGCTATCATGTGCATAAATAAATGCTATGTACAAAAATTGACACTTGTATAGAGTTGTAATACATTGGTTGCACTTCATTTTGAGGTTTTAGTGTATAGTTTTCAGGAAAGTCAACAACTAACACAATTGTACCCAAGGGAAAAGTGTCCTTACAGAACTTGAAATGCTCATCTAACCATCTAGTTCTATGTGTATTACCTATGTAGTCATAAACTATTTTCTCTTGAAATAATTTCATAAAATCAGCTACACATACATCACTTTTCACTAATTCACACCTCTTTAATTCTTTTTGATCTTTAACACCATATATAACTGATTTGTACTTTCCAAGAGAAACTAGTGTCTTACCAATTTCATGTGTGCTATGTAGATGTAGGAATCTAGACAATTTTTGCAAACCACTGCATTGAGAGCAAAAACCTTTCAAACACATGGTCTTATAATAAATGCACCCATCATCTTGTTTGCATAGTACACTTGCAATAAATTATCTCGATGACTTAAGAGGTAATTGTAGACCACATTCCTATAGTATTTCTTTAGTATGCAAAGTACAACATATATAACGATAAACATCATAATGCATAGAAAATTCAACATGAACCCTACAACAACATGTAGTGCGTGTATGATTTATCTTAATGTAGAATGGTTTTTTCTTCTCAAAAAACCTTTTGCTGATTTTAATTTGAGGAAATATTTGAAGAAAAATTTCATAAAATTATGTTTGAGTCATATCCAAAAAATGTTTTGCATTTGTCTCATAGTTTGTTTTTCTAATTTGTCTTTTGACAAAATCTTCTTAGTATGGTGAAGCCCTTGTGTTGTCATGCCAAAAGTTTTCTATTAATGTTCTTAGTGCATGAACAATAACTTTATCCTTATGTGGGAGTCTACCTTGGAATGATAGAAAAGAAGTCTCATTAGAATTCTTGATTTTCTCTCACCTCACTAAGGCTTTGACTAATGTTGTTCTACTTATCCTTAATGATTTACTTGTTTTTCTTACCATACAATTTTTTGGCATTTCCTTTCCCATTATGGTTGATGTGAGGACCTGTTGAGTTGTATTAGCATCTTTACTACATGATTTTGAACCAATGGATTTGTATGCATCAAAGATAATTCTAACAATGGTTCTTTCACTACTATTTTTAGATGTTCTTAACCCCAAAATTCTCATTCTCTCTAAATTTTAGATTTTTAACCATTTCAACAACAAGTTGGCATCTTCCACTTTGATTTAAGTTTTCAAAATAGTTATTCCAAATCTTTTGAACAATTCTTTCTAACATTTTATCATGCATTGGCTTCAAAATATTTTCATCAATGTTAATTAGAAACTTTGGTTTTCTGTGAATTATTCTAGGAGATGTTGATGTATGTGCATGATCTATATTTTTATTACTTACATCATATGCAATCATCACTTCAACTTGAGATGTCGCATTAGGGGCATCAGGTGACATAAGTGTATTTGTCATAATCATTTCAATTAGGGTATGTTGAACACTTTTGTTTGTCAAATTAGATGCATTTTTGACATTGATATCAATAGGTAGATTTTCATCACTTACATTGGAGGAATTTGATGAAATACCTTCATGTAATCTCCTCATGCACTTCTTTATTTTTTCCTTTGTTTCCTCTCATTTTTCAATTGTTCCTCTCTTGTTCTTTCCCATGAT
The DNA here is from genome assembly GCA_028749045.1 of Cupressus sempervirens. Classification (NCBI taxonomy): domain Eukaryota; kingdom Viridiplantae; phylum Streptophyta; class Pinopsida; order Cupressales; family Cupressaceae; genus Cupressus; species Cupressus sempervirens. Next base: position 107,443,839 of record CM053785.1, read on the forward strand.
TGTAGATGCAAATTACCCTACAAACAATGGCATGAATCAAATAAACAATAAGATACTAATATGATTATTTTATGGTCAATCATAAGACTCTAACATAAAATAAGATGTTGGCACATGAAAAATATCAAATTTAGCATTTCAAAGCACAAAAAAACTTAGAATTGCATACCTAGTATACAAATACATGTAAACAATAGTAGAATCTAGTCCAAACTACACTGAAACAACATAATAACCATTGACATGCTATTTTATTTACAGTTTTCAATAACCCAATTGGGTTTTGTATAACTCGATTGTGTTATTGAGTTCTAATTACATTGGACAAATAACCTAATTGGGTTCTAGTTTACTACTCCACAAAGGTAGATAAAGATATAGAAGGGGATACGAAGTGGGAGAGTAAATAAGAGAGATGGAGAGTCAATGGGGTGAGATAGAGAAGAGGATAGGAGAAAGAGAGAGGATATATGAGAGAGATAGAGAGATAGTGGGATAGGAGGGATGGAGAGAGAGAGATAAAGAGATTATGGGATAGGAGAGATAGAGAGAGAGAGGGATAGAGGGATTATGGGATAGAGGAGAGAGAGAGAGGTTAGGGGATACGATAAAGAGAGAGAGGGGATATTAGTGAGAGAGATAAGGGGATGGGACAAAGAGAGAGAGGGGATATGAGAGAGAGATTAGGGGATATGATAGAAAGAGTGAGAGAGATGGAGATAATAAGAGAGGGGGATAGGACAAAGAGAGAATGGGAGAGAGAGGATGGGGTGGAGAGAGAGAGAAATTAGGGGATATGATAGAATGACTAAGAGAGATGGAGAGAATGAGAGAGAGGGAGAGAAGGGGATTGTAGAAAGAGAGGGGGGATAGGACAAAGAGAATGTGAGAGAGAGGGGGATAGGACAAAGAGAGAATGAGAGAGAGAGAGGATGGGATGGCTAGAAGAATTAGAGGATATGGCATAAAGAGTGAGACAGAAAGGGATGAGAGAGAGAGAGAGGATGCGAGAGAGAGTGAGAGAGAGGGGAGAGAGAGGGAGAGAGAGAGAGGTTAGGGGATAGGAGAAAGAGAGAGAGGGGATATGAGAGTGTGTGTGTGTTTGAGAGAGAGAGCTAGAGAGATTAGGGGATAGGAGAAAGAGAGAGAGGGAGAGAAGGGGATAACAGAAAGAGAGGGGAGGATAGGAAAAAGAGAGAATGAGAGAGAGAGATTAGAGGATATGATAGAAAGAGTGAGAGATATAGAGAGAATGAGAGAGAGGGAGAGAAGGGGATAACAAAAAGAGAGGAGGGGATAGGACAAAGAGAATGAGAGAGAGAGGATGGGATGGAGAGAGAGGGGGATAGAACAAAGAGATAATGAGAGAGAGAAAGAGAGAGGATGAGATGGAGAGAGCGGGAGATAGAACAAAGAGAGAATGAGAGAGAGGAAGAGAGAGGATGATATGGATAGAAGAATTAGAGGATACGATAGAAAGAGAGAGAGAGAGAGAAGGGGATGAGAGAGATGTAGAGAGAGAGGATGGGATGGATAGAAGAATTAGAGGATATGATAGAAAGTGAGAGAGAGAAGCAAATGAGAGAGAGAGAGGGGATGGGATGGATAGAAGAATTAGAGGATATGATAGAAAGAGTGTGTGAGAGAGAGAGTGGGATGGATAGAATAATTATAGGATATGATAGAAAGAGTGAGAGAGAGAAGAGGATGTGTGTGTGTGTGTGTGTGTGTGTGTGTGTGTGTGAGAGAGAGAGAGAGAGAGAGAGAGAGAGAGAGAGAGAGAGAGAGATACAAAGAGATACAAAGAGGGGGGGGGGGGGGAGAATGAGGTTTGGAGAAAAGATATAAAGAGTGAGAGAGAGACAAGGGGATAGGAGAAAGAGGGATGGGGGATAGGAGAGAGAGAGGATGAAAAGACAGATTACGGGATACGATATAGAGAGTTAAAGAGAGAAGGGGATAGGAGAAAGAGAGACAAAGATATGATAAAGAGTGGAAATGAGAGAAAGGGAGTGATGTAGAGAGAGGATAGGAAAAAGACAAGGATATGATAGATACTTTTCTATTAGAATACATAACTTGATAGATCTCTCTCTCTCTCTCTCTCTCTCTCTCTCTCTCTCTCTCTCTCTCTCTCTCTCTCTCTCTCTCTCTCTCTCTCTCTCTCTCTCTCTCTCTCTCTAGATCCCTCCCTCCCTCAATCTAACCTTGTGAAGCAGTAATACAAAACTTGATAAGGTTTTGTAGAAACTGATCGAGTTTTGTAGAATCCGATTGGGTTTTTGAATGCATTTTTTATTTTCATAACCCGATTAGGTTATGGCTTGGTGATAGCCTAGGAAAATGATCCAAAGGCTTGGGAGACTATTTTCCCTCCATTTTTTCATCTTTTAAGATGAATTTTTGTCTTTACCTTCATCAAGTTTTATAATGGTGAAGTGGGTATCTCTAAAATCACCACCATAATCTTACGCATCTTCTTAGCTTTCTAACCATATAAATTTTTCTTTTTTGGACAACATTAATATTGTAAAGTTTAATTACTTTTACCAATGCCTTGACATTCCTCACAGACATATGTCTACCATTTTTAAAATAAATTTTTATATACTTAACCAAATTCAAAATAAATTATATATTATTGTTCAACACTTGATTCTATATAGTTTCAAAAGAAGTTTTCATTTTCAATTATTTTGATGCAAGTTATGCTAAGCACATGAACAAGTACCAAAATTTTAGGATGTAGTCAGTTCAATAATTCATAATTAAAAAATACTCATCATAAAATTACAAAAAAAAAAAGAAATTTTAGATATGACTATTAACTATCATCCTACCAAAGGGATATTAAAGATACTAAATATAACTTGGTCTTTTGTGATGGACATGAAAATAACTATGTTATATTTTCTAAAAAAATCAGGAACTATATTTTATGTGCACATATTTTGACCCACCTAATCTTATCCATTTCATAAAAAATCTAGTATTTTAAAAAGTAGATTCAGAGTAGTACAATTTATATGTTTTACACATCTTGTCATTTTTAGTGGATGACCCTCAAATGTCTCGTCCAAGTTTAGGTTTACCTAATTTTAGAAGAAAGGTGTCCACTTATACCCCACTTTTTGTACACCATCTTGGTGCACTCACTCCCTATAAAATGGGTCGTGTTCATATGCGGTGACTAGTTAGGGAAGTACTGTTCACTTTTCATTACCTCTTTAAAAATAATTTGGTTGAATTGTCAAAGATTTTTGAGTTGACTCGTCAACCATTTCCCAAGGTTGACTCATCAAGCATTTTCATTTTTAGGTGAACTTGTCAAAATTATCTATCCCTAGTTTTGTAAGAAACAAAAGCTTGTATAAAATGGATTAGGGTTAGGGTTTTCATAATGTGTGAGGTGATAGTAGCTTCTTGCATGGGTATTGAGATATAAGGGATTAAAATTTTTAATTGAGTTGTAATCATTGGATAATAAGAATATTGGACTCATTGTTTGGTGGATGTAGCCAAGGGATTGCATGAACCATGTTATATCTTTTTGTTTTGTGTTCTCTTTTGAGTTCTTTATTATTTTATGATATTGTTTATATTTGCATGTAATTTTAATTTCTATCTCTTTAAATCCTGATAGACCAAGGCTCTCTAGCCCCTCATTTTACACAAAGAGGCTAGAAGAGCAACATTCAAAGGTCTACAGGGGGCATTTAGCTAAGAAGAGGTAAGTGGGCTTTTTTTAATACAGTTTTGGTTGTCTTTTTAATTTTATTAATATAGTAGTTAAATTTTTTTTAAAAAAATTGTATTTAATTAAATGTGTTAATTTTTATTTATGTTAGTTAAATCTTATATTAGTTAAAACATGTTAATTAAATGTGTTAATTTTAGTTATATTAATCAAATGAGTTAAATTTTAGTTAAATTTAATACCTAAATTTAATAATCAAAAAAATTTAAAACTTTAAATATCAGTTGTATTAATTGGGAAAACTTGAAATTTTAAACATTAATTATATTGATTAGAAAAAATTAAGACTTTAAATATTAGAATTGTTAAAAATTTAAAACACAAATACAAACAAAACATTGCAAAGACTCTGTAGACTTTTGAATTGACATTTAAATTTCAATAGTATGATGAAGTTTATTTCTCTTCAAATCAAAAAATATAAATACTACATTTTGGCCCATTCATGAACTCTCATCGTCTCTGATTCCTATATAATATCTCTATCAATTTCAAACCTCTCTCTTTATCATTCATCACTCTTGGCCATTTTCTTCTACTATGTAACCTAAAGATAAATAAAATCACTACTTCTCCCACCTTTATGGAATCCTTTAATGCCTCTTCTCTTTTTTGCCTATTTAAAATATGTGTGTCAAAAACCTAAACACTAGAAATCACTTGAAACCTTGTGACACTCTATCCTAATTTTCTATTGAGCTTCAAGTTTTCTCTCTCCTTACTCACTTTTAGATCTCTCTCCTCACTCTCTTTCTACTTACTCAATCTCACCATTGGAATAAGTATATGGGAAACAAGATATTGAGAGGGGGTGAATCAGGATCTTAAGCTTTTATCTTCAAAACCAATCTCATTCATTCATACCTAATTTATCTCTTAGATCTGTCATTAAAACTATAATGTTGAAATATAAATGAAATACATCACATCCATAAATATTTCAACACATAACACAATAATTTAGTTACCCATAAACACTTCAAGATAAAGGTAAAACTGGGATGGGGATGAAACCCACAAATCTTCACTATTGCAACAATAAAGTTAACCTATTAGGGTTATAATGTTTGATCACAAAATATGATCTACCCTATGACAGGTCTACCCTATTAAAAGCTTAAGAGACTATTAGGTGACACCTTGTTAAATGATTTTACACTCACAATGGAGTAAGGACTCTGTTAGGAGGTTTACATAGGTCTTTTAGGATCACTCTATTAAGAGATTTACCCTATCTCAATTAACAATAATTGATTCAGTACTTGACCCTCAGTTTTCTCTGCAAGCTAATCTTGGGTCTCCTCTTTACTATTTCACTAATCTAATTCTCCTAATTTGATAACTCTATTCAATCCTTCACTACTTTGATTTATCTCTATTTGCTATGCTTTCAAACTTGGCCTTCACTCCTTCACATGCACATAAGGATACTTGTCCTTATCTCTTCTTACTTCATGTATTCTCATCTTATGATTCTAGGGTTAGGATCCTCCTTAAATAGACATTTTGTAAAGGTTCTATATCTTGATCAATGACTTACACTCCATCATCTTTTGTCATTTACATCCCATTTTATGATTGGTTGAATCACACACCTAGGGATCATTACCTTCTGCAATGACAAATGATCAACATGTTAGCTGGCTCTAAAAATATTAAATATTATGGAAAAGTTAGCCAAAATGGTATACATATGAGTTTGTGCCTTTACAAACTTATAAATCAAAACTAAACTACTTGACACTTGAATGTTGTGATGCTTGGTCATGTAAACATCTTCACGATGTTTCTCAACTTCTATATACCTATTTACGTGGCTCTTGATAGCTTATCAATATACTTAGTCTCTACTATATTACTCAGTGCATTCATTTGCTCAATCATTACTAAATACTCGACAATAACTATCTTCCTCAATATAAGCTTTGTATTCTTGGCCTTTACTAGATAACTCGGTCATAGTGATGACCTTGTAACCTTTCCTAGTAAACTACTAAGTATTTGGACACTGATAAAAAACACAGGCTTAGAGATCAACAATCTCCTCCTTTGACATTAGTGGAAAAAACACTTTGTCATGAAATTATATATTTCTAAAAAATGAGTACTCCTCTTGAGACCATAATGTGATCCTATAAAATCTGATATCTAATCTTTGATCTACATATTTACCCTTTCATATCCTCATATATCCCCTTTTATTATCGTCATCCCCCATCATCTTCATTCACCCTTGTTTTTGTCACTAATGGAACTTAGGGTTGTTGGGGTTAGTTGATATTTATCAAAGAATTGTTGATGACTTTTCACAATATTGGCATAGCCTTTATTCCATCTTTCTTGTACCTATTCCAGAATTTGAAATTGAATTTCTAGCTCGACAACTAGATCAATAAATCGTGCAATGTGTGATTTTTTTTTCTCTTTCTTCAAAATATCTATAGCAATAGGGATTACCTTCTGAATTATCTCTATATGTGGTAATAATTGAAGTTGAATTAATGTTAACTTATGCCTTATCTCTATATCTCTAGCCATGAGCTTGGCTAGCCTCTTTTGACTGAATGTCAGTTCACTACAAGAGGATGAACTTGAACTTGCATTCTTACCCAATGTGATAACATTAGTGCTAATGTGTGCATGAAATAACTCTAATGAGCATGTGGTATCTATTGTGGTATTCACAACACATGCCCTATTCCTTGCTAGAAATGGGGACGCCCTAATTCTTTTGACTCTTGGACTCACGATTTGAGAGTCAGGAGAAGAAAAATTTGTTTAAAAGTTAGTCTTAGAGTTTAAATTTTTTTGAAAAAACAAAACAAAAGAAAAAAAGAAAAAAGAAAAAATGATAATAATAATAAAAAGAAGAAAGGTCAAAAATAAAAAAACATTAGAAAAATTGAAAAGGTTCAAAAAAAAAAAAAACTCAATCTCACCCTCTCGTGTGCCACATCAAGGTGTGGCATGTGCAAGGGGAGGAGGGTTATAAAACCCTCCCTCCCCTGCTTCATCATTTTCCTTTTTCTAAGGCAAAGAGGAGGAGAAGTAAACCCCCCTAGGTGTCCATAGCGCCACATGCAACATTGGCTATGTGTGCCCTGCATTGGCCATGCTGGCTACGTAGGCTGCACGCACAGTGCATTGGCTATGCTGTGCTACCCACACACATGCATGCCTCAGCTTGTGTGCCCTTTTTTTAACATAAACAAATATTTTTAAAATATTTTTTATTGCTTTTTAAAAAAAAATGGATATTAAAAAAAAAGAGAAATATATATTTAAAAAAAAAAAAAAAATTTCAAACCAAAAATAGAAAATGAATAAGTCCTCAAAGGGGAGGTTTTTATTTTTCCTTGCTTACATTTTTCTCACTATTCAAGGACCGATCATGCTTTCTTTTTCTCATGATGCGTAGGTAACACAATTAGATGGCGTCTACATCTGGATCAATAGTGAAACTAGTTGTTTACGAATTTCAAGGTGTGACCCCAAAATCAAGATTACATGATGAGTACGCTGAGATCAAAGATACTGACCTCAGAAACATAGACTTAGGAGAATTCTTGAGAGTATGCAACAATCTGACACAAAGGTCAACCTTGGTGTTCACATTGATCCGATCTAGATTAGTAAATGCAGCATCACATCCTATGTCAGTACAGTTAGTTAAGTTGATCATGACCCTATCTCAACATTTTGTTCCTAATGAGAGGGTAGTTAAAAGTGTCACTGGAGAAGTGGTCTTAGATTTGTGACCTGAGAATGTTGAGAGGGTCTTTCATCTACCTAGAGCTGATTATATCATCTGACTCTCCTATGAAGCAGTTGAGAGATGGTATAAAGATCGCCACCAAGAGGCCATCAACATCATACATTCCTTATACTTCATTGAGAAGCCACCTCAGGGAAAGAAAATCAGCAAAGTGGATATGACATGGGGATACATGAAGGATGACATTGGGTACTCAATCATTCTCCTAAGAAGAGTCATGGGCTTACCTGCAGTAGGCCATCTCGCTCCATTTATGGTCAACTTCATTGAGACCATTAGGCATACAAAGATACTAGTGGATTGGGCCACCACGCTAAGTGAGAATTCATCTGACCATTTGAGGATGGTAAAGGACAAGAAGAAGTTCTATATGAAAGGGCAATATGTAGGACCCTAATGTATGGTCATACATAGTCAATCCTCAGTTGGTGAAGAAGAAGCTCTTGCCACAAAGCATAGGGTAAAGGATTGTAAATGATGCCTTCATCTTTTCCATCATTTGATTCATAGAGGGGGACAATGGGAAGATATTGTTCGAGGAAGCCAAGGCACAAATCACAACTCTCAGAGCATATTTCATCCAGTTTAGGACATCTACATACATTCAAGTAGGTGGTGCATCTATCAATCCAAAGAAACTCCCAAGGTACCCAAGTGACAAGTTGGTCCTAATGGAAATATCCTAGCAAATTGAGTAAGCTTATGAGAGGATCAAAAGAAAATGAAGACCTTGTTGGGATTGGCCTTTTGTAGTAGGGGCATATCAGGCGAAGATAAAGCATGATATCTTGAATTTTGAATGGGAATGGGAGAACTACCCTCTTGAAGAGTATAACTCTCCTTGGCCATTCTTCAACAATGTTGGTAAACTGGAAAACCTGGCAGGAAAGGAGTTCTATCATGAGGATGCCATTGAAGATCATTGGATGAATGCCACAAATGACTATGATGTCCGCATTAGAGACTATTGTAGGATGAATTTGTATCTAGCACAAAAGGCTCTCCATTTGACCATACCTAATGAGATAAGGCTACAAGACTCCAAGGAATTACTGGATCCCCTATTCAATATAGATAAATATGGTGAGAGACCCATTCTAAATGCAAAAGTTGATAGAGAGGAAGGAGATGATATTAATCGTCGAGAAAGACATGTCATTTGAATGACAAAGAGTTGGATTAAGAAACCCTTTCCACTTGATCCAATTATGGATACAGTGATCTTCCATGCACATGCTTGCCTAGAAAGGGGTAAGGGAAGGAAAGTCACAGTTCCTATCTTTTCACTCTAGTCTCCTATTAGGGCTGAAATATTCTACCAGCTTGATCATCTAGTGGGATACTACCACCCTTCAAAGAGGAAAGGAAAGAGGAAGAGAGCCTCTCCTTAGAGGATTTAGATGGAGCATGTTGAAGAACAAGTCTCCTCCTAGCAATAGGAATTGAGTTTGCAAGAGCCCCAGGATGGTGGAGCTTCTCATATCCAGGTTGAATTTCCATTGCCTCTTGTTTTGTCAAGTCAATGAGAAGAGGGAGAAATTCTAGAGACCTCCATTCCTCTAGTGCACAAAGAGCCCGCTTCTCCTATGGTTCCATAGAAACAAAAGAGGATCAAGGTTAGAATGAAAAAGAGGCAAAGAGTTTGTAAAAGATTGGTGCTTAATCCATCTATTCCTGAGACCATTCCAGAGGAAGAATCAAATGAGGAGGAAGAACAAGTACCCTTACAAAGGAGAACTTGGTTGGCAAAAGCCACAGAATTGGAGAAAAGGAAGAGTGCCATGAGTACCCCACCACCCACCCAAGAAGAACCTATGGAACTCTCTTCTTCTAAAGATGAAGTGTAGTGATGGGTGAATGAGCAAAGGGAGCAAGGAAAAGATGTTCTCTCCATCCCAAATTTTGATTTCATGCCTGTGGGTACAGAGTTAGTTGGAGATAAGATTAGAGACACTCCTATAGCTAAACTTCAATAGAAAGACTAGATGTAGATGCCACCAGAAACACAAGGTCCTCATCTCATTCCTCCATCTCCACCACAGGTCACAATGGTACATAAGGGTTCAGTTACTCCTCCACCTCCAAGTTTAGAAGAGGAACATGTTCAAAAGGAACCATCATTACAAGAGGAACCTGAACCAAGGGCTACTGATGAAGCATCAAAAGAGGCGCATATAGTAGAATATGTGCAACAATCTTTTTAGGAAGTTGAGGATCAAACTACAGGATCTACAGAGACTGAGACTATAGAAGAAGAGTCCTCATAGTAGGAGACTCCAAGAAAGAGCGATAAAGGGAAGGAGGTAGTTGAACATATCCCTTCATCATCTAGAGCCAAGGTTGTAGAGAGACACATCCCAAGATGGTTTTGAAAAGAAATAATAAGAAGTGCCAAGCATCAGTTTTGTGCTTTAGAGGATGACATTTGTGATATTGTAGAGATTTTGAACAAGCCTGAGCCTCCATTACATGATTCAATGCCATTTGCATTCATCACTTCCATATGGAACCAAGACTTATTTGCACAAGTGGCTCACCCTCCTGAAGGTATAGATGTAGAAGCTATTAGTCTTGAGGACTATGAAGTGAAAGATATTATGTTGGGAAAGCCTACACGAGATACATCCCAATAGATGATGACTATGGGAGTCAAAGAGGTTCTTAGGCACATGGAATAGGATGAGGTTGAAATCAGAACTCTTCATAGGCAAGTTGAAATCCTAAAAGGATATCTAGCTGAATTTATTGGCCCTCTTGATCCTGAATGCCCCAAGGAGACTTTGAATACCATTCTTAGAGAAGGGGAAGGTGTATGGCTCAATCCATTTTTGAAAGCTTGTCAGGAATGGCAGGATAGCCTTGAGGATAAAGGTGTCACTATAATCATAGGAAGTTTGAAGTTGTTGTATGCTACACAAGAGAATGTTGATAAGATCATGGCAATTTTGAGGTAGGACTTCAGTATCATGGATGAGTTATGGGCATGGAGCAAAGATTTGCAAACTCTACAAGCCATAAAAGGGAAAAGGTGCCTCATTCTGATTGATGTATATACTACAGAAAAATTAGACATGATAGATGATTGGATAGAGAAGATTGCTGATGGAAATAAATTGATGGAAACATTGCATGATGAGATACATAGGCTCAAGGACCAAGCCTGAGAGCGAATTTTGGAAGTAGAAAAGTTGTACAATGATGCATACTTGGATATCTTTGAATATGAAGAATGAGAGAAGTTATTTCTAGTTTAGGTAGTTGTGGAAACTTTTAGGAAGACTTTAGAGGAAGCATCTAGTGATGAATACATCAGAAAAGCCTTTAGGACATAGGAAGCACTATTAGAGTTGGACACCAAACTTGAAGATTTTGCAGAGACTTGAATTGAGGTTTACAACTATAGGTAGAAGGTTAAGGATAAGTATGAGGCTTTGGATCTTCCAGATGCTACTAAGATTACTAAGATGATAGAGAAATTCAAGGGCAAACATCCAAACATAGCTTTAGGATGAAGATGAACAAAACCCACATGCCAAAATTTCAATTTTGACACTTAGTAAAATTTTGAGATTTTGACCTAGTTGAAATCTGTAGCTCTGCAGCTGCATAGGTCTGCAAGTCTGCAACTCCAAAGCTCCATAGGTCCACAAATCCACAATTTAAAGGTGCACCAATAGTTGACTGCCAGTTCCAAAAATAACACTTTCCATGCATTGGGAATACATTTTGATGGCAAGTTAACTCTGACACACACCTAGTGAAGGGCTAGCTTCTATTTTTGGCACCTTCATGCACTTCCACTTTGACTGATGGCTTCCTCCTACTTTCTCTCTCATGATTTTATTGTTTTTGACATGTAAAGGGCTCATGCATCCAATTAATGAATAAAATATGGATGGAGTCCTTCTAAGCACCAGTTAGATTGTCAGTTTGTATATATTTAGTTTGTTTAAATATTTTAAAAGCATTTTATTGCATCAAGATATCTCTCAATCTCAAAACAAATTGAGCGGATGATTTCTTATAAATACCCCATTGTAAAATGTAACAAAGGCTGCCATTATTATGCAATAAAATTATTCTTTTGGTGCTCGCATTTGGAGTGTAGTCATTCTTGCCTAAATGTGTCATTGTTTTGTGAATTTTATTCATGAGATTGTGATTGAACCAAAGGTTTATTGTGTTATTTTTTCTTGTGCGATCTTTTAGTTCTGGTGTTTGCTACAGATATACAAATTCCATTGATGTAACGAGCTTGAGAAGAGATCATCCAATTGTATCTACATAGCTTTTTGTCTCCCATGAGTGCACTTTCTGTGGCCTTATGATTTGATGAAGAGTGAAACATCATTTGATTCGTTAAAGATTCTCACCAATGATTGCATCAGTGGATTCTAGGAAGCACTGCTCCTATTTTCATTGGTTTCCTACTGATTTCTTTGAAGGTTTAACTCGTAGCATGTTGTGTTCTGTAGCTTATGTCTATTTAGAAATTTCAATTTCAAGTCACTTCAATTTCATGTTATTTGCTTTTAGTTTTTTTATTTTCTTTACTAACCCCTTGTTAGAATAGGACCTCATAGTAGCTACATTGTTAGAGTTGCATTCAATGAAAAATAGAAAAATAGAAAAATATTATTCTTTTGGTGTGATATTTTGAGACAGTGAACAGATTTACTTCAATTCTGAGATAAAAGAGTCTTTGGTACTAGAAAGGCCTCCTTGTGAACACTCACATTTATCTTCTACTGAGCAGATTTTGGTATGTCACAAGACAAATACTGAACCTTGGAGTGGATCCTTAAAAATATTTTCTTTTCAAGAGAGGAATTACATAATGGATTCCTATCGTTGACCTTGTGCAAAATGAACACCCAACAATATCTACTATGAATAAATCTATATCACTTAATTTAAAGTATAAAGAATTGATGGTCTTCAAAATTGTTTCTAACTATGTAATAGATGTAGAAAGCTTAGCTTGTCTCTATACAAGTTTTTGTGAGACTTTTAGTAAAACCTTATGCTTCATTATTCTCTCAGACCATTGTAATAAAGTTTTATTGATTTCTATGTCATCTGCCTAGATTTGATCAACTACATATACTAGATGATCCAAAATTTTATGTTGATTATTTGCATCTGTGATTCCAAATACATCTATAAAAATATCTTTGACAATATTAAGTACATGTCTTCTCTTATGATCTCTTCTTAGCTATTCTTGTTTTTCCTTACAACTCAACAAGATTTACAATTCTTACATTTTCTCTAATTTAAGATTATTCAAATCATACTTAGGTAATAAAATGTCATGTTCCCTTTTCAAATAATTAAAAAATAATAATCTTTGCTAAGGCAGGCATGCCCAAGAAAGTGAAGTTTCAAAAAAAGGGGGTTAATCTTTGGAAACCGTTGGACTAATAAATGAAAATTATTATTAAAATATGTTTCATTAACCTCTCTTGGACGTGAGTTACAGTTATACCCTCTTTTAAGGGGTTTGGAAGCATTTTGGGCAGATTCCAGAACTGGATTTTTTCTCATTCTTTGTTATTCTTCAGAGGCTGCCAAACCTGTGGAGAAGGAGACCCAAGAACGAGAGTTTGCAGGTTTCCAGGGAGACCCAAGAATGGGATTTTTAGGTTTCCAAGAAGGCTAAGGACAGTAGTTTTAAGCCATTCCATGTGCATGCTCATACAAAGTTTGCCATTGTGCTGAACAATGCAGATTTGTGGGTTTTCTGGTGTGTTTTTTGTATGAGTTTGGTGTTTTCAGTTGAGTATTTCATATCAGTTTTGGTTTCTGCGGTATTTCAGAATTTAAGATGTTAAAATAGAGCTGAATATATGTATTGGGACGTGATTAAACTTTTGAGATAGATTATTAGTGTTTTGTGGTGTTTTCGGGCATTTTTGTGTTAATTTCGGGACCCCGATGAGCATAGTTTTTGTCCTACATTTGTGAACTGTTGTGTAAAGGCTATACAAATATAGAAATTCCATTTTGTAGGCTTTTATGCTGCTGAAATTTTTGTAAAAATGTCCATCTTCATATTTATTAATAATTTGTGAAGTTGTGAAGCTCTTGGCACTATTTCGGTCATACCCGATTTGGGTTTTATTGAGAAATTGGTGGATCTTTGTGATATTAGTTGTTTGATCTTGAAAATCTAATTAGAGGCATGAAATATCATACAAAACCAGTAAAGAGACATTTCAGTGGTATTAGAGCCATGATCTTGCTAGCCTGAGGGTTTGTAGAAGTTTTCATGTCAGTTTTGACAACTACCCAGATCTTGCATGTCAGTTTTGACAACTACCCAGATCTTGCATGTCATAATTTATAGTTGCATGTTGCTTCTAATCAGCTACATGTCAAAATTTATGGTTTCATTCTACTTCTAATAATTTTCATGTTAGTTCTTGGTGAATTTGGTGGTTTGTAGAAGTTTGCATGTCAGTTTTGACAACTACCCAGATCTTGCATGTCAGTTTTGACAACTACCCAGATCTTGCATGTCAGTTTTGACAACTACCTAGATCTTGCATGTTAGTTTTGACACTACCCAGATCTTGCATGTCAGTTTTGACAACTACCTAGATCTTGCATGTCAGTTTAGACAACTACCCAGATCTTGCATGTCATAATTTATGGTTGCATGTTGCTTCCAATCAGCTGGATGTCAAAATTTATGGTTGCATTCTACTTATAATCATTTTCATGTTAGTTCTTGGTGAATTTGGTGGTTGCATGTTGCTTCTAATCAGCTGCTTGTCAAAATTTATGGTTTCATGCAACTAAGTGAAAGAGAAAAAAAATATTTGCAGCGAGAAAAGAATAAAGAAATTTTGATCAAACCTCCAGTTGAAAGTAAAAGTACAAAATCCAAGGAAGGGAAAAGTATGGCTGATCCAGATGAGATGGCAAAGAAATTCTTCCAAGACATCCAAAATACTCAGAAGCAAATAGTGGATAGTTTGGCAGAAACTAGAGAGGCTTTGCAAATATTGATAGAAAAACTACAAGGAGTTGCATCTATTAATGAGAAAGGAGCACTTCAGAGGAGCCAAGAAATTTGAAATCCACACCATCTAAATCAACCAAAACTATTTTCTTGCCTGCAGATGAGCCACCAGTACCAAATCTAGCCATTAATCCTATGGAAGAGGTTAAAAGTAACTTGATTACATTAAGAGCTACTTACAATGGCTTAGATGATGAATTTCATAGTTCGGTTCCTTTTAGAGAATATGTGGATATGATGAACACTTTGATGCCCAAGAAAGAGTATAGAAGGAAGCATGACATAAGTGGAAGAGAGCTCAAAAATAAAATAAGCAAGTTTATAGCACCTACTTTTGATGGAACAAATAAAATTTCAGCTAGAGCATGGCTACAAAAATTATAGACCTTCTTCACACTTAACCCCATGAAGGAGAGTGATGCTGTTGAAATTGCAAGTCTACACTTGGAAGATGCAGCCTATGATTGGTGGTATCATGGAATGACTACTCAAGGTCATGATCAGGTAACTACATTTGATGATTTTAGTCAAAGAGTGATAGATAGATTTGACCTCAAGGATGATGATTATGAGGATGTTGTTGTGCATGATGGTGAGATACCTGGTGGAGATGAGCAGACATTGAGCATTCATGACTTTTCTGAGAGAGAGTACCAGGCATAGTTAGATGCTTCATCACATGAGGTTGAGGCTAGTAGTACTTCACATGATTTATCCCGCCAGCTGAAGGTGAGTGAAGATAGTATTTTGACTTCATTATCTCATCATGATAGGTATGTGGAGTTAGTTGATATTGATCATATTACTCAAGTGAGGATTTTTCTTGAGTTACTAGCTGATTCTAGTTTATAGATATGGACTCAAGATTGTTATATTGGCATTTGGGATTCAATTGACAGGAGATCTTTAACACTTTTTGGTAGCAGTGTTTGTTTGGGTGCTATCATGGATTTGATTAGTAGATTGCACGGTGTTGTCTTTTTTTGTGCTAGTAGCTTGTCCAATGTTGGTATTAGTTTTTATACACGGTGTTGGGCTTTGTTCATATATCCAGTCGACCATACTTGCTGGAATGTGTTGATGATCTTTCATATTTGGCAGTGTGTACAGATGAGTCCCAAGATCATATTGACATTGATGACATCCAGGAGGATGCAGTGGGTGGTTTTGAAGACTTAGTTTCTTTGAGTACAGAGGAGTTGGACAATAGTGCTACAATTTTTGATACTCCGTATGTTGATATGAGATTTAGAGTTTATTCACAGGACATGGATGGTAATACTCTAGAAATTAGTAACTTTGAGGATACTCCTTTAGATAGTGGATCTGAGGAGGTTTGTAGGAGACAGTCAAGCTAGTTCCATCATGTGTCTAATCAGTTGAGAGTTAGTGACCAAGACATTGCTATCACTTGCCAGCATTTTGATGCTGCTCTTTAGTTGTTAGCAGTCTATGGATGGGGTTCTCCTACTAGTGATGAGCAGGAAGGCAGTTATCTTTCCTTGATAGAGTTCCACTCTTTATGGGAGGCTATCTGAATTTTGAGATAGGATTATATGCAGTTGGTAGCCGATAGAGATTATCTTATGGAGTGGGGCAGTACAACATATGATGCATTATTGGCCAAGGAAGATGAGGTGAGTGAGCTTACTCAACAGCTTGAGGTGACTTCTGAGATTCTTGAGAGTACACTATTGGATTTAAAGGAGTCATAGTTTCATTTGGCTAAGGTGACCATGGAGTTAGAGCGACTACAGTCTTTACTTGATTCTATATAGTCACAAGCTGTGGTGTTTGGTGATCCGAGGATGTCCATGGCCGAGATTGTCAGAGACAATGGAGATGGGGATGCATCCATCCTTGATACTAACATTGGCATATCAGGTTCATTCCCACTAGAGTCAGGTTCAGTTGAGTTGGGTGTTGTAGCAGATTGTTGTATGCCTAACATAGTGGTGGCCTCCATTACTGATGGAATGAAGACTAGAGATGTATCAAAGATCATGTGTGATGTTGGTGAGTCGGCAGTTGGCATGGTTCCTGCTAGTAATACTACTCCCTTGGTGGTATCTTCGGAGGTAGTAGTCAGTTCCAACATGGTTAATGATCAATTGCAGTTAGTTTCATCTAGATTATAGTCTGAGCCACTGACTGAGATTGGAAAATTCTATCGACATTACACTGTGAGGTACGCTCATCAATTTACCTTTGATGACCATATTGATGAGATGATGATACAGAGATGTACTTTGGTTCCTAGTGCTTATCATTAGTTATGGAACAGTTTGATGCCTCAAGATGAGAGTTGTGATGGGCATGACATGGTGATAGGTTCTGCAATTAACAACTTGATAATATGTGACTTAGAGCAGGAGTTTGGGAGTGATGCTTCAGTGGGTGTTGTTATTGATTCTACTCCTTTGGCTATGGCATCTCCTGGCTTAGCTAGTGATCAGTCACAGTAGGTTGTATCACTTGTTCATGGTGAGCTGTTGACTGAGGTTGGTTTTTTTAATCAACATTATATTACAGGGTATGTACATCAGTTAGCATTTGATCCTTGTTTTGAGGAGTTGATGGCAGGCAAATTTGGTTTGGATTCCATTTCTTACTCTTTATCTTGTAATGTCTTTTCACCATCAATAGTGCATGGGAGTTATGGTTATGAGATAGTGTCTGGTGATTTACAGAGTTGTGTTGACTGCAGGAGTTGTACAATGTGTGGATTCTCCATACTTTGTTCAGTTTCATTCAAGAGCATTCACCATTGTTGCAGAGTTGGATTGTACATTCTGTATAGGCCAGTGGGATGCGTTGATGGTATTTACTATGTTGGTAGTTTGATTTGTCCACTTTACTTGGGTTCTGATGTTCTAAGAGTTTGTGTCTCATGGGTTTTTGACTATGGTAATGGTGATTTTGGAGTTTGGTTGAGCTATAATTGTCAGTTTGATTATGGATTCCTCTTGGTCATATTGCAGAGGATATTGCAGGAGCCTATGTTAATTGGTAGTAGTATAGTTCATGACTACATTTGGGATCCAGGAGGATTGATTGGTTTATTGTTTAGCCATTTCTTGAGGACAAGAAATGTTTGGGAGGGGAGGACTTGTAATGTCCCCTTTTCAAATAATTAAAAAATAATAATCTTTGCTAAGGCAGGTAGGCCCAAGAAAGTGAAGTTTCAGAAAAAGGGGGTTAATCTTTGGAAATCATTGGACTAATAAATGAAAATTATTATTAAAATATGTTTCATTAACCTCTCTTGGACGTGAGTTACAGTTATGCCCTCTTTTAAGGGGTTTGGAGGCATTTTGGGCAGATTCTAGAACTGGATTTTTGCTCATTCTTTGTTATTCTTCAGAGGCTGCCAAACCTGTGGAGAAGGAGACCCAAGAACGGGAGTTTGCAGGTTTCCAGGGAGACCCAAGAATGGGAGTTTTTAGGTTTCTAGGAAGGCTAAGAATGGGAGTTTGAAGCCATTCCATGTGCATGCTCATACAGAGTTTGCCTTTGTGCTGAACAATGCAGATTTTAGGGTTTTCGAGTGTGTTTTTTGTATGAGTTTGGTGTTTTCAGTTGAGTATTTCATATCAGTTTTGGTTGCTGCTGTATTTCAGACTTTTAAATGTTAAAATAGAGCTGAATATATGTATTGGGACATGATTAAACTTCTGAGATAGATTATTAGTGTTTTGTGGTGTTTTCAGGCATTTTTGTGTTAATTTTGGGAGCCCGATGAGCATAGTTTTTGTCCTACATTTGTGAACTGTTGTGTAAAGGCTATAAAAATATGGAAATGTCATTTTTTAGGCTTTTATGCTGCTGAAATTTCTGTAAAAATTTCCATCTTCATATTTATTAATAATTTGTGAAGTTGTGAAGCTCTTGGCACTATTTCAGTCATACCCGATTTGGGTTTTATTGAGAAATTGGTGGATCTTTCTGATATTAGTTGTTTGATCTTGAAAATCTGATTAGAGGCATGAAATATCATACAAAACCAGTAAAGGGACATTTCATAAAATTATCTCATTAAGGTTTATTGACTCATCATCTTCCTCAACTTCATGAGTCATATCCTGAGATCATGAGGGTGTCTCACTTGGTAGTGACGATTGTAATTGTTTCCCCTTTTCACTTGATCTCAACTTTGGCTATTGCATTGGTGTAGAAATCAATTTTTTCTTAGGTGTCACATTTTTTTGTTCTACAACCTTTGCACTCAACAATTGAATAAGAGCTTGAGTAGCCTCTTGTTCCTATTTTATTTCATCCTCTATCGATTGAGTGCATGAATCTTTATCAAAATTTGTATCCTTTTGAAAAATTAGCATACAAGTTAATGGGGTATATAAAATTAATGCCCTACCAAGTTGCTCAATATTTGTATCCTCTACAGCTGATGTGATAGTAACATCATCAGACTTCATGACTTCAAGATTGGGATATTCAACTATCTGTAACAAAATTAGGTTAGTACATAGTTTTCTTGAGTCTTTCATTAAAGCTTGAATTTCTTCTTCTGTAAGTGTATTTGTATTAGGTGGAGGGGTGTCAGTGTCATCTTCAATTATTATAGTGTCTTTCTTCTCACACTTACTGATAAGTTGCTAAATCTCCTCTGTCATATTTCTTGTTTATATTTGTCTTCAAATTTAATAGCATCTCGACCTTCCCTCACCTATATAGATGGAGTATGCAGTCCAAATGATTCTTTCCATACTCTAACACTATGTTTCTCAACTTCATGAGCTTTATTTTTCAAAATTGTATATTCCCTATCCCTCAGCATAAATTTCTTAACATAATTATTAAGGACTATAGACATGCGAGTCTTCCCTAAATCTAGCATAACTTGTGCCAATATTGTTTCTCTTATTTTATTTTTGGTGGATAATGTTCATTTCCACTTGGTATCTACTCTTTTGTATAAAACCACTAGAAATCTAGTTCCCAATTCCAAGGATGTGTGCCTCAACTTGATCATCATGTAAATCATTGTACCTTCAAGGCTAACTTGATCATCATTATTCAAAGAATCAAACTGAATATCTTTAAATCCTAGAATGCTTTCTAATTCTATTAATTTTGCACATACTTGGTCCAGAGTCATTGGAGGGAGTCTCTTGAATATTTGAAGTATTCTAGTCTCATTAGACTTGGCATTTTCTTCATCTTCCTCCTCCTCTTGTGCAATGATCAAATTTCTTCTCGGCTATGCTTGGTCTTCTATCAATTTCCTCTTTTTTGATGGACTTCTTGTTAATAGCTTGGCAGGAGGCTGTGCTGACCTTTTATTGGTGATGATTACCTTTTCCTTTGGCCTTTGAGGTGTCACCATTTCTTGTATGTCCATTTTGAGGTATTCCTTTACATGAGGTTCAACTATAACAAACTTCTTCTATTTGGTGGCCCTTGGATTCACAACTACAAGCTCTTTTCCTTTGGCTTCCTCGGCCTATATGGGTTGTCTTGACCCTTCTCCTTGTTCCTTCTTTCTAGTGTCAACAATTTTTATCTTTCTCTATTTCCCTGCCTTAGGTGTGCGTGATTTGGTAGTCAGCTCAAAAATAAATTTCTCATATGTTCCAAACTGCTCAGCACTAGCATCAATTTCTTCTGCTAGGAGTGCAATAACTATTGCAATTACATCATTAATATTTACTTCATAGGGCATTGGCCTTAGCCATGCTACCCTTGGTAATACTACCTATGCATACACAAATCTGTGTCCAAAATAAAACATACTTCATCATACTTCAATTTGTATTTAATTAAGTGTGTTAATTTTTTTATTATTTAGGAAAACATTAGGAAATTTTAAATATTAGATGGATTTGCTATGAAAATATCAATTTTTTTTGAAACTTTAAATATTATTTGTATTAATTACAAAAATTTGAAATTTTAAACATTAATTATATTGATTAGAAAAACTTAAAACTTAAAGCATTAGAACTGTTAAAATTTTAAAACACAAATATAAACAAAATATTACAAAGATTCCATAGACTTCTAAATTGACATTTGAATTTCAACAATATAATTAAATTTATTTCTCTTCAAGTGAAAAAATACAAATTCTACATTTTGGCCCATTCATGAATTCTCATCCTCTCTGATTCTCATATAATATCTCTATCAATTCCAAACCTCTCTCTTTATCATTTGTCACTTTTGGCAATTTTCTTCTACTACACAACCTAAAGATAAATAAAATCACTACTCCCACCTTTATGGACTCCTTTAATGCCTCTTCTCTTTTTTTGTATCCTATTTAAAATATGTGCATCTAGAACTTAAATGCTAGAAAGAATTTGAAACCTCATGACTGTCTATCCTCACCTTCTATCGAGCATCAAGTTTTCTATCTCCTTGCTCATTTTCAGAACTCTCTCTTGAGTCTCTTTCTACTTACTCATTCTTAGTATTGGAATAAGTATATGGGAAAAAAGATACTAAGAGGTGGGGAGGGTGAATTATGATCTTAAACTTTTATCTTCAAAACCATTTTCATTCATTCATACCTAATTTATCTCTTAGATCTATCATTAAAACTATAATGCTAAAACATAAATGAAATACATCACACCCATAAATAGTTCAACACATAACACAATAATTTGGTTATCTAGAAACACTTCAAGATGGAGGTAAAACTGGGGTGGGGATGAAATCCACAAATCTTCACTATTGCAACAATAAAGTTAACCTTTTAGGGTTATAATGTTTGATCATATAATATGATCTACTTTGTGAGGGGTCTGCCCTATTAAAAGCTTGAGAGACTATTAGGTGTCACCTTGCTAAAGGATTTTACACTCACAATGAAGTAAGGACTCTATTAGGAGGTTTACACAGGTCTGTTAGGACCACTCTACTAAGAGATTTACCCTATCTCAATTGACAATAACTGATCTAGTACCTGAACCTCAGTTTTCTCTATAAGCTAATCTTGGGTCTCCTCTTTATTATCACTAATCTGATTCTCCTAATCTAATAACTCTATTCAATCCTTCACTGCTTTGATTTCTCTATGTCTACTATGCTTTTAGACTTCACATTCACTCCTTCACATGCACATAAGGATACTTGTCCTTATCTCTTCTTCCTTCTTCATATATTTTGCATCTAATGATTCTAGGGTTTTAATCATCCTTAAATAGACATTCTATGAAGGTTCTAGATCTTAATTTATGACTTACACTTCATCATCTTTTGTCATTTACATCCCATTTTATGATTGGCTAAATCAAATGCCTAGGGATCATTACCTACTACAATGACATGTGATCATTATCTTATCTAGTTCTACAAATATTAAATATCATAGAGTATTCAGTCAAAATGGTTTTAATATGAATTTGTGCCATTACAAACTTATTAATCGAAACTAAACTACTTTTCACTTGAATGTTCTGATGCTCGGTCAGGTAAACATCTTCATGCTGTTACTTGGCTTCTATATACCTAGTTTTTCATCTCTTGATATCTTGTCAATATGCTTGGTCTCTACTATATTGCTTACCTCGTTCATATTCTTGGTCACTATTGAATACTCAATAATCACTATCTTGCTTAGTATAAGCTTTGTATGCTTGACCTTTACTAGATAACTCAATCATAGTGATGACCTTTTAATCCTTCCTAGTAATGACTAAGTGTTTGGACACTAATTGAAAACATAGGTTTAGAGATCAACATCTCAAGTTAAGTTAGATCATTCTCCTTGAAAGTTTTCTATCTATCTCCTAACTCACTTTCTTTGAGCTCTTCTCACTTTCTCTTGTCAAGTTTTCTCTCTCCTCACTCTCTTTTGGGTATATCTCTTCACTTTCTATTTCATTTTTCTATCTATGTTCTTGAAAGTGAACTCTCTTTTGTCACTTTATCTCTACCCATTCTCTCCCCTCACTTTCTCTCTCTCCACTCTAGAATCACTTTAATTTTTTTCTTTCATCTAGATTTTAAGCTTGGAAATGTAAAAATTTATGATTTTAAATATTCATGCATCTTAAGGTGATATCGGTATGTTTAATTTAATCACATTAAATTTAAGAAATTCTAATATTTTAAGTTAGAAATTATATTTAATTTTTAAGATTATTTGAATGTACATGTAGTTTGAAGGATTTAATTTATAAATTTATGTACATGTGCAGATAGAAAAACACAACACACACACATGTGCATGTATTAGATTGAATAATTTTACTATATGCTAATTTTATATCTATTAAGATCTACACACTTGCAAATTTTATTTGTTCTATTATAATTTGTATTTCATTGTACATAAATATAATGACATCTAGTGGTTTAGAATTGAGTGTAGGGGTTGCTAGTGGTCAATCATCATGTAGTGGTTGAACATTAGGCACTTCATATGAGGACTATACTATTAGAAATGTAATGAAAAACAAGTGATTGAGGGGGAGAGGGGGTGATGAACTAGGAGCTAATAAAACTTCTTTTACTTATATTACTTCTTTAGATTATCTAATCTACTTCCATGCATGAACATAAAGTAATAAATAAATCAACACCATAACCCTTTGACACAAGATTTGGTAACCTAGAAACCCTCCAAGTAGAAGGTAAAATTGAGGTGGGGATGACACCCACAAGATTCACTATTGTAGTAATAAAGTTGGCCTATTAGGGGTTACAACTGATCACTTCTAATGATATACTCTGTTAAGAGTATGAAGGATTGTTGCATCCACCTTGCAAAAGGATTTTAAAATACAGTGAAGTCTGTACTCTATTAAGAGACTTAGCATAATACTCTTAGGTCCACCTAGTTAAAGGATTTGACTAATGCACCTATTAGGATGAATCAACAAGATGATCTTTGTAATTCAACTTGATTTACTGAATAAGATCTTTTGTATAATCTGATCACTTGACTATGATGGATGGGTCTCTTCTTTTCTCTTTATACTGCCTTGTAGCTTGACTACATATTCTACTTCATATTCACTTCTTGTTTCCAAAATTATCATATATATTCTTCTCTTACACAATTGCACACTTAGACAAATTAATTTTTCTTCCCTATATATCCTTCAAGCGATAACTCTATATCAAGCTGGCTCCCACAATATATATCTGCATAAAACCCAAATATACCTTTAGGTCATATCAAAGACTGATGCTCAAGAAATATAGATCATTTGATCTTCTACTATTACTTGAGAAATATAGAGAGTTTGGGTGATATTGAACCTTGGTTAGAATTAGGTGCTTGAGTACCACTATGGAGCTCAAGTGATATAGCTAGCTTGGTCAACAAAAAGAACTTGATTAACTCTATGAATTCGATTCACACACGAAGTTTGTTTCAAGTGATAATATTGAATAGCTTGATTTGTACCATGAGCTTGGTTAGAATAGTAAACCTTTATATGTTTGAGCTACATTGTAAGTTATTCCCCAATGGAAAGCTTAGTTGTAGTGTTAACTAACCTTCTTGGATAGTTAAGTGGTTTTTTAGTAATTTACAATATGTCTTGCCATAGGGTCAAAATGTACTTCCCAAGAGTACAATGACCTATAGAGAGAGTTTTATAAGAGTATTGCATGACATTCTAGATAAGCTAGAGTGGACATTAAAGAATGTCATTATCCTCCCTAATAGGGAGAAAATATATTCTACCAAGACTAAGATTTTGAGTATGATTCAGAAGATTGAATCTTACAACCCTTATGATGATCTATCCATTGAGACATATAACCAAATGTTAACTCACACTATCACATGATCTATGATTTAGCATTATAGATATAGATGGTTTGACATAGATAATTAAGAGCATATTATTCCTTGATTACTTACCTATGGATATGGTTAGAGCCTATAGAGTGACAAATTGTTAGGATTCCCTTGTTGCCCCATTAATATATCCTAAATGGTTAGTGGCACATCATCTGTGGTCACAAAAGGATGAGGTGCCCCTTTATTTCTACAAATAGTTGAATACAAAATTTTACTTGGGTTATGTTGTTGATTATACAGACTATCTGAGTCACATAGGCTAGAGGAAGGGTCAATTTGGGGATAATTTTAGATCACCTTACCTACCAAAACCACCAATAAGAGGGCTTTAGTGGGTCAAAACCTTTTGGTTCTTCCAAAAGGTTTGGAGGCATATAAAAAGGAGGAGATTATGCAGCTGAGGGTGCTTGTGTGGATTTTTCCTCTAGAATTACATCCATTATGACTAAGGTTGATGAGTTGTTATATGACCACATTGGTAGGTATATGCTATAATCTTGAACAACTCTAGTTGTTGATCCATGACATCCACTTTATGATCTTCCTACACTAGATGAGATAAAAAAACTACTTGAGGGTCATTTTCACACGATGAACACTATTCTAGTTAGAGATATCCTTGGGCCATATTAGCCTATCAATCGATTTTGTTGGCCTATATTTTCACCTTGTTTGAATCTTGAGAATCTATTGTGAAAATCCAATATTCATTTGTGCATTTAGGGTTTTCAATTTTTATGTGCAAAGAAATCCTAATAAAACCCATAGGTTTTTATTTATATGTATGTTTTGATTAGAAATCCTCCTTCTTTTAAATCTTTTTTGTGCTTTTAAAAGACCTTTGAAAATTTTAAGGTGTGACCATGTGACCAAGGTGATTTCATGGCTGTTGCATGGTTAAACTCTTAGTATTTTTATGGCATGACAGTGTGATGCAGTCAAGTGCTTGATGTTTGAATGGTTGCTATAGTTTAAAGAAAATGGTTATTTCAAACAACAAAGGAACAATTTGGTTTGTAAGCAGCTGATCGCATGGTCATGCGGTTAAATAATGAAGTCACAATTAAAGTCGTGACCCTATTAAGAGCACAAGGATTTGACATGTGGAGACATCAAAAGGAAAAAATTATGATTAAAATGAAAATTATGGTGTGACAATGTGACTAAGGTTAAAGAGATGCTAGTCATAATTGTACAACTCAAAACTTAAGCAATTGGCACAATGGAGCAACCCAACAACTAGCTTTGATCGCACAGTTGGAGGCCTAAAGATGCATTGTTATGAGATAGCCATGACAGTGCAAAAAATGTCAATGTAGGTATTATAAATGCTTGATTGCATGATTGCAAGGTCCAAAAGGTAATAAGAACTATAAACTATGACCTGGTGAAAGGGTGAAGAAACTATGAAGAGACTCTTAGTCACTCAATTGCATGATTAAGTGGTCAAGAAAAAAGTCAACCTATGACCAAGTGATCCTTTAGATTAAAGGCTTGATCACACAGTCACATAGTTAAGAGTTGTAGTTAAATAAGAGACTGTGAACTACTAAAAAGGTTTAGAATATTTGAAGTTTTGAATGGTCGCATGGTCACATAGTTAAGATCTTAAGGAGAAATAAAGGTAGTGATGCAATGACTTCTTAGACTTAATTGTTTCACATGGTCTTAATCCTTCAGCATTAAAGTCAAAATCAAGTAGAGATCATGCAATAGGTTAATAGATGTACAAGTTTATGTGATGGCCTAGTTGCAAGGTTAAAGGCACAAGGTAAAGCATAGACTGCAAAGAAGTGGTGAAGTGCTTAAGAACAATCTTCATCTAGTCACAAGGATAAAGGGTTTAGCATAAAGATAAGTTGTGATGTTGCAACCAAGGGTTTCACATAGTCACAATGAGAAATAAGATCTATCGGATAAGCCTTGCAAAGATATGAACAACTAGTAGTATGTACTATTTGTATGGTTGCAACATAAGAACTTAATGGTAAAATGACTGTTATAACTTCATGATTACCAAAAAGATAGGTAGTAAGATTGTGACACTTTTTGAGTTTTCAAAATTTTGCATGCATGTTGACTTGAAGACACCATTAATGCTATTTTTGTGCTTAATTGCTATTAAAAGGTGATACAACAATTTTCTAATTACAACATTAAAAAGTTCTAGAGATAAAAGAGAATCGAGCACAAAGTTTCTTTAGAAAATTAAGTTGTAGAAGAAGTGTTTGAAGTAGTTGAATTTAGAGAAACATGGCACATGAAGACATAAATATGATAGCTTAGGTCAACATGGAAGAATCCTCTCAAGGGGCTGAGTAATACAAAACAAAGCTAGCCAACTTATATACAAAAGAATAGGTTTACTTCCTACTAGGGTCATCCCATGCTCAGATAGCAAATTTGCACATTTTCAAAGATACATACAACTTCTATATAGATGTGATTATGCCAAAAACTAATGGAAATGAGTTGTTATGATATTTCTACATTAATAGGTTTGAAAAAGCACCTATCTACAACCAATGGAATAGAAACTTGGAAAAGTTAATTATGCTAGAGGTGATTGTAGATGTAGACTTAATGAAAGCCCTAATAAAATCATACAATCTTACAACTCATGGATTCCACAAAAAGGATACGAGTCTACTGTGCAAATTGGACAAAGAAAAATTCATTGAAGTTTTTTTATTTTTTGACCAATGACAAAGGCCATTAAGAAAGATAAGATGAATAAGAAATTCAATAATCAAAAGAGTTTCTTCACTAGAAAGGTTATGTGAAGACATATCCCTAAGTGGATAAAGGAGAAGGGTTAACTCCAAAAGAAGGTAGGAGACTTCATACCTCTAAAGTTATTTAGCAGATACTTCTAGTATACTGTGTTTGGAGTGGATAAGGTAATTGGACTTGATAGCATGATGAATGCTCTTGGAAACATCTATATCATTGCCCTAGACATTCATGATTTTCACTATAATGTAGGGTATGGATTTGTGACCCACATCATCAATGTGATGCACACTGAGATCATTGCTGCTCAGAGGGGAGAGACAAGAACTTCAAATTCCACCACTACTCATTATTGATGCACATCATCCTCTACAAGAATATAGGGCACATCAATCCTGATTTGATTGAAGGGATCAAGGAGAATGGAGAAAACCTACCCGTGCAACTGTGGACTCGATTATGGCAAAGGTTTTATCCCTATTCCAATGCTTTTGCTTTCTATAATGATTGTGTTTTTCAAATTTACAACATGCTTTCTAATATAATAGAGAGGGTTCCTAGGGGTGTGAAGATGTTGATTAGATCCTTTGCATGCCCTAATGGGGATAAGAGGTTAGGGCATGATTGGGAAATCCTTTTCCTTTATGAAAATTTCTCTTTAATAAGGGTTTTTGGATGGCCCCAACCCCCTCATGTTTTGCTGAAATACATTCTAGAAATATTGGGGACAATATAATTATTTTGGTAGTTAATAATGATGAACATGGAATACCTAGGACCTTTGATAAAAAAGGGTTCCTTTGTTTCTAGAAATGTCAAAATAGGGGATTTTGTCATAGGGGAGGATGCAACAGAAGAGATAGATGAATTCATGATTGAATTCTTAGTACCCACTACCCCTACTAGGACCTATGACCATATTGACTTGGTTAGGCATGCCCTGAAGTAGATGAGGATATACACTCTACCAAATAGAAAACCCTATTGGGAGGAGGATGTCATAATGAATTGTTTAGAAATGGAGGACTGCTGAAACATGAATCTCAAATGGAGAGATCTTATGAGGATAGAAGAAGAGATGAAAAGAACAAATCCCTCCTTTAAAGGTTTTTATCATGAGGAGAGGTATCTTGAAATATACAATAAATGTATCAATAGTTTTGATGCTATAATATCTCAAGTACCTCTTGAAATAAGAGATAGAGCAACACTTCAATCCCATGAATACGATGATGTTATGAAATTGATGTTGAGGATGATCAACCAAAGAGTTCATCATAGGCCCAAGATGGTAGGAAGAAACAAAAAATATAGAAAAATCCTAGACAAGGCAAGGAAAAAGGCACCACAGATCCTACCAAGGGGTACAAAATATTTTGATGACATAAGGAATAATTTTCTACTAAGGAAAGTAGACCATAATGAACTAATCCCTAATAATATTGAGCTTCAAACAAGGATGTTGGATGAAAGAACTATCCAAGGTCAAAAATTTATGAAGGATGATGAATTCATGAATCCAGAAGAGCTCAAATCATTCTTGTTCAAAATTAAATAGAATGAACTCACTCTTAAACTACATCCAGGAGAATCACTAGAAAAAATAGTTGAACTGGTGCAAAAATTGCAAGAGCATGATCCAAACAGTGAAAATCTCATTGTGGATGAGGCCAGGGAGTTGGTGCAGAGAAGTGGGCTTAGCTCATCCTTTATGCTTGAGAAAATTAGTAGGCAAAGTAGATCGATCTCATTTGAGGAGACAAACATTATAGGAGAGTTGTAGGGGTATGGATTCAATATTGACTCCAAGACAATGGTAGTATGGAGCATGGCCCTTGAATCTGATAAGCCAACTCTAATGGAAGTAAGAGACTAACCCCAAGGAAATCTTATATTCTAGAACATCACTACTACTTTAAGTGACTAGATTCACAATCTAATGAGCACTACATCACTCACAGGGAAGAGTAAAATGGATATGCTTGAAGAGCAGTTGTGTCAAACATACAACATATTAATTGAAGCCAAGAAGAAATATGAGGAGGAACTAAAGAAAAAATATGTACTAGAGTAGAGAGTGGCTGCCCTCAAGAATGAGGTAAGGACTTTGAGGATTGCAACTAGAACTATTATAGAGGTCAAAGATCAGGAGACCCAAACTGATGTTGATACACCGAGTGTGGGTATAGATCAATAGATGGAGGTGGATGAAATAGAATATGGAAAATAAACATAAATTAGGACTATGGAGAGCATGCTCTCTCATAAAATAAATGTCCTCAAATAGGCTTCATAGGATATCCACAACAACAACATCACCTTGCATGGAGCATAATATCAGTGTTCTGAAGCTTTGGCCACTCTTTCTCCTTTTTTCACTAAGTGGGGCCCATTTATTTCATTTTTGATAGATTGGTCCCAATTTTTCCTTGACAAAAAGAATTTCCCAAGGAAACCATTATTTCCACAAGGAAAATGGTAAATAAGGTGAAAGAATTAGATGCATTCTTTTCTGGTAAGTTGTAGGTAATAAACAATAAAATGAAGACCATTGCCAATGGTACACGTAGTTTTATCTAGAAGATAATTGACGATGAGAACAAAATACGTGATTGGAAAGAATGGTCAGATTCTTTTGATAACATTTTGAGGCATGAAAGATTTTTTGCTTACAACAATGAAGAAATAATATTTCAATAGCTTTTTATATTGTTGATATTCTATATAAGCTAGAGGCAAATATGAATAAGACAGTTGCAGAGGTTAGAGTTCTAATTGATGAAAAATGGAATAAATGGCTAAATGAACTAAATACAATTAGGGGAGCCACTTGGCCAGATGAGGAATAAGATATTACTATCTGGGAAGTGATTGGTGAGATAAAGGGAATTCCAACTAGAGATAGCAATTGAGCATGCAAGGAAAGGTCCAATAACATCAAGAGGGAGCACAACTATCTGGTAGAGACACTTTATCTTTATGGGTTACTTGATATAGGTGTGCTCTCATTATAATTTATAGAGTTGATCTTGAACATCAAAATTGATAGATGTTAAAATTTTGGCTATCTCCAACATTCTTTTTGTAACTATTTTGTCTCATATGAAAAAGTTATTCTTTCTAGATTTTGAACATATGTCCTCCCATCTGAAGCTTGTTGCAATCCTTGTTTCTATAAAAGTATTTCTAAGATGTGGAGTGAGGGTCTGCGATTCATTTTTCTAAACAGAGTCTTGTTCATGTTTTGAGTCAGTCCATGCAGACTGTGTAATTTTGTTCCAAATTTTGAATAGAAAGTTAATAGTGGCTTATCTAATAGAGTTGTTTTCTGATAGGTATGGTCATTGAACTATATACAATTTCAAAGAAGTTAATACAAAATGCAAAAAACTAGATGTTTATCCTAGATCTTGTCTCTTATTTTATCTCTATTTTTTCTCTAAGATTTAATTGCAAAGTTTATTAAATTTTAGTTGTAATTCATTTAGAATAATATGTCAGTTTGCTTTTGCTAATAATCTAATGGGTTATGTAAATGCTTAATGTAAATTGAAAGAGCTTTATAACTTTCATTGAAGATTTTGATAAGTATGATCTTTGGAAATGAATAGTGATACTATTCTCACAAAATGTTAAGATAGATCTAGTAGTAAATGTTTAATTCCTATGAGTTTATAGCTGAATAGATAGGGCACTAGTCATCCTATGAAGTTGATCTAGTTTGGACAATTTTACATGGTTCAAAATTCATATAAATCAACCATTTAATCTTCTATTGTTGAAGTTTTGAAATGTTAGTCTATACTTGATTCATGGAGTTCTAGGGTTTTTATAAAATTGTCATCTATCATCTCTTTTATTGTCACAGAGTTAGAAGAATTAAGGAAACCATCTGTTATTTTAGAATTCATGTTGAGATTTTGAATTTATAGTGCATAAAAAGTGAATTCCTAGGAATACCTACACGAGTCTTGCATAATTCAAAGTGCAGAAGACATTAGAGCCTTGTTAGTTGGTCCTTTTAGTTTGCTTCTCAGAATTCTCATCATGGTCTCTAGCTAATTCCTAGGTTTTCTGATCATATAAAAGGTTGTTAAAATTTTGTCAAATTAGAAGCCAACATGTTCAATGGGGTTGGTTTGACTGATTTTCTTGAATTCATTAGAGAAACAATTAGGAGATCCTCTAATGGCATCAACTAGACACATGGAGACGTAGGGGCTAGTGGTTCTAGATAGGAAGACATTTTGATACATCCTATAGCTCTAAGAACTCCTCTAGAGTAGACACCTTCTATAGCATAGTCCACACCTCCTGTAGTACAATCTACATCTCCTTATCTTTAGTAGACACCTACAATATCTATATTCAAGATTGGATTCTTGTCTCTTCTTATGGATGAGGCCATTGATCCTAACATTGTTTCCATACACTCTTTTGAGTTATCTGAGATTGGATGTTCATTGTAGGTATGAAACTAGCAGATTAAAATTCTCATGTTAAATATTTTTTTGGGGCACTTTGAGACCAAACAGACATCACCATTGTTCTTAAAGCACTCAAAAATCCCTATTTCCATATAAAAGCTGTCCTATTTGGACAAAGTTGTTTCTAAAGTGAAAAAAATTTGCACTGAGGTTGTACAACCGAGGAATGCATTAGAAGATGATATTTTTAAAATTAAATAAAAAATAGTTTGTCTTTATTAAGTGCATGCCTTTTTATTAATAAAGGAAATGGAAAAGGGTCACATCTATTTTTATGCACATAAATGGAGACATTCTATTTTTATTCAAAATGGGACACACTTTTTATTGCACTAGGGGATCTGTAGGTACCTTCCCTGTAGCCCTATCTTGATAGGTGATGACTTTATTTGGAATTAAAGCCACCCATAGACACTTCCTTGTGTTCTACACTTGCCTTTAACCTCTATGCTCTAAGTGACCCCACCTAAACCATCCTTGGACCATTAGATTTTGTGTGGATGAGCACATAATATTGCCTATGTACAATGCCCATGGTGGAGAAGATTTCATTGGGTTATTTTTTGGGAGGCTATGCCCAATTTTTATTGTTTTGGCCACCAACCTCCTTTATTCCTGCATCTCCACCTTTTTCCAACACATGTATTTTTCACATGTTGTTTTATCCACCGAACTTTGTTTTTTGAAACTGACTTGTTTCTCTAGTAGACTGGATTATTTTCCCAGTAAGTATTTTTGGTGATTGGAAATTTTTTTGGCATTCTTTTGATTCAATGGTCATTTGACTATCAAATTTGTTCTTGTAACTTGTTGACATCAGCACTGCATTGGTATCACTTGGTTACCCTTTTGGCTCTTCTTTGACCTACCTTTACATTTTTTCTCATATCTCAAGCATACATACTTCATATTTTGGAAACAAGATATCAATAGATAGCTAGTTACAAGCCCATCATAGTGGTACATTTTTTTCTCTAGGCACATTTTATTCAGTTTTTTGAATTTTTGCAATCTAGTAGATATTTTAGATGTTTTAGGTTTGAGGATCAATTTCATTACTTCAAATGAATCATCATGGGTTTCTCTATCTATTGTAAAAACCTTATTTCTCTTTTGGTGTTTGTAGACATCATTTGTAGACATGATTTGTATACATTCTTGCAAACACACTGAGATAACATGCCATATTAAATCTATATTTTCATTTCAATTGTTTTGACTTGTTTTGCCTTCAGATTTGAGTAGTTTCATCTAAGGAAACTCATTTAGATTATTGTATTATCAAGATTCACCATATCTTTTGTCTTAGGGTCCATTTGTTTTGTGGAATTAACAAAATTAGGTTTCGATTCAAAACCTGGTTTTGTCAAAATCAAGTTTTGAATTTTGAAATCTGATTTTGAGAAAATAATTTTTCCTATTTGATTAACCTAGAAGATGAGTGGGAAGATAGATCTTTAACATTTGGTTCATAAAATTGAAATTTTCATTTTCATTTTTTTAAATTTATTAAATTTGAATATTTTGTCATTATTTGTAAGGCCAAATTCCACAACCCCTATCAACACCCTCCCAATCTATGCCCAAATGGGGGTTTTGAATATCCCAAGTCTATATATTCATAAGAAATTATTTCTTCTTATCTGTGAGGTTATTTGTGTAAGTGTAAAAATGTATCTTTGCTGATTCTTGGAGGAAGAGTTCTACACTTGTCTTCATGCCCAACAGAGAGGTAGATCTAAATATAATGGAGAGATAGCATAAACAATTTCCTTGGACCACTAACAACTAGGAATAGGAAGAAATATTTTCATCAACAACAAAAACCCTAACAATACTAGGAGGGTTGTGAAGCACACTAAAATGGGAGCACCAAATGAAGAAAATGAGGGTTGTGAAGCATGCTAAAATGCTCAGTAACACTTCTCCAATTGTTAAAATGGTTTTGCAAAAGAAAAATGATAACCCTGTTGAACTAAAAAATAAAGCATCTAGTATGCATACCTATGGAGCAGTTGCAAGTCAAAGTGAAAAAACGTAGAGGTAACGATGATGATTGGAAAACCAAATGCAACAATGACAAACCAAATAGGTTTGTGGAAGACAAAAAAAATTCTTTCAGAAACCTAGAAAATACAGTCAGCTTTAGTTGCCACAACACAAAAAATAGTTTTTAGTCGAATGGTGAAAATCATGGTGGTGTGATGGTTTGAGGTTTTTTAGGTTAGAAATTTGGTAGATGCCAAAAATTATTTATTTCAATTTTGGTGTAATCCCCAAAATGTCAAACCTTGGATTCAATTCCCAATTCCTACTATTTTGATGGAAGACTAGTATCCTCATTTTTGGTCAAATTAGAAGACTGCAAGTCTAATTCTATTTTCACAATTTTGAACCAAACACCCATTTTGACAAAACTAGGTTTTGTCAAACCCAATTCTAATCCAATTCTATGAAACAAATGGGCGCTTATTGTACATGCACTACTCTGATTAAAGTGCCATGGGGGTTTGATATTTTGCTTTTGTTTTCCATCTTCCTTTGTCTAGTGAGTTTCCCTTCTACAACATTAGCCTCATGACATGTTTAAGATTGATCACTTCAGTACACACATATGTATTATTTTATGCATCTTGATCGTGGTTCCTTGACATGCAATTATTTTGGCCCACTTTTCCAGTTGCCTGTCATCCTTGACATGCAATTGTTTTGGCCCACTTTTCTAGTTGCCTGTCACCTCACCCTTGTCTATATTAAGGGAATTTTTCTACTTTTATTTCTTATGCTTCCTTGGTTCGATAGAGTGATCTATGCATTCATTATTTGTTCTATGTACTAGGTGGATGCAATAGCTAGGTACCTATTCATTTCGCTGAGAAGGATAATTTACCATATAGACACTCTTATTTTCATTCCTATTTTGGATACATCCTTCCATGTTTGATTAATCATCTCTTCAAGATTTGGTGTTTCATGCCATATGTATCTTCAAGTTTAGTTGTTTTCTGTTGTATGCCTCCTAATTAGAGTAGCATTTTTGAAAGCACTCCTGCAGAATATAATCTTCTCTACCTAGTCAGGTTCTATTTTAGTAGAGGTTCTTCAAATCAATGGTTAATTTTTGATATATCTTTACAACTTCTAATACTTCAGTGGTGTTCTACATGATCATCTTTTGTTCCTATCTTCTAAGGTATTCCCTAGTTTGGAGACTTCTTCAATCCTTCACTAGTTCTTTTAGCATTCTTTCCATCTCTTTTTGGAGTAGGATTTTTCCCATGTGGCTTTCCCTATTTCTTCTCTTTACAAAGATTTGGTTGTACTTGGGTACCTCATTAGGCTTTGTTGTTGGAACCTAAATCTACTTTTAGTAGTAATTTGTAGTTTTTAAGCCACTCCCTAAGTTTATCTTAAGGGGGAGTGTTAGAGTAGTTAGATATTTTCTAATTAACTATAGTCTACTTAAGCTACACTTTAGATATATAATTAATTCTTTTATTAATTATTATTATGCAACCTAGGTTTTACCTTTTAGGGTTTTGATCTCCTTTATAAGGATGACCTCTCTTTGTAATCATACACAATTGATGTACTTTTGATAATAGCAATTTCCCTTTTTTCTCATCAAGAATGTCTCCTCTATGAATCTAGAAATTGTAACCTCCATAGCTTTTGCTTCTCTCTTTTTGTGATAGGTGTTTTCTTGCAAGTGATTCTTGAGAGCTTTCAAGTTGATCTTTTCTCAACTTCAAAAATTTGAAACTTTAGATTATTAAACAATAAATGTAAGTATGCATGCAATTAATGATTCTAGATGTTAAATTGTGTCCATGCTACATGATTGAACATTATATAGTTTATGAAATTAGACATACATGATATATCTATTTCTAGTTTAAGATTAGACATGATTGGTTCAATTTAGGTGATTTAAAATGTTATAACTTTCACAATTAATGGAATTAGATATTTGTATCTATCATTTAATAAACAAATGCATGTATCTATCATTTATATTAAATGAAAATGTATGCATATATAAGTCATAAATGTAAAATGAACATACTCATATAAGAGGAAAAACATGAAATGAATATGTATATGTATGTATATAAGAACTAAAAGGAAAATGAAGATACATGCATATAAGTTCTAAACATGAAATGAATATACAAATATAAGAGGAAAATATGAAATGAACATGCATGTATATAAGTTCTAAACATGAAATGAACAAACACATATAAGAGGAAAACATGAAACCTAATAAAAGAATCCTTATTACCTAATGGAACCTATTACACCCTATTAAGAGGAATTAAGACCTATTATGTAAGCTAAAACATACATAATGACCTATTAGACTTCCTACATCCCCTTAAGAAAAATATGTATCCTAATTACCTATATGTGTACCATAAGGGTTCCCTATGTGTTGTTGAGTAATATAAGTCTCCTTATTGCCTAATGACACCTATAATGCCCTATTAAGATGATTTTGGACCTATTATGTAAGCTATAACACACATACTAACCTAGTAGACTCCTTAGGTCCCCTTAAAAAAAACATGTATCCTAATTACCTATATGTGTACTTTAAGGGGTCCCTATGTGTTGTTGAGAAATATAAAACTCCTTATTATCTAATGAAACCTATTATGCCCTATTAAGATGAATAAGGACCTATTATGTAAGCTAAAACACACATAATGATCTAGTAGACTTTCTAAGTCCCCTTAAGACAAACATGTATCCTAATTACCTATATGTGTACCATAAGGGGTCCATATGTTTCGTTAAGTAATATAAGAATTATTATTAGCCAATGATTCCTATTAAAACCTATTAAGAGAAATTAAGACCTATAATGTGAGTGATGACACACATAATGACCTAGTAGACTCTCTAGGTCCCCTTAACACAAACATGTATCATAATTATCTATATGTGTACCATAAGGAGTCCATATGCATCTTTAATTGATATAATACTACTTATCACCTAATGACACATATTACACCCTATCAAGAGGAATTGGGGCCTATTTTATAATCTAAAACACACAAAATTACATAGTAAACCCACTAGGTCCCCTTAAGTCAAATATGTATCCTAATTACTCTATATGCACCTAGAAGTGTACCATAAGGAGCTCTTATGTGTCTTTGATTAACATAAGACTCATTACCAAATAAAATATATTATTACTTATTAAAACACATAGGGACCTATTATGTAAGCTATAACTCACATACTGACCTAGTATAGTCACTAGGTCCCATTAAGACAAACATGTATCCTAATTACCTATATGTGTACCATAAGGGATCCCTATGTGGTATTGAGTAATATAAGAATCATTATTACCTAATTAAAACTATTACACCTATTAAGATATATTAGGACCTATTATGTATGCTAAAACACACATAATTTCCTAGTAGACTTGCCAAGTCCTAGTGTAGTGCAATGTAGGAGAATCCCCAAAGGAGATGTCCTAGCCCCCAGTAAATAACCACATAGTGGAAGAATAAATAATAAAATACATAATTAGATCCAAAATAATCCTAATTCTCATAATATAATCATAAGATTTACATCCAACATGCCCGACTGTAAGACCTTCTGGCTTACGACCAAATACATAAGCAATTACAATAGTAATTTTGCAAGATCCCTCAAGATCTAATCCCAACTCTAGCTAGTCCAAATCCAAAATCTAGTAGAAACCTCCAAGGAAGATCCAACTAGTACTCACAATCCCACCAAGAAATCTCCTTATTTTCCAAGCCGTAGCTACTAGCCCTTCTCAGACTTTATCGAAGATCTAAGTGTAAACTGCCTCACATTCGGTGCTCTGTCCGCACACTCTAAAAATATTCTCTCACTTAGCTACTTTATCTTCCATTCTCTTCTCCAAGATGGATGATTAATCACAATCCTATTGTAAACTACCTCACATTTGGTGCTCTATCCACAGACTCACGAAAAACTCACTCTTTAGCTACTCTCCACACTCGCTCCTCCAAGTTAATGAATGAATGAATAATGATAAGACAAAGTCCTCTACTTATGCCAAGCCGAGCCACAAGTCAACCTAGCCCGTACAAATTAAAATAAAGCCTCAAGCCACAAGTTACATTCAATAATGCCACTTATTCAATGCCTTTTCCCTCTTTTCTCCATTTGTATTTATTTTTAAAATATTTTTCTTCTAATTTTCATCACTTTCTCTCTCCTCCACTTTATTTTTTGATGCAAGATGCTCCTACATCAAACTCCCTAGGTATATAGAAAAGTGTGTCCCACACTTTAACACCAAAAGAAATATCTACAATCGTCTTCATCTTCACCAAAGGCTTCCACTCCAACAACAAAAAGAAAACAAATATACAAATCATCCACATCTACATCACTCTATCCAACACCAGAATCTCAACCATCAAACCAACATGCCCACTCCCAAGAATAAACTAAACATAATGCTTCATCAAAAAACCCTCATCCATATCAGCAATTGGTGAATCCACACCACTAGCAACAAAGTCCATATCAATGACAATATGTAGATCTCCATCAACACATGCGAAACTCTCAACACCAACCATCTCATTTTTGATATATGATTGAAAAGATCATTTGAGTAGAAAGATTTTTGAAGAAGATTGTGTGTTTCAATCATTGTCTTGTCATTGATGTCAAACCCACTACATGCTGGTAAGGTAATTGCTTATAAGTTTCAAGCACTATCACTTAGTTGATTAATGAGGAGGATTTGATCAACAAGATGCAACAAGAGTACCTAGAGGAAAGGTTGAGTTATGATTATGTATTGAAGTGCAATAATCAGTTAAGACAATGATAACATAATGTATTGATGATCTACTTGAGGTTACAAAATGACTGGCTATGCTTAGAAAGTTTAGAAGAATAGAGTTAGACAAAGTTCATTTGCCAAGCTTGACCAAGTTGATAGTAGGTGCCAAGAAAAGTTAGTGCAAGACAAGCAAAAAGTTAGTTGGAGCCGAGTGAAAGCAAATTCTAGTGGATACTGAGTAAGCTAGTAGATGCTGAGAAAGTTAGTTGGTGCCAAGTAATTTTTAGTTGATGCTGAGCACCAATAAAATCCAATTGATACTAAGTAATTTTACAATAGATTCTAAGTAACATAGTATGTGCCAAGCATCAAAAGATTGATAATGCCGAGATGTTACATTATGAAAAAGATCAAAGATTTTCCAATCAAAAGCTGACATATTTATTTTCTTGGAAGTTGTGAATTAGGAGGATGATAAGATTGATAAGATAGTGACACAAAATCTTAAGAAAACCATTTTGGAGGTGAATTCAAATTGATTCTAGGAGAAGTTTCTAGAGAAGACAAGATATGGGGTAGATACATTGTATCCTACCTAATCCATCAAAAACCCTAATTTTGGTGATGGATAATGAGTGGGAAAAGTGTTCTAATTTCCTATATCTAGGAATGTTTGGTCATGAAGTAGAGAGGTTAGAGAGTCTTGATGCAAAAATCTGACAAGGAGAAGGAAAGGGGTTTGCTTCATCAAGTGACCCAAGAGAAGAAGTTTGCAATGGTGTACTAAGAAAGAAGGCTTAAAGAGGATGAATGCTTGAAGGGTGAACAAGCTCTCAGAGCTACAAAGGTTGGAAGCCAAGTAGAGTTAAGGACTGAATAGTGATTTGTAATCTACAAGAAAGGTTGTAAGTTGTATCAGATCAAAGCTCTATTGTTACTTTCTAACAATTGTATCAGGCTAGGGTAAATCCTTTAAAGTAAGATTGACTTAACAGTCATTGGAAAAATCCTTTAATAGGGTGGAATTCCAAGTGAATGGCCTAAAGTCCTTTAACAAGGATCACTTTTAGTAGGGTGATTGAAATCCCTTAACCAGGCCACATTTAACTGTGTGTATTGTAACCTTTAACATGGCATCACTTCAGAAGAGTGAAAAAGGAGTAGCATGTTACTAGTGGTTTTTCTCAAATTGGGTTTCCACATTAAATCATTGTGTCAAATGTGTAGATGGATATGTTGTGTTTTATGCTTTACATTTCTGCAAGTTGATTTGATAGTAACATATTAATTTTAGGTAGTACACAATGAATGCATGCATGGTTAAGAAAATTTTATTTATACATCTGGACCTTGAATAATTGATTCCCCCCTTCCTAGTTATTCTAAAAAAATTCCAACACTCATTGCTCACAACAAGATGCTCTACAACATACAAGTCACCACCAACATCAACCAGATCATCCACCACCGAGTGCTTTGCAACCTCCATGTTAGACTCAATCAACTAATCATGAAAACCAATCTCCATCCCAACATTAACAAGGTTAGGAATATTCTTAGCAACAACCTAAAGTTTCTCTGTAGGTTCTGTATTAGACTTCACAAACTAATCAACAAGACCAAACTCTTCCACCTCGACCTTGCGATGCCATCTTCTCTCTCAAACAAGTCTTCTAACAATCAAGACAACTCTCTTCTAGATCGGTAGACTCCAACTCCAATAACATGTAACTTTCTTCTTTGGTTCCTCAACTCTTTTAGAAAAAGTAGAATCCACTCAAGCTATTGTCTCATTAATCCTCCTCTCCACTATATCATGGACATTTGCAATCATCCTAGGGTCCAATCGTCTTGGAGCCATCTTCCAAGATCTTTGTAAACCCTCTGCAAAAAATCACCAATAGGTCAATCTTCTCAAATAAGATCAACCTTCCATCCTCAAAACCTTAGATCCATTTGCATGTCCTCCCAAGGTCTTGGTACAAACTGCGTCAACTTTGGTGATCTATCTACATGCTTAGGAACAACCTTTACTCTGATACCACTTGGTGTAGTGCAAGGTAGGAGAATCCCTAAAGGAGATTTCCTAGCCCGTAGCAAATAACCATAGAGTGGATGAATAAATAATAACACATATAATTAGATCCAAAATAATGCCAATTCTCATGATATAATCATAAGATTTACATCCAACATGCCCATTTGTAAGGCCTTTTGAGTTATGACTAAACACATAAGCAATTACAATAGTAATTATGTAAGATCCCTCAAGATCTAATCCCAAATATAGCTACTCTAGATCTACACTCTAATAGAAACCTCCAAGGAAGATACAACTGGTACTCACAAGCCCACCAAGCAATTTCCTTGTTTTCCAAGCCGTAGCTACTAGCCCTTCTCAAACTTTATCCAAGATCCAAGTGTAAACTACCTCACATTTGACCCTCTGTCCACACACTCTAAAAATATTCTCTCACTCATCTACTCCATCTTCCATTCTCTTCTCCAAGCTAGATGATTAATCACAATCCTACTGTAAACCACCTCACATTTGGTGCTCTATCCACAAACTCAAGAAAAACTTGCTCTTCAACTACTCTCCACACTCACTCATTCGAATGAATGAATGAATGAAGAATAACAAGACAAAGTCCTCTACTTATACCAAACCAAGTGACAAGTCAGCCTAGCCCATACAAATTAAAATAAACCCTCAAGCCACAAGTTACATTTAATAATGCCACCTATTCAATTTGTTTTCCCTCTTTTCTCCATTTTTATTTATTTATTTAATATTTTTATTCTAATTTTCATCAATTTCTCTCTCCTCCACAATTTTTTCAAATAATCTTTTTCTCTTTTTTTTTGAAAAACAAACAAAAACAAAATTATTTCCCTTGCATCAAGTCCCTATGTGTCATTGAGTAATATAAGACTCATTATTACCTAATAAAATCTATTACACCCTATTAAGACACATAGGGACCTATTATGTAAGCTATAACTCACATAATGACCTAGTATAGTCACTAGGTCCCCTTAAGACAAACATGTATCCTAATTACCAATACATGTACTATAAGGGATCCCTATGTGGTATTGAGTAATACAAGATTCATTATTACCTAATACAACCTATTACACCTATTAAGACATATTAGGACCTATTATGTAAGCTATAACACACATAATGGCTTAGTATACTTCCTAGGTCCCTATGAGTCATTGAGTAATATAATACTCATTATTACCTAATAAAACCTATTATGCCCTATTAAGACACATAGGGACCTATTACGTAAGTTATAACACACCTAATGACCTAGTACACTCACTAGGTCCCCTTAAGACAAAATTGTATCCTAAACCTATATGTGTACCATAAGGGGTCCCTATGTGGCATTGAGTAATAAAGACTCATTATTATTTAATGAAACATATTACACCCTATTAAAACACGTTATGACCCATTATGTAAGCTATAAAACATATAATGACCCAGTAGACTTTCTAGGTCCCTTTAAGTCAAATATGTATCCTAATTACCCACATATGTACCATAAGGGGTCCCTATGTGTTGTTGAGTAATATAAGACTCCTTATTACCTAATGACACCTATTAACTCGCATTAAGAGGCATTGGGAGCCATTACAAAAACTATAACACACATAATGAACTAGTAGACTCATTAGGTCCCTTTAAGTCTCACATGTATCCTAATTACCTATATGTGTACCATAAGGGGTCCCTATGTGTCTTTGAGAAATATAAGACTCCTTATTACCTAATGACACATGTATTCCCTATTAAGAGGAATTAAGATCTATTATATAAGATATATCACACATAATGACCTAGTAGATTGACTAGGTCCCCTTAAGTCAGACATGTATCCTAATTGTTAGGATTAAACCACAAACAAAAATAACAATTACATGCAAATATACCAGTAAAAAATAATAATAGATCACACAGAAAAAAATTACAAGGCACCAAGATTTAATGTGGTTCACCCAATCCCTAGGCTATGTCCACCAAACAACAAGTTCGATCTTATTACAATCCAGTGATTACAACCTGATTAATATCTATAATCCCTTATAGCTCAATACTGCTGTAAGAACCAATTTTGCATCACAACTTAATAAAAATAACTAACCCTAAGCCCTTTTATACAAGTATTTTATGCTACTTTAGGGTTACAACATGTTGGCCATATGTTAGCCACAACCCAAATTTTTTTTTGAAGTATGTACAGTACTTTCCTAATCAATCACCATAAACTAACAATCTCCCACTTGGGGACTGATCAGGCTCCACACTAAACAACAATCTCCCACTTGGAGACTGATCCTATATCAATACCACTACAACATGGGGCTCCCACTGGATCAAACCACCCTGGACTTTGTTGTTCTTTTATTCATGTTCAATCTAGCAGACCAACTGAAGTTGAAGAGGAGTTTGACTTCTCTCTTGTTACTACCTTTGTCAACATATCTGCTAGATTGTTATTGGTATGTAGCTTCTCAAGCTTTAACTATCCATCCTCCAAAATTGATCGAATGAAATGGTACCTCAACTGTATGTGTTTGGTCTTTGAATGCAAAGCTGAATTCTTTGCAAGATGAATGACACTTTGACTATCTGTGAAGAAATAATTAACCTTCTGAGGATGTCCCAATTCTTTCAAGAAGAACTGAAGCTATATCATCTCCTTGGATGCCTCTATAGTAGCTACATACTCTACCTTTGTAGTGGATAAAGCATTAATCTTCTATAACCTAGAAACCTAGCTCACAGCTACCCCACCAATAGTAAAGATATAACCTATAGTACTCTATCTAGTATCAATATCCCCTACCAAATCTAAGTCAACATAGCCCTATAAATCAATAGTAGAGCCCCAAAAGTGTAAACACTTATTTGATGTGCCTCTCAAATATCTGAGAATCCATTTGACTACATTCCAATGGTCAATTATTGGATGACTCATATACTTGCTAATGACTCCCACTGCATGTGCAATATCTGGCCTAGTACATACCATAGCATACATCAATCCTCCTCTTCTTGTGTCTTGGGACACATCTCCTTAGTCAACTTCAAATGACCAAGTAAAGGTGTGCTAACAGCTTTAGCATTCTCCATAGAGAAACTTTGCAACACCTTCTCCACATAATCAGCCTGAGATAGTGTTAATGTCTTGTTCTTCTTATCTTTACAAATTTTCATTCCAAGGATTTGTTTTGGTGCCCCCATATCCTTCATAGCAAATGCATGTGCTAACTAGCATTTCAACCCCTTAATATGATCCATGTTAGACCCAGCTACAAGCATATCATCAGCATATAAACATAAAATAATGTAGCTATCATCATCCAAACTCTTAAAATAAACACAATAATTTGAATGACACCTATTATATCCATGTTCATGCATAAAACTATCAAATTTTAGATACCATTACCGAGGTGCTTGCTTCAAGCCATATAAACTTTTCTTCAATTTGCACACTAAGTTCTCCTTACCTTTGACTGCAAATACCTTTGGCTGAGCCATATATATCTCTTCATCCAAATCACCACGAAGGAAGGCTATTTTAACATCAAGCTATTCTAAATGAAAATCTTCAGTAGCCATAAGACTTAAAACAACATGGATAGAAGTCATTTTAACAATAGGAGAAAATATCTCATCAAAATCAATGCCCTTTTTCTGTGCAAATCCTTTCACAACTAACCGGGTTTTAAATCTTTTCTTACTTCCATCCTCTTCTTTTAACCTATAAACCCACTTATTTTGTAAAGCCTTTTTACCTATAGGCAACTTGCATAAATCCCATGTCTTATTCTTCAGCAAACAGTCCATTTCATCTTTCATTGTAGACTCCCCCTGAATCTTAGTATCCACCTACACAACTTCATCATAACATTTAGGTTTACCAGCTTTAGTAAGTAAAATTGAATACAAAGAGGGAGAAAATCTTTATGGAGGTCTAATTTTCCTTGTTGATTTTTTAACATTTATCGTTGTGTATGGTATTTTTTTTTGCGGTTGTTGCACATCATTAGGAATGGCTAGAACATCAGCTTTTGGAGTATCATCCAACACTACATAATCATCTTCTTTCTTCTCATGTTGCTGCAACAAATCTTTGTACAACACTTTCTCATTGAATATAACATCCCCGCTTCTTAAAATTTTATGATTTTCAAAATCCCAAAGCCTATAACCAAATTTATCAATGGCATATCCAACAAATACACATTTCTTAGACTTAGCTTCTAGCTTGGTTCTATTTTCAGAATCTATGTGAGAAAATACTTCACAACCGAAGCTTTTAAGAAAAGAATAACTCACCTTCTTACCAGTCCATGCTTCCTATAGAATACCATAGCCCAAAAGAGTAGAGGGACCTCTATTAATAAAATATACAACTGTGTTGACAACCTCTGCCCACATGTGTAAGGGCAACCCAACATGCAACCTCATGCTCCTTGTACATTCAATTATAGTCTTGTTCATGTGTTCAGCCACTCCATT
Organism: Cupressus sempervirens; assembly: GCA_028749045.1. Lineage (NCBI taxonomy): Eukaryota > Viridiplantae > Streptophyta > Pinopsida > Cupressales > Cupressaceae > Cupressus > Cupressus sempervirens. Next base: position 107,488,763 of record CM053785.1, read on the forward strand.
TTCCAATGGAGTCCTTGGAATAGTTTTCTATCTACAAATACCATTAGTGGAGCAATAATCTTCCAATTCATGACTGCAATACTCACCACCATTATCAGATGTGAGACATTTTAATTTCTTACTAGTCTCATTTTCAACCAAGCATTTACATTTCTTAAAAGTTTGAAATATATTAAATTTTTGTCTAAGGAAATAAATCCATACTTTTCTAGTTGCATCATCATTAAATGTAACATGATAACAACAACCTCCAAGGGAAGATACCTGAGCTAGTCCCCATACATCGTATGCACAAGCTCTAATTTCTCAATTTTGTTTTCCTTCCCAATCTTTAAAAAATTCACTCTCTTTTGTTTTCCATACACACAACTTTCACAGAAATCCATATTAACACATTTTAGACCTGGTAAAACTTTCTTTCAATGAAGTACTTTCATACCTTTCTCACTCACATACCCAAGTCTATTGTGCCATAATGCTATATTAGAATCTATACTAGCTATTTGTTCTCCCTACTCAACTGTAGTAATTGTTCCTGAACATTAATTTTTCTTTGAAACAATCAAATTAGAAGGAACAATATGACCTGTACAAAGATATAAGGTTCCTACTTTCACATTACTACTACAAGGGAACCTTTTGAAATCTTCCAATTTTTATCATTAAAAGTAACTACACAACCCTCATCACCAAGTTGCCCTACTAAAATTAAATTCCTACTCAACCTTGGAACATGTCTTACCTCATGTAGTAGCCAATGATTCCCATTCTGCAACTTAATCTTAATTTTTCCCTTTACAACAATCTAACATGGTTCATTATCCCCCAAATAAATGAGCCCAAAAATCCCCTTGGACATAATTAATGAAATAACCTCTATGAGGTGTAGCATGAAATGAAGTACCAGAATCTAAAACCCATGAATCATTAACACTTTCTAAAGATAGAAGCAAGCATCCTCTTCGAATTTGTTACTTACCACATTTGCCTCCTTGTCTCCATCTAATTTATCTCCTTCATTTTTCTTTCAATTTCAGTAATCTTTCTTTTTATGACCTAGTTTCCCATAGTACCAACAGTTATTCAGTCCTCTCAATTGAGACCTCTTCCCCTTTGACTTTCCTATTGATTTCCCACAATTTTCAAAATTGCTTCCTCTCTCAGTCATTTTTCCCTTGCTTTGTGTATTCAAAGCACTTCCTAATGTAGATCCACCTAGGAATTTCCTATGAGTTTCCTCCCTCAAAACAAAACTGATTACTTCTTCACATTTTAGGGTACTAGTACCAGGAATAGAATTACTTACAGCCATTACCAAGCCATTCTAGCTTTTAGGCAAAGAACACAAAATCAAGAGAGCCCTAATTTCTTCATCAAAATTGATACCCATAGAAGATAACTGACTAGTAATAGTATTAAACACATTTAAATGATGTGCAATAGATCCACCTTTTTCCATTTTCATATTAAATAAATTCTTCATGAGAAATACCTTGTTTGAAGTAGAGGGCTTTTCATATAGTGTCACTAGGGTTTTCATCAACTCTTCTATTGTCTTCACTTTTTTAATATTAAATGCCATTGATGGTGCCACACATAACTGAATGCTTCTAAGTGCCTTTCTGTCCAAAAGATCCCATTCATCATTTGACATAGATCCCTAATTCTTGGCTTTTCCTTTCAACGGCTTTCATAAATCCTTCTGATACAGATAGTCTTCCATTTGCATCTTCCATAACTAGAAGTTCTACCCATTAAACCTATCAACCCTCAACTTACCCTCATCTGCCATTACTCCCACTCAACCATGAGACTCCCACTCAACTGTGAAACTTTCCTACAGAGGATAACTGAAAAAACAACTAGACTCTGATACCACTTGTTAGGATTAAACCACAAACAGAAATAAAAATTACATGCAAATATACCAGCTATAGAAAATAATAGATCACACAGAAAAAAAACACAAGGCACCAAGATTTAACATGGTTCACCCAATCCCTAGGTTATGTCCACCAAACAACAAGTCTGATCTTATTACAATTTAGTGATTACAACCTGATTACAATCTGTAATCCCTTACAGCTCAATACCACCGCAAGAACCAATTTTGCATCACAACTTAATGAAAATACCATAAGGGGTCCCTATTATTTAAAAAGAAGATCATTTTAATATGAAACCTATTATGGGAACAATCATTATTTTGTCACTGATGTCAAACCAACTACTTGCTAGTAAGACAATTCCTAACTTTGGTTTGAATGTTATAATTTGATTGATTGATGAAGAGGATTTGAAAAGAAAGGATAACAAAAGTACCTAGACAAAGGTTGAGTTATATGGTGTATAAAGAAAGTACTAAGACCAATTAAGAATTTGATGATATAGTGTATTTTCCATCTACATAAGGCTACAATGAAAGGATACTGAAGCAAAGATAAGAAGAAGACTAAGCAAAAAGTATGTATTCTCCAAGCTTGACCATGAAAATAGTGTTAGCCAAGAATTTAGTTCAGGATGAGAAAAAAGATGGTATGTGTTGAGAAAATAAAATTTAGTATATGTTGAGCAAAGAAAACTCAGTGTGTGTTGAGCATTAGAGATGACATTATTGACTGAGCAAGACTTAGTTCATGTTGAGCAACCTAGTGTTGACTGAGCATCAGAAGCATGTTATTGTTGAGTGACATTATAAATATTTTGAATGAATATTTGACGAATCTAAGCTAACAACGTTGATTTCATGAATTGTGTGAATTGTGTTGAAGATAAGCTTGATGAATTGGTGGCACAAAATTCAAGATAAACCATTTGAAGATGAATTTGAAGAGGATTATAAGAGAAGTTTATAGAGGGAAAATAATGGAAATAAGGTAGGATTCAATGAATCTAACCTAATCCTAAGATGGACGATAGTGGTTAAGCAAAAAAAGATCAAAATTATCTATTTAACAAGATACAAGGCCAGAAGCAAAGTGTGAGTGAGAAAGAGAAGGAGTCTAGAGGTGTTGCTTCATATGGTGGCCGAAGGAATGAACCTAAAGTTGACATAGTAAGCAAGAAGGCTTAAGTAGGTGAAGGCTTGAAGGGTGAACAAGCAATTAGAGATGAAGGGGAATGAATGCCAAGTAGAATGGAGAGCTGAATGAGAGATCTAAAATCTATAAGAGAGTTGTTTTGTTATCAAATCAAGTCCTACTGTTACTTTCTAGTAATTGTATTAGTATAGATAAATCCTTTGGATTAAGGTTGACCTAACAGTCATGAGTAAATCCTTTAATCGGGTGACATTCTAATGGAATGTTATAAAGTCCTCTATCAAGGCTCACTTGTAATAGGGTGATTAAAATTATTTAATCAAGGTCACATTTAACAGTGTGTATTGTAACCTTTAATAGGGTTTTCTCCTCACAGAGCTCACTTCAGAAGAGTGAAAATCGGTAGCATGTTATTGATGGTTTTTCCCAAATTAGGTTTCCACGTTAAATCCTTGTGTTAAAATTTTGTGATTGAATATGTGATATTTCATGTTTACATTTCTACAAAGTTCATTTGACCTAGGATAGTAATATACAAAGGTTTGTGATATTGGATGATATAATCAATGCATGCACATGCATTTGCTAAGCAATGAAAAGTTTTATCTATACATTTGGACCTTGGATAATTGATTCACCCCCCCCCTAGTTATTCTAAATTATTCCAACACCTATGTGTCATTGAGTAATATAAGACCCATTATTACCTACGAAAACCTACTATTCCCTATCATGACACATAGGAACCTATTATGTAATCTCTAACCCACATAGTGATGTAGTAGACTCACTAGGTCCCCTTAAGACAAACATGTCTCCTAATTACATATATGTGTACCATAAGGGGTCCCTATGTGGCACTGAGTAATATGAGACTCATTATTACATAATGAAACCTATTACACCCTATTAAGACACATTAGGACCTATTATGTAAGCTATAACATACATAGTGACCTAGCAGATTCACTAATGAGGCTATAAAATAGTATAGTTTTCTAGATTTTATAGTTATTTAATGGGTATTTTCCATTAAGTTCAAAAGATTCTTTTATTATATTCTATATATAAACCTATAATTACTTTTTTTTCTTTTTTTTTTAAAGACATATTATTGTTTCATAAATACAAATCTATAGCTAGAATGTATGTATGATAAATGAGATCACGTGTGTGTATATTGGCAGATATATTAATTTCTTCCTTAAAACTTTGATGGGGTAGGTTGGTGTAGAAATATATTGTGAGAAATGATTAGTCTATCTATTCATTTAATTCTTTCTATGAGTTATTGAGATGAATGCATGCTTTGATATTTGGCATGTGTACTAATCTCTTATAGGAACAAGTAAAAGAGAATTAGTAGGAACATGATAAGGGAAAATAATGATGGATTCATACAACAAGCCTATACCAATGGTTAAACACAAGATCATGTCAATGCAACCCTAAACCACTCATGCACAAATCTATAGTTATGGCACACTACATTTGATGAAGACTTGTTCAATTAGGAAGAATGTGTACTATAATGATGTAATTCATTAATTATGTTGCTAAATCATTGTTGTTTAAGGATCATATATTTATGGAAGTTAGTTTTCTTTTGATGTTATAAATAAGTTGTTAATTTTAATCTTTGGATTTAGTTCATAAGTTATTGTAATTTCACAAAAAACATTCAATTTACAGTTTGTTACTTTTAGTTTGTACAATTGATCTTTTGATATTAATAAAAATGACATTGTTACTTCTTATCACTTTATCTTGAGTTTATATTCATTCAATCATCCAAAGGGCCCCACTTGGTGAGTGAATTTAGTTATTAGGAGTAGTTTTTCATTATTTTTTAAATAGATAGAACTCTATTGATCCCACAACCATTGGTAATAGAACTATTGGTTGTTCCTAAAACAAAAGAAAATAATGCAGAACCCTATTTTTGTTTCAATTTTTACACTTTATATTAGTTTCTCAATTCCATATTCAAGTTTAGTATTTCCATTTTCATTGAGTTTAGCATTTTCATTCTCAAAGATTAGTAATGGAAACTAGGATAGTTTAGAGAATATACTTTTTAGATATCATTTTAAGTCCATGTCTCTAGTTGATAAATTAAATGAGTTCAATAGAGCATTTGGATGCTACTTAAGGATGTCCAATCCATAAGTTATGAGTGTAAGCTCTAGTCACTAGGTCAATTATTTGTCCAAGCATGCACTATGTCCCCTTAAGTCAAACATGTATCCTAATTGCCCTATGTACCTATACATGTACCATAAAGGGTCCCTACATTTTTTTGAGTAATATAAGGCTCATTATTACCTAATAAAACCTATTACACCTTATTAAGATACATAGGGATCTATGTGTCATTGAGTCTTAAAGGGACCGAGTGAGTCTACTAGATCATTATGTGTGTTATAACTTACATATTAGGTCCTAATTCCTCTCAATGGGGTATAATAGGTTTTATTGGGTAATAATGAATCTTATATTACTCAATGACACATAGGGACCCATTTTGGTATACTTTTAGGTACACGTAGGGTAATTAGGATACATGTTTGACTTAAGGGGGCCTAGTGAGTCTACTAGGTCATAATGTGTGTTATAGCTTACATAATAGGTCCTAATATGTCTTAGGGGCATAATAAATTTCATTAGGTAATAATGAGTCTTATATTACTCAAATCCACATAGGGACCCCTTATGGTACACATATAGGTAAATAGGATAGATGTTTGTCTTAAGGTGACCTAGTGAGCCTACCAGGTCATTATGTATGTTATAGCATACTAATATGTCATAATTCATCTTAATAGAGTGTAATAGGTTTTATTAGGTAATAATAAGTCTTATATTACTCAACAAAACATAGGGACCCCTTATGGTACACTTTTACATACACATACAATAATTGGGATACACGTTTGACTTAAGGGGACCTATTGAGTCTACTAGGTCATTATGTGTGTTATAGCTTACATAATAGGTCATAATATGTCTTAATAGGGAATACTAGATTTAATCAATTTATAATAAGTATTATATTACTCAAAACAATATAGGGACCCCTTATGGTACACTTCTAGGTATATATAGGATAATTAGGATGCATGTTTGACTTAAACGGACCTAGTGAGTCTACTAGGTCATTATGTGTGTTATAGCTTACATAACAGGTCCTAATATGTCTTAATATGGAGTAATAGGTTTTATTAGGTATTAATGAGTCTTATATTACTCAATTACACATAGGGACCCCTTATGATACACATATAGGTAATTAGGATACAAGTTTGTCTTAAGGGGACATAGTGAGTCTACTAGGCCATTATTTGTGTTATAGATTACATAATAGGCTCATATGTGGCTTAATAGGGTGTAATAGGTTTTATTAGGTAAAAATTAGTCTTATATTACTCAATATAACATAGGGGCCCCTTATGAAACACTTCTAGGTACACATAAGGTAATTAGGATACATGTTTGACTTAAGTGAACCTAGTGTATCTACTAGGTCATTATGTGTGTTTTGGCTTACATGATAGATCCCTATGTATCTTAATAGGATATAATAGGTTTTATGGGGTAATAATAAGTCTTTTATTAATCAATGAAACATAGGAACCCCTTATGGTATACTTCTAGGTACACATATAGGTAATTAGGATATATATTTATATTAAGGGGACCTAGTTAGTCTACTAGGTCATTATGCATGTTATATCTTATATAATAGGTCCTAATTCCTATTAATAGGGAATAATATTTTTAATTATGTAATAATTAGTCTTTTATTACCCAACAATACATATGGACTCCTTATGGTATACTTCTAGGTACAAATAGGGCAATTAGGCTACATATTTGACTTAAGGGGACCTAACAAGTCTAGTAGGTCATTATTTGTATTATAGCTTACATAATAGGTCCTAATGTGTCTTAATAGGGTGTAATATGTTTCATTAGGTAATAATGAGTCTTATATTACGTAATGACACATAGGGACCTCTTATGGTACACATATAGGTAATTAGGATACATGTTTGTCTTAAGGGGACCTAGGGAGTCCTACTAGGTCATTATGTGTGCTATCAGTTCTAATAACTCCTAATAACTCCTAATAGAGATTAATATATTTATTAGGTAATAATTAGTCTTATATTAATCAAAGACACATAGGGACCCCTTATGGTACACATATAGGTAATTAGGATGCATGTTTCTCTTAAGGGGACCTAAGGAGTCCTACTAGGTCATTATGTATGTTATAGGTTCTAATAACTCCTAATTCCTCTTAATATGGCTTAATAGATTTCATTAGGTAAAATTTAAACTTATATTACTCAAAGACACTTAGGGACCCCTTATGGTACACATATAGGTAATTAGGATACATGCTTCTCTTATTTTGATACATGTAATTAGGATAGATGTATTCACTTATTTATGTATGTATAATATATCTAGATCTCAATATAACTTTCAAAATAATGTAAACTCATTTTAAAACAAAAAAAAAACTCTTAACAAAAAATAATATACTCATGGAACCATCAAATCTACATGGACATACTCATGTCATGTACATGTATTTAATATATATAGATATTAATATAGTTCAAAATAATCTGAAGTCATTTTAAAGAAAATAACTCATCAAGAAATAATATAGTCACTAAACCATCAAAGACACATGAATTCACTTTCAGATGCAACTTCAAATTTGAATGTAATCTAGAGATCTACAAGAATAAATCTAGATAGTCAATAGTTCTTAATACAAATAGTGTGGATCCTCCATATCTTTTATAATCTCCAAAAGTCTTTCATGATCTTCAGTAGGGAACTTCCACTTTTTCTTTCCACATTCTCTTTTTAGAATTGTATTCAATTTTAGTTTTGTCACTATGACCAAGTGAATGTAATGTAGAACTTTTTTTTTCCACTCATGCATTCCATAAAATGATCTCCATTTTTGTCAATGTTTTCTTGCTGATAATATGTGCCTTTGATAACAACTGAAATAGTTAGATAATATTTTCCATCATCATCTATGGTTGGTTTTGGTAACTTGTATATTTCTTTAGTGCATGTAAGAAGATAGTAGTCCACAAATTTTGTATTCTCAAGATCGACAACCACATAAAAAAATCACCTATACATACACACATGAATCTAGAGTAGATATATAAAAATTAATTAAACTTCATTAATGGGTATGATTAATCACTTTATTATTTAATAGAAAGTTATAATACATGTACAAATGTGCACACACACACACATGTATATATATACATGTGTACCCAAAAATAAATACCTGTAACAACTAAATCTAAGATACATTCGTAGTAAACTAAATATATAGCATCATGAATATCTAGGATTTTATCATCTTCTACAGAGTATTTCTAATTAAATCTTTCAAATCCCATTGTGAAACATATCCATTTGCAACATTCTCACATTGACTCATTGGATTATTTTCAACATAGTCATTGCAAAGACATGATTTATTTCTTACATGAATCATAGGCCTATGTTGTCATATAATATTACTTGATGCATACTTCTAATACCAACAATGGGTTGACAATTATATGGATTAGATTGATCAATATCTATCAAGAATGTACATAAAAATATGATATTAAATTATCTATCAACAATAGAGAAGAAATAATATGAATACATATAAGTTAAAATTCATAAAAAAAATGACTTTTAATATAAATTATCTAAATGAGGTCAAAAATTTATACCTTTCACTTCCCAAAAATGGAATATGTTGTATTTTTTTTCATGGTCCTAGAAAAATGAGATTGACACCATTCAAAATTTTATTTGAATTCTCTATTGTGTTACCTCCAAAAAAAACACAAATGAATTACATGAAATATTTAAAAAATAAATAAATTAGCATTTTCCACCTTGAAGTTCATGTTGTTGGAGTGCATGCTTCACACATGCTCCTTCTCCATCATGCTCTCCTTTTCCATGTCCACTTTTAAAAAAATTCTAAGATGAACTTAACATTGCATCTACTATGTTGCATTGCTAACTAGTTAAATGCTTTTGCAGATATAAATTATCGTACGATATAAATTTATTAATATAATATGTATATGTACATGTATAAACCGATAGATGAATTCTAAATTTAAATGACATACAATTTTTAAAACTGATTTTGAAACATTAGATATCTAATACATATGTAACTTACCCATACAACTATCATACCAAATCTAATGTTTGTTGTCTAGTGTGGAGCCTGATCAGTCCCCAAGTGGGAGATTGTTAATCTGTGGTGACTAATCAAGGAAAAATTGTACATATCAACATTTTTGGGGTGACATGTTGTAACTAATTTTAACTCTAAAGTATTAAAAAAAACTTGTATAAAATAGCTTAGGATTATGGATTTCATAATGCATAATGTCATAATTGCATCTTGTGGTGGTATTAAGTTGTACGGGATTACAGATTATAATCACTAGATAATAACAATATTAGGCTCACTATTTGGTGGATGTAGCCCACGAACTGGGTAAACCACATTAAATCTTGGTGTCTTGTGTTCTATTTTGTGAGATTTATTATTTTTTGATATTGGTTATATTTACATGTAATTGTTATTTCTATCTATTGGTTAATCCTAATAAGTGGTATCAGAGCCTAGTCCTTTTTCAGTTATCCTTTGTAGGAAAGTCTCATGGTTGAGTAGGAGCGATGGTGGACAAGGGTAAGATGAAGGATGAGAAGTTTAATGGGAAGAACTTTTAGTTATGGAAAATGCAAATGAAGGACTATCTTTATGAAAAGGAATTATGGAAGCTATTGGAAGGAAAAGCCAAGAAATAGGGAACTATGACAGATGAGGACTAGGAGATTTTAGATAGAAAGACACTTGAAAGCATTCAATTATGCCTAGCACCATCGGTGACATTTAACATTACAAGAGCGAAGACAATGGATGAGTTGATGCAAAACCTAGAAAAGTTCTATGAAAAGCCCTCTAGTTCAAATAATGTATTTCTCATGAAGAGTTTATTTAATATGAAGGTGGCAGAAGGTGGATCTATTGTAGATCATTTAAATGAATTTAATCTAGTTACTAGTCAGTTATCTTTTTTGAATGTCAATTTTGATGAAGAAATTAGGGCTCTCTTGATTTTGTGTTCTTTCCCTGAAAGTTGGAATGGCTTGGTAATGACTATGAGTAATTCTATTTCTAGATCTAATAACCTAAAATTTCATTATGTGATTGGTATTATTCTGTGTGAGGGAAACTCATAGGAAAACCTCAGGTGGATCTACATCAAAATCTTCTTTGAATGCACAAAGTAGAGGTAGAACAACTGAGAGAGAGTAATTTTGGAAATTATGGGAAATCAAGAGGAGAGTTAAAGGGAAAGAGGTCTCAAACTAGATTACCAAGAGAATACTAGTACAATGGGAAACTAGGGCATACGGAGAAATATTGCTAGACTAGAAAGAACAATGAAGTAGATAAACTAGAAGGGAACAAGGAGCCAAATGTGCTAAGTAAAAAATCTGAAGATGATGTTTTTCTTCTTTCATTAGAAAGTGTTGACAATTCTTGAGTTTTAGATTTTAGGGCTTCATTTCATGCTACACCCTATAGAGCTTATTTTACTGATGATCTCCAAGGGGATTTTGTGCTTGTTTATTTGGGAGATAATGAATCCTGTCAGATTGTTTGAAAGGGAAAAGTTAAGATTAAGTTGCAGAATGGAAATCATTGGCTACTACATGAGGCAAGACATGTTCCAAGGATGAGTAGAAACTTAATTTCAGCAAGGCAACTCGATAATGAGGGTTGCATAATTACTTTCAATGATAAAAATTGGAAGGTTTCAAAAGGTTCTCTTGTAGTAACAAAAGGTGTGAACATAAACACCTTATATCTATGTACAAGTCATACTATTCCTTCTACTTTAATTGTTTCAAAGAAAAAAGAATGTTCAAGAATAGTTGTTGCAATAGAGCAGGAAGAAAAAATAGTTGATGTAAATTTCGATAAAGCTCTATGGCACAACAAACTTAGGCACATGAGTGAGAAACGTGTGAAATTACTTCATTCAAAGAATGTTTTACCAAGTCTAAAATGTGTCAATATGGATTTCTATGAAAGTTGTGTGTATGAAAAGAAAAAGAGAGTGAGTTTTGTGAAGAGTGGGAAGGAAAGGAAAAATTTGAAATTAGAGCTTGTGCATAGAGATGTATGGGGACTATATTACCTTTATTCATGATGCAACTAGAAAAGTATAGGTTAATTTCCTTAGATATAAATTTGATGTATTTCAAACTTCTAAGAAATAGGAATGCTTGGTTGAAAATGAGATTAGTAAAAGGCTAAAATGTCTCAGATCTGATAATGGTGGTGAGTATTGTAGTTATGAATTTGAAGATTATTGCTCCACTAATGGTATTCATAGATAGAAAATTGTTCCAAGGACTCCATAGGAAAATGGAGTGGCTGAATGCATGAACAATAAAATAATGGAGTGTGTAAGAATAATAAGGTTGCATGTTGGGCTGCTCTCAAAAATGTGGGAAAAGGCTCTCAATACTTCTATATATTTTATTAATAGAGGTCTCTCTACTCCTTTGGGATGTGGTAGTCCAAAGGAAGCATGGTCTACTTAGAAGGTGAGTTATTCTATTCTCAAAACCTTCGATTGTGGAGCATTCAGACATATTGATTTTGAAAATAGAACCAAGCTAGAAGCTAAGTCAAAAAAATGTTTATTTGTTGGATATGGAATGGGTGAATTTGGTTATAGGCTTTGGGATTTTAAAAATCATAAAATTTTAAGAAGTAGGGATGTCATAATCAATGAGAAACTATTGTACAAAGATCTATTGTATTAGCATGAGAAGAAAGAAAATGATTATGTAGTGTTGTATGATACTCCAATAGATGATGTTCCAATAGTACCTTATGCTCTGCAACAACACATACCACACAACCTAGTGAATTTTAGATGGTCAAAAAGGCTAAGTAGACCTCCAGAGAGATTTTCTCCCTCTTTGTACTCTATTTTACTAACTGATGTAGTGATCCTAAATTTTATAATGAAGTTGTCCATATGGATACTAAGATTCAACGAGAGTCTATAATGACATAAGAAATGGACTCCTTGGTGAAAAATAAGACTTGGGATTTATGTAAGTTATTTTTAGGTAAAAGGGATTTACAAAATGAATGAGATTTACAGGTTGAAAGAAGAGGATGGAGGTAATAAAATATTTAAATCCAAGTTAGTTGTAAAATAATTTGCATAGAAAAAGGGCATTGATTTTGATGAGATATTCTTTGTTAAAATAAATTCTATTTGTGCTATTTTAAGTATTGTGGCTACTAGAGATTCGCACTTAGAGAATCTTGATGTTAAAATAGCCTTTCTTTATGGTGATTTGGATAAAGAGATATTTATGGCACAACCACAGGGATTTGAGGTCAAATATAAGGAAAACTTAGTGTGTAGATTGCAAAAAAGTTTATATGGCTTGAAGCAAACACCTCGATAATGGTATTTGAAATTTGATAGTTTTATTCATGAGCACGGATATAATAGGTGTCATTTAGATCATTGTATTATTTTAAGAGGTTGGATGATGACATCTACATTATTTTATGTTTATATGTTGATAATATGCTTGTAGTTGGGTCTAACATGGATCACATTAAGGGGTTAACACTACAATTAGCATATTTATTTTTTATGAAGGATTTGGGGACAAAACAATAGATCCTTGGCATGAAAATTTGTAGAGATAGGAAGAATAGAAAATTGACATTATCTCAGGATGATTATATTGAGAAGGCATTGCACAGTTTCTTTATGGAGAATGCTAAAGCTGTCAGGACACCTTTACCAAGTCATTTGAAATTAACTAAGGAGATGTGTCCAAAGACACAAGAAGAGGAGGGTAAGATGTCCAAGGTACCCTATGTGTCAACTATAGGAATCTTAATGTATGTTATGGTATGTGTGAGGCTAGATATTGCACATGTAGTGGGAGTCACTAGCAAGTATATGAGTCATCTGCGAATTGAGCATTGGGATGCAGTCAAATAGATTCTTAGATATTTTAGAGGAACATCCAGTAAGGGTTTAAACTTTGGGGGATCTACTACTAAATTATAGGTCTATATTGATTTATATTAGGTAGGGGATATTGATACTAGGTAGAGTACTGAAGGTTATGTATTTACTATTGGTGGAGCAACAGGTAGCTAGGTTTCTTAGTTGCAGAAGGTGAATGCTTTATCCAGTAAAATGATAGAGTATGTTGTTGCTACAAAGGTAGAGAAGGAGATGATATGGCTTTAGTTCTTCATGGAATAATTGAGACACTAACAAAGGGATAATTATTTGTTTATAGATAACCAGAGTGTCATTCATCTTGCAAAGAATTATGCTATGCACTCAAGGAAAAAACACATATAGTTGTGGTACCATTTCATTTGTTCAGTGTTGGATGATGGATAGTTAAAGATGGATAAGAGACATACTTATTCCAATCCAACAAATATGTTTACAAAGGTATGTAGTGACCATGAAGAATTTGAAATCCTCTTTAGCTTTAGTTGGTCTTCTTGACTAAATAGAATAAAGGTACAACTAAGTCTAGGGAAGTTTGATCTAGTGGGAGCCTCATGGAGTAGCCGCATTGCTACAAGATCAATCTTCAAGTGGGAGATTGTTGTCTAGTGTGGAGTTCAATCAATCTCCAAGTGGGAGATTGTTAGTTTGTGGTGACTGATCAGGGAAGTATTGTACATACTCAATAAATTTTTTAGGGCTATTTTATCAACATTTTTGGGCTAACATGTTGTAACTAATTTTAACCCTAAAGAGACAAAATATTTGTATAAAATGGCTTAGGGTTAGGGATTTCATAATGTGTGATGTCATAATTTCTTCTTATGGTTGTATTAAACTGCAAGGGATTACAGATTATAATCAGGTTGTAACCACTAGTTAAAGATAATATTAGACTCACTATTTGGTGGACATAGCCTAGGGATTTGGTGGACATCTTGTGTTCTCTTTTGTGCGATTTATTATTTTCTAATATTGGAAATATTTTCATGTAATTGTTATTTTTGTCTATAGTTAATCCTAACAATGTTGTGAAGCATTTATCCCACATTGTGCAAGATCATCAAAAAAATTCCAAAACAATGAGCCATATAGCTCCTATCATGTACCTTATCATAACTAATATAGAAATGCACCTCCTTGATGATAATATGCTCATTTGGAGTACTTTCTACCCCATCCAAATCAAATTGTTTATTTCTATATGTCACTTGTACAAATATTGTGCTTGAAGTTGCAATTGAGGGGAAAATGTGTAGTTCTAAGAAGAATCTATAATTGAAAGAGTACAACCAAGTGGAAAAGAATTTTTAGATTCATGAAACTATTTGAACTTCCATCATGCAAAATGACAATGTTGAATATGTGGATAAATCATAGTATGAAATATGGTCATAAAATCTGTTGGAAATATAGGATAGACTAGATTACTGAGAGGGGAGGGGTGAATCAGGAACCAATAAAGTTTAATCTTAATTTGCTAATTAATCCTTCATATATATTCTAATCTAATTGCATGCATAAAAAACTCAAAGTATTAAAACATTTATAACACTTTAACACAATATATGGTGACCCATAAACCTTCCAAATAGAAAGTAAAACTAGGGTGGGGATGATACCCATAAGCTTTAGTACTATAGTATAAAGTTGGCCTATTAAGGCTTACAATTAATCACTTATGATGATCTACTCTCTTAGGAGCAATAAGGATTGCTAAGTCCACCTTGTGAAAGGATTTACAAAACATACAATGATGTATGCACTTGGTAAAGATATTTTCAAAAGATTATTAAGTCTACCTTGTGAAAGGATTTAACTATTCCACTTGTTAGGATGGACTAGTAACTAGTGGTTGGTCTCTAATTTTCAACTATGATTTTCTAGTTGAGATTCCCTTGGAGTGTAATGATCACCTTGTTGTGATAGATAAAAATTTTCTACTCCTTATACTGCTTGTAGTCATCTTACTTTCTGCTCTTCTTCTATTTGCATCATATATCTTCTCTATTTTCTTACATTTGGATGTGATACGATACATTACTTATATACCAATCCAAATTATAATTCATCAAAGTTGGCTATAATACAAGTTTCACCAAAATACACAAAGTCAACCGAACTATTGGTACTTAGGTTTTGAAGATAAAATTGGTGAGGCTCTGATACTCGATAACCATTGTCAACACTCAACATTGTCACACTCTCGGTAGATGTAGAAGTTCAGTTCATACTAATCACTTTCAAGTAGTCTAAACTTGGTCAAGATTGGTGACTCAGTGAATACTATGAAACTTGACATATAAACTAAATCACTTGGTTGATAGTGTATGACTCAGTCAACAATAACACTGTGAGATCGGTATAAACTAAATCACTTGGTTGACACATCCTGGCTTGGTCAATACTAGATTCACATTGACATGAATAAATTTTCATAATCAAATAAAGTATGAAGATGCATATTCTAGATTTGACTGTGTGTCATATTTTTGCATCAACATTTTGAATCACACTCTGTGATCCATCATTAGGATATGAATAGCTAGAGGATTCAAAATGTTGGATGCAAAAATATGGATCATAGAATGTGATTCAAAATTTTGATGCAAAAATATGGCACACAATCAAATCCAAAATACGCATCTTCATAGATTCACATTAGTGATGTTTTGAACTCGGTAAACACTAGAGACCATGGTTTGCACTATGCAACTTAGTAAGCACTATGAAGCTTGGTTTACACTAATATTCATCAAGTTGGTAGATACTGCTTGGTACAAACTAAATACTAATTTTGGAACATGATAGAAACTATAGAACTTGGTTAACATTGAATTAATCAGTTAACATAGTAAACTGCAACATAAGCTCAGTAGCTACTAACCATTTGACTAAGTGTGAGTCACTAATAAAAAAAATTGATGATAATGTCAACAATAATCAAGGAAGGGCAATCCACTCTCCTTTAATATATATATTTTTGATTCCTCTCCATTCCTTGTTTTGTATGTATCGTACTCAAGTATATTCCACACAACTATCTTTATAAATTCAATATTATCAATTTGAAATGGAAATTTTTGCAAATGTCCATGATACATACATTCACCTTTTATACACTAGATGTTGAGCTTGTCTACATCATTTGATTTATCATATAGAATGGACTTCAAAAATTGTGTCATACTTCTAGGGACAACCATATCCTTAGTAACTTCTACAATGAAATTTTTATATGATTGCAAATATTGATGAAACTAAACATGATTTTGGAAACAAGTTTTAGGAACCTTATTTATGTGTAGGAAGGAAGGGAACAACATCTCAAACTTTCTTTTACCTATTTTCACATCTAGTAATTCTTGTTTGAATGTGTCAAACAACTGATTTTATGTTGCATCAACAAAATGTTTTGGATGTGAAATCTTTCTTCCCATCTCTTCGTTTCTTATTTTTATATTGTCCCTTCTATTAGATGAAACATAAGAGTGATTGGTCCATTATTCAATGAAATGTCTTCTTATATCTTCAGAAATTATGTCTTTTCGAGGAAGTCTACAAATACTTACCTAGTTATTTTCAATAATTTTCATCTAACATGTTTGTCCTTCAAATATATCTTTGAATGATTCTTCTCAAAACATTTAATAAATGTTAAAGGATGTCAAAACTCACTTAGAGTGCTCTATTCAGTGACAACCTTGTTCAACTATAGTGTTTTGAATTTATATATCATAAATTGCTTGAACTTGTCTTTTACGTGTCAACCTCTTGCCAGATATCATAGTCATTGATGCTCTATATGCATTAGCTGAATTAGCTCCTTGACGTTCACTCTTGATAACATTGAAAGCATGAAGAAAAGTTTCAAGTATTGTTTCTTTTACTTAACCTCCCAAAGTTCTCTTATTGTTGACACCCAGAAACTCCAGAATTGGTGTCATTTATCTTTTTCTAAATATTTTGACAAATAATTGTGCTTTTCCTATCAAAGATTTATTCTCAAAATAATCTTTCCACGTCTTTCTAAGATGCAATTTGATTGTGCTATTAGGTATTGTGTTTGGATGAAATTTTATTAAAAAAGAGAATCTTCATTCAATTTTGTCAAATATTCCATGCCAAAGAAAATATTTCAATTACTAGTTCCATCATCTTCTCAATCTTGATTTTTATTCACTTCAATATTAATAGGCACCTCTTTGTCTTCAACAACTTTTCAATCATGTTTTATATGTCCTTTCATTTTTTCATCCCTCTTTTGATCATATTTCCTTCCTCTTTTTCTTTGACTTCCCATTACGCTTGAAATATTCAAATAAATTGATTCAATGCTCCTCAAATTAAAAAATAATTTTCCACAATCTCATACCAAAGTGCCAAGGAAGTAGCCAAACATTCAGTAGAAACAAATTTCTTGATTAATTTTCTTTGAAAATGAATATTTTCATCCCTCCTTAATATGAGCTTCTAGCACCCACATGACCGTGTGTAGTGGGCCAACCCATACATTGGCTTGGTGAGGCGTACTTGGCTGAGTGGGACATGGTCAAGTCCCCTGATGTAGCTTTTCATGTGGCAACCACATCAACCAAATATGTGTTCTATTTGAATTTTGCACTTTGAGGCCCAATTTGCCTATTAAAATTTGATAAACATGAAAAACTAAAATACACTTTCGTAGATCTCTCAATCAAAAATCTGAGCATATAGTTTTCATAGAATTTGGATGAGAAAAATAATGTTTAATTTATTAAATAATGAAAGTAGGTATATTAAGTTTTCAAAAGAGGTAGATTCAAAAATAAAATAAAAGTAGTATATCATATCCAAAAAATGTATAATTTATATGTTGAACTAAAGGAGAGAGTCTTCTCCAAGAATCTATATATAATTTTGTTTGGTATAGATTTCATAGGAGAAGGATGGTGGGAGATGAAAACTATCAATTTCAAAAAAGTTTGAATTTGAAAAGCTATAACTAGCAAAATATAGATAAAAAATGAATCATTCTTTTTTCCTGCACTAGCTATATATGTTTTCTAACATATATTTTGAATTCAAACAAAAAGCATCTTTTTGGCATATAGTTTTTTGGTGAGAAGTAAAACCCCTAATTTTTTGCAATAAATAAATCATCTTAAAAAATTTAAATTGCATGCCAATTCTTATTTAATTATTTAAATACAATTATATTCATAATCTTCATGTTGTTTTACATATTTCATCAGTTTACATCATCTTCAAGTTCCTAACAAAAATATCACTTTTTGGTTATTGAAGTTTGTCAATTTTACTGTTATTAACCTTTTCTTTTATAAAATTGTGACAATTGATTGTGCTTTTATATAGTAATGATATACATTTGTGCCCCAATAATCATGTAAATTAACATTTAGAGGAGACCATTGTTGAGAATAGGATAAAGGAGGAAAGCTATTCTATGAATCTTTCCAAAAAGAAGTTTTGGTTCTATCTTGAAAAAGCCAAGAAAGGGATGGAAGTCCCAAATGTTAGAGACCTTGGATAAAGAAGTTGTAATGAATAATATTCTCCTGATAAGGAGTTTGTATATTTAGAAAATATAAGGCTCCCCACTTTAGGTTTTAGGTTATGGTAAAACTTCCATAACAATTTATCCTAAAGAACTTTGTTTTAAGGAGAAATGTCCTTAATTCCATCTCCCCTATGTGCTTTGGGTTAGTAAAATTTACTCCAAGCCAAAAGGGAATTCTTCATTTTTAATTGATTATATCAACCCATCATAAATACCTTAAGATAGATTTCAATTCCTACATTGGACTTTTATGAATCTTAAGAATTTACAAAAGGTTAGACGAGGATGGAATTTAAGACTGATTTGACAATCATTATTTTTCCAGGGAGGGTTAGTCATTTATGTTTCCAAGATAAAATCCTATTAGAAATGGCTGAGATAATATTTTCCTGGAATTTGTGTTGCTCAAACCTTGTAAAAATAATAATCCCCAAATATTTAGGGGAAAAATTACCTAATGAGAAGTCCCAAAAATGGGAAAAAATCTATTGCATTAAAGAATTCACGTTCAAAAATAAAATTTATGGCTTATGAGGATTTACCAATTGACTTGAGGAACTAGAGTAATCTATAATTACCTTTTTAATACCTTAAGATTCAATAGTGGTTACCTCTCCAAATAAAAGTGTTTCATCTAAAAATAAGTTATGATTATTGTATTCCTCCAAATTTCTAACTCTAATCCCTTTCCAAGAGATAATGAATTAGCATGCCTTATATAATGACTAAGATCCTCATCTGTAATAATGAAAAGCAAGGGAGAAAGTGGGCCCCTCTATCTAATTCCAGGAGAGGAGGAAAAGAAACTCCGTGTGGTCCTATTGATCACACCAAATATGTGAGAGTAAAGATACAAGCTAAAATCCATCTAACCCATTATTTATGAAATCTCAATTTGTGTAGTGCAAGTATGCCCAATTTCTTGTTATCCTAGTCATATGTCTTTGCCATATCAAGCTTGAGAATTGTATAATTCCTTTATGTTCTTAACAAGTTTAAGAACTCTTGAGAAATGATGGAACTTTATGGAGTTTCTTGGCTAAACACAAAACCACCCTATTATTTAGAAATTATTCTTAGAATGATCTTAGCAAGTCTCAAACAAATTGTTAACCTCATAATGGTTTTTGCACTTGAGTGCCAATACACTTAACCACTTTCTATATTGGAGCTGAGTACACCATGTATTTTGAGTCACAACATGAGGCGAGTTAGGAAAGACTTCAGGTGTCGAGTGATCTTTAGGTGCCGAGTAGCCTTCAGGTGCTGAGTGAAGTTCAAGTGCCGAATGACTCTAGGTGCCGAGCATGATACAAGTGTCAAGTGATATTTAAGTGTTGAGTCATAGATGATGCCAAGCAATACAAAAATACAATAGGAGTCGAGTAAGCTAGTTTGATATTAGTGCCGAGCATCTAGAATCAGCAAGTGCCGAGTAACACATAATGTACATATGAGTTTTTAACTTCATTGATTCATACGTAAACCATTTTCATGGCCGACATATGACAAATCTTGAAGGATTAAATGATAAGATCGAATATTTTGTATTTTTTATGCAATCTACATGCAACCAATAAGAAAAATGGAGAAGGCATGCAACCAATAAGAAAAGTGCAAGGAATGAGCAGGAAGCAAAGATTCAATATGGATCGTAGATCCATGCCTAACCCTAAGTCTTTGAATGTCTTTATAAGGAAGATGAAATCTCATTAGAAAGAGAAGTGGATGTACAAGGGTGTGGGAGGAACACTATTTCAGAGTAAAGAATATCAGATCTTAGAGGATCAAGATTAGAGAAAGCAAATCAAGTGCCTGTATTCAGCAAACAAAGGATTGTAAGCTATCGGGTTTATTGTACCTAATACTCTCTAACAATTGTATTAGAATGAAAAACCCTATGGTGATAGGTTAGCTTAAAAACTATTTTGTGGATCCTTTAAATAGGTGATTAAATCCTTTAACAGGGTGACACTTCATGTAAAGTGTTTGTAAATCCTTTAACTAGGTCACTATTGATACAGTGTAAAGCCTTTAATAGGGCAGACCATCAGAAGTGGTTAAATATTATTACTGCAGTGATTTTGTGGGTATCATCCCCACCCCAGTTTTACCTTCTTATTTTTGGAGGGTTTCTGGGTTACCAAAATCTCAAATGTTATGTGGTGATGCTTGTGTGTTTTTCATAAGTGTCTGAGATGTTCATATGCATGCAATCTACTTTTAGTTAAAAAGTTTTAATGGTTAAAATACAGTACTTCTGATTACCCCCCCCCCTCTCAGAAGCATTCTTCCTATTTGAATATTCCAACAATTGGTATCAGAGCAAGGTTCTCACAAGAAGAAGTCTAACAACTTGGAGAAAAAGATCTAAAGATGGAAGTCTTCAAACTTGGGAAGATTATTGACAATCAAGTGATTGATGTGCAACTGGCTCTACACAAAGTAGAGGAAGCAAGGGAGGAATTGAGAAAATCCTTGAAGAAAAGGAAGGATATAGCCATAGCTGAAAATGATATAAACTACAAGGAGATTGATAGCACAAAACTATGTGCCAGTGGAGACAACAAAGAGTTTGATGCAGCAATAACAGAACTGATGGAGAAAAACAAAGTTCAAGAAGAAGAGATAAGATCTCTCAAGATGGAACATGAATCACAAGCCATAATGTTATGTGAAATCATTGAACAAAAGAAAAGAGTAGTTGAGGAAAAAGTCATGATGGAAAATGACAAAAGAAATCTTGCAAACAGACTTGAAGAAAAATGTACTGAATTAACAAGGATCTCAAACATGCAGATGGATACACTTGCCCAAATGATGAACCTTCATCATGAACTCAATATGAAAGATATTGAGATCTCTACTTTGAAGATGCAGAATGAACAACTGAAGAATGAATTAAATAGAGAAAAAGAGGTAGCAGAGAATCTCAACAAGTCAAGTGAAGCCATCAAGTATTTTGAATAGTCACTGAAATCCCCAAAATCTGCCCATGATACATCAGGACTTGGATACAACAGGACTGAAGTTGGAGAATCATCAAAGAGTGTTGAGAAAAGAAGTGACAAAGGTAAGGATTCTAAACCCACTTGTCATTATTGTAATAAAAAGGGACATACTGCTAATATTTGCATGAGTAGGAGATTCAATCAGTTAAATACACCCAAGAGCAAGAGTTACTATCACAAGTGCAACATGCAAGGACATATAACACAAGATTGCAGATCCAATGTCACAAGGACTCAAAGATTTAAAGGACATTGTCATAATTGCAAGAAGTATGGACATAGAGCATTTGAATGCAGATCAAAGCCTATGTGGACATCAAATCAACCAGTAAAATCAAAAGGAAATAAAAGTCACTATCATTGGGATTACAACACTAGGAATAACTGTCATTATTGTCAGGGATATGGACATACACCCTAGAATTGCATAAGAACACATTTCAAGGGAAATTATAAAAGATGGTTGAACCAAACTACATGATTCAGTTGTCTAAAAACTGGGCATACCAACAGAAACTATCCTACAAGGTCAAAGGCACCCAAGATTGAAGAAAATAAGGGCAAAAAAAAGATTGATGTCGAAAAGATAAGGGGGCAAATGAATAAGACTTGAAAAAGGAAAGATGAGTACAACACATCAAGTGGAGAGATCACTTCATCCAATGGGTCAAGTGATCACACTTCATCAAACTAAGCATGAGAAATATATGGGACTGATATACAAAGGTATATCACACATCAGTCCCAAGACAAAGAAGCAATGCAAAGTATAAATCTACATGAGACAAGATGTCAAGACAAAATCTAAATAATGTTGCCGAGCTATCTTTGGATGTCAAGCTAAACTCCAACCAATTTTGAGTTCCTAACAGTGATCTAGTTGATAACTGATACCGAGTTGGTTAACTCCAATGCAAGTTGAGTAAAGTGAAAGTGTAGTACAAGCTGAGTAATGTTAAAATCCATCAGAAGCCGAGTTGGTAGTTGAGCATTTAATGCGATGAAAATAGGATATATTATCATCATTCCAATTAGTTTTCCTCATCACAATCAAGAAGCAAAGAAAAGAAAGAGAGCAGAGTGACTTGATAGTAGAGAACTCAACATTTCAAGCAAATTGCAACATCTCTCAATGCATTTTCATCAATCTTGAGGTATTTTCATTTGTGCCGAGCTACGCAGTTTCATATTTTGTAAAAAAAAAAGAAACCCTAGTTTGCATAAATGGTGTCAAGTTCCAAGAAAATTGAGGACAAAGAGTCATTTGAAGTTCAGTTAGTGTCAAATGAGGTCAAGCAACCTAAGTTTCATCCCATTCTTGAAGTTGCATACAAAAATGACCCAGCCATAGCTCTCTCCCAAATACCCCCAAAAGTTGTAATGGTTCAAGATGTGGGAAGATGCTACAATTGTAAGATAGGAGCCTTAGGAGATATGGAGATAAGGAAAGCCTATGAAAAATTGTGCGTAGATGGAGTCTTAAAAGATGAATTCAAAATTGTTGAAAGAAAGGGTTTGACCCAAGTTTTGAGCTTTCCCACCGTATTCAAGACAGAATGGGTTAAACTTGTGTTAAGCATAATTCATGGTGGAAGTATTTGGTTGGAAGATATTCCCATCAAATTAACCCAAGGAATTATACATAGGGTAACTGGGTATCCTACCCTAGATCGGTTCAAAACCTTGAGAAGTGAATCAAAGGAGGTTATTGAAAAGAACACTGGTGCTCAGTGGAATAAAAGAGGAATGACAATTCACACCATCAAGGATCCTCTAGTTAAGTTTGTTGTTAGAGTCATAGCCCATAAGTTCTATCAATCCAGTAGACTCAATAGTGTGCCATGTATTGCAATAGATGTAGGTTACAAATTGGTGAAAAAGGATCATACTTATGATCTTGTAGAACTGCAACTACAATAGATCACTGAAAACCTAGCTACCATAAGAAGGACAAAGGGTGCTTAATGCAAATTTGGAGCAATTCTAGTTTGTATATTCTTTTATGTTCAGAATGAGTTTCCCTCTTTCGGCAAAGTTACATGGAGGAATGATCAGACTATCATTGCGCAAATCAATGAATATATAGAACAAATGTGTGAAAATTTTGATACACTGATGACAAGTTATTTTGAGGATTTCAAGAAATCCATGAAGCAAAGATCAAGAATACTAGTTTCCTTAGTGGAAAAAGATACTAATGATTTGTGCTTCTTAGTTGACATTGATTTTACCTATATTCAAGCAGTAATTCCAAGGGTGAGATGGCTAAGGCCATTTGGATATGAAATCAATATAGATGAAGCTTTTGCAACAATAACTGCATTATTGGCAGAAGAGATAGATAAAAGTGCTCCACACTTTGGCACTTATGATGTGGTAAGATCAAAGATAAATATGGAGCTAAAGACTACCTCCACATTAAAGAAGAAAGACAAATTATTGAAGAAGATTAAAAATAAATTTAGTGAAGGAATTGAGGCTGAAGCAGAAGAAGATGAAGATGAAAATGATGATGATGAAGATGAACAAGAACAAGGCCCAATGGAATTGACCCAAGGCCTAGGTGAAGAAAAGGAGGAAGGTGTAGAGGAAGAAGAAGCCAAGGAAGCACCAACTGAAGCTGAGTCAAAGAAAAGAAAGGCAACAGAACAGCCTCCAGCTTAGCAAAAACCAAAGAAATTTGCTATGCCATCACCTCAAAAGCCAACAACTCAAGCTGCAACAAGGGCCTCCACTAAAAAGGCTAAAGAGAAAGCTACAAAGAAGAAACCAATCAAGGAAACATAGGAAGAGCCAAGGAAAAGAAGAAGATATGTGGCTCAACCTGATACTGATGAAGAAGATCAATCTGAAAAGGTAAGCCATTTTTCAATTGATACTTTATGTAAAAAGATTGGAAATGGTGATTTAAGCAACTTAAATAAAGTTGATTTCAATAAGTTTACTAAAGAAGAATAGAATAGGATAGAGGAAACAATTTATGGAATGATGGCACAGTTCAAGTACACTCCTCTTGAACTAGATGGACAATTGCCAAAAGAACTGTCTAAACTTATAGAAGACAGATGGCATTTTTGTTTGAAAATGGAGAAGGAGATGAGGGAATCAACCCTAGCAAGCGTATTGCCTGATTTGACTAAGGAAAAAATAAAGAAAGTAGTCAAAAGGCATAATACTAGGTTTACACCTAAGTACAGGGCATTCTTCATTCTCCAAAACAAGATGGAAAAAATTGTTCAAAGAATAATGAAATCATGGAAAAACTTGTACAAAAAGATTGAAGATTTTCTTGAAGAAGAAAACAAGGAAGAAGCTACCGCTCCACCAGAAGAGAAGATAGTAGTAGAGAAGGGAGAAGAAGAAAAGAAAGAAGAAGAAAAGAAAGAAGAAGAAGAAAAGAAAGAAGAAGAAGAGAAGAAGGAAGAAGAAAAGAAAGATGGAGAGGAGGAAGAGACACAAGAGCAAGATGTAATGGCAATAGCTGAGCAAAAGCAGCGACCAGACCAGAGTGTGCAAGACACACAATTGCCACCCTCTAGCCCTCCTCATGTACCCATCACACTTGTAGAAACTATAATTATGAAAGATGTTGCTAACAACTTCTAGTCAGAACATCAATCCATTAACTACAGAAGACCTCAAAAGAATCCTTGACCAATCTACGCAGCAAGCAAGATTGTGTACAAATCCAATATTGGTCAGTATGGATGAATTACAAAAACTATTAGAAAGCATAGTTAGAGAAAAGGTGAATCCATAAGAATCACCTTCCATCATCTCTATAGCTACTAGTGGTCAACCTCAAATTCCCATAGTTATTTCATTAGGCATAGTTGACACCTCAATACAGAAGTCGAGTGCAGTTGTAGAAAAAGAAACAGAACAAACAGGATAGACTATTACATCTGATCCTACAACACAAACACAAGGTGCACTTCCTAAGGTTACCATAATTGATCAAGGTAGTAGATAGAAGGAGGAGAAAATAGAGGAAACCCCTAAAGAGCAAGAGGCAGTACAAAAATTGATAAATTTTCCTACCTCAGGAACTCCATCACAACAACCATTGCAAATATCTGCACCTGGATCTAGTACTACAAAATTTGCAAGGGTACTTCACTATGGAGAAGTTGTATTAGATGAAGAGATAGTCATACCAAGATATGACTCAAAAATGATAATCATTGATCAAATCAATGAGGTGCAGGAAGCACTGAATAGGAGAAAGAGACAAGAGATACTCAGGAGGGAGTATAAACAAAAGAAAACACTACATGAGATTAAGGACATCTTTATGGATGCCTTCAGTTTGCAGTCACCAGATGAGTCAAACCATATCATTGAGCAATTATTAGATATTGTTGACCAGGTGACAAATGAAGACCAAGAGACAAATGCAAAACTTATAGAATGGTCTGAAAGGAAATTCTAGGGAAAAGTAAATGAGCAAGTATCAAGTCAAATTGCACTCTCCCAGGTTGAATTGGCAAAGCTAATAGACAAATTGAAAAAGGTACTTGAGAACATATTCTCACTGTACATAAAGTTGTGTGACTTTTCATACTTCACATAGGAGACAAGCCAAAAGATATTGAGCTTGGAGAGAAATTTAAATATTACAAGCATGCAGCTACCAAATGATCTAGCTCAAAGTCAGAAGCATTTTGCTCAATCGCTTCACACTCAGAAAGAAATAGCTGTATTAACAACAGATGAGGCCAATATCAAGACAAAACTAATATAGCTCGAGTCCTCCATTACCCCACATTTGGAAATACTCCATAAGGAACAAGTCTATGCAGAAACTGTTCTCAAGAAAGATCCCAATCTTTCTACTTCAGATGGACTTATTCATCTTGCTACAGAGACTGCCATCTAGCACAAGTCACTAGAAATTGCTTTGAACAATTGGGATGCACCTCTCAGGATGATTATGGAGCTAAACAACACATTTTTGGCAAAATATGGTCTTAACCCTTAAAATCCTTTGACATAAGTGTCAAAAAGGGGGAGATATATATCTTATTAACTAAGGGGGAGATATTATAAGATGCATGGGGGAATGAGAGAATGGGGGAAATAAAACCAAAGAAACCAAGGGGAGCATGATATACAGATAATGGCACAAACAACCAACTTAGGGGGAGTTACAATAATTTTGAGGTATATATATTGTAAGTTACATAAACTTTTATTAAAGGTTTTTAAAACCTCTATATATACCAAGTAGATTAGTTAATGTACTCATAAGATTAGTTAAGTATTTTTGTCACTCATGTCAAAGGGGGAGATTGTTAACCTCATAATGGTTTTTGACACTTGAGTACCAATACACTTAACCACTTTCTATATTGGAGCCGAGTACACCATGTATGCTGAGTCACAACATGAGCCGAGTCAAGAAAGATTTCAGGTGCTTAGTGATCTTTAGGTGCCGAGTAGCCTTCAGGTGCCGAGTGAAGTTCAAGTGCTGAATGACTCTAGGTGTCAAGCATGATACAAGTGTCGAGTGATATTTAAGTGCCAAGTCATAGATGATGCCGAGCAATACAAAAATACAACAGGAGCTGAGTAAGCCAGTTTGATATTAGTGCCGAGCATCTGGAATCAACAAGTGCTAAGTAACACAGAATGTACATATGAGTTTGTAACTTCATTGATTCATATGTAAACCATTTTCATGGCTGACATATGATGAATCTTGAAGGATTAAATGATAAGATTGAATATTATGTATTTTCTATGCAATCTACATGCAACCAATAAGAAAAATGGAGAAGGCATGCAACCAATAAGAAAAGTGCAAGGAATGAGCAGGAAGCAAAGATTCAATATGGATCGTAGATCCATGCCTAACCCTAAGTCTTCAAATGTCTTTATAAGAAAGAAAAAATCTCATTAGAAAGAGAAGTGGATGTACAAGGGTGTGGAAGGAACATTATTTCAGAGTAAAGAATATCAAATCTCAGAGGATCAAGATTAGAGAAAGCAGATCAAGTGCCTGTATTCAGAAAATGAAGGATTGTAAGCTATCAGGTTTATTGTACCTAATACTCTCTAACAATTGTATTAGAATTAAAAACCCTATGGTGATAGGTTAGCTTAATAGCTATTTTGTGGATCCTTTAAATAGGTGATTAAATCCTTGAACAGGGTGACACTTCATGTAAAGTGTTTGTAAATCCTTTAACCAGGTCACTATTGATACAGTGTAAAGCCTTTAACATGGTAGACCATCAAAAGTGGTTAAATATTATTACTGTAGTGATTTTGTGGGTATCATCCCCACCCCACTTTTACCTTCTTATTTTTTGAGGGTTTCTGGGTTACCAGAATCTCAAGTGTTATGTGGTGATGCTTATGTGTTTTTCATAACTATTTGATATGTTCATAGGCATGTAATCTACTTTCAGTTCAAATATTTTAATGGTTAAAATATAGTACTTTTGATTCCACCCCCCCTACTCTCAGAAGCATTCTTCCTATTTGAATATTCCAACACAAATGGTTTTGGTGAAGACTTTAGATAATGAGAACTTGCATAATGATATAGGGCTAAAGTATGAAAAATTCTTTAGATTATCAATGTTTGTAATGAGAATAATAAAGGTATTATTTAACTCTCTTAATCTAGATTTATTCCTCCTTGACTGCTTATGATCCAAGAGAATATCATGGCTAATGAAATTTGAACACTTATGAAAGAAGAGCATAGTGAATCCATCTAGATTGAGGGCCTTTTCTAGAATCATAGAAAAGACTATAGTTTTGAGTACTTACAAGGTGAAGAGAGACATCATCATTTTATTATCAAAATAAAACATACAATATGGGATGACATTTAAAATAACATCTTTTTGACTAGTATCTTCCTTAGTGAGAAGGTTTTAGAAGAAAGACATTGCTTCCTTAACAATATCTTTTTTAATCTTTAAGGAAGCTAGAATAACCTTGTATATTATCAATTTTACAATTCATCCTTCTTATTTTGGCCACAAAGTGTTTTTTTGTGCATTTCTATCACCATCTGATAGCCAAAGTTCTTAGGATTTCTATTTCAAGTATATTTCTTCCCTTTGGAGGACTTCCTCAAGGGACTATTTACAATATTTTCCATTAAATAAAGAGTGTTGGTTTATGCCATGGGCCAAAATATTTTTATTTATTTCAATCCCATCTAATTTAATACATGATTTTCTTGAAAATTATTCTCAAAGTTGTTAGTATTTCATTCCTTGATTCTTGATTTCATAAACTAAAGCCTTTTCGAAATACAAAATAGCCAAGAGCCCTTAATAAATGGGTACTTTTTCTTCCAAAGATTAAGAAAAGGAAGGAATTATGTATCCCTAAACCACATTGGTGCAAACTTGAAAGAACATTTCTCATGAGTTCTTATTTAAACCACATCTAATAAAATTGGAAGATGATCATATTATGAATAGGGAAGAATTGAAGAAAATAATCCATTATTATTATTAAGACAATCATAAAGAAGTAAAAGATGACAAAACCTTTCAAATATTCACAAAAATCAAATCTTAGTTTCCCTTCTTGGGGACCATATCAAAAATTTTATTATTAGAAGTGAAATGGTTAAAATATGGCACCACCTTCTTAGAAGGGATAATACCCCTCATCTTAGCATCATTATTTGAGAAAACATTGAAATTTCATCCCAACACAACAAGCTCCCCATACATAACTTTAGATTCCACCAAGAATATCCCAAGTGCAAGATTTTATAGTGATGGAAAGTAGCTCTGAACATCCATATGAGGAGGAAGTAACAACATTCCATGGTTTCCAAAAAGAGAAAAAATTATTAGCAGTTTGATAAAATATCTTTGTTTCCTATGACTTAGCCATCTTAAAATTGGTATTACCTAACTAGTACTTAATAACATGTACCTTTTGTTAGAATCATTTGAGCCCCTAACATTGCATGAAAAAGGCCTTATTTTTCTTGTGGAGAAGAATAAATTCTTGCTTCCTATGAGTCATTTTTTAGAGTACCATTATATCAACAAATACTTAGACTAATTTTTTTTGGTGACTGAAGCTAGTGTCAACATGGGGTTGGAAGTAAGTTTATTCTTTATCTTCCTAACAATTAAGGTTGAAAAAGTGTAGATTAAGTACCAGAATTAATCTCTTTTTGGGCCTTCTGTCTATTTGATGGTCTCCCCCTATGTTCCTATTATCTCTACAAGTTATGCCTTGACTAAATTCTACACCTAGGATTTAGTCACTCTGAGTAACATGGAAACACTCCTAGGTAGTGGGAAGTACCTAAGTTAGGAGTAATTCTCCAGATCATAGGCTGGTTCCTTATGATGTTTCATTGATTTACTTCTTTAGACATAAATTAAACTGGAGAGGGAAAGGGATAGGAAGATTACTTGAAACTAAATGCTAAAAGTAAATGGGGAGATACACCAATATTGTGATAAAAATGTTGTTGGCCTAACATAACGAAACACTTTTGAATAAATAAGATGAGCACAATCTTGACCTCAAGAAACTTATACATAATTATTTCACAAGAAGGATATACTTTAGACAAGATTCTAAATGGAATGATAATATTCATAGTTCCACAAAACTTGAAAGAAAGCACAACATCTCAACTTGCAACCTATAAGTATATTCTAGAACTTCACTTGCAGCTAAAACTAAGACAAAACCTAGGGATTCAAGGTAAATCAAAAGAAGTTTGATCAAATTAGTAAATTAAGCAAAAAGGAAACAAGAAGGCTCTTAATTAGTTCCTTTATTTAGATTTCAAAGGTAGTTCCACAACATCTATCCAGGGTTGACTACAAATCAAAGTAATTTACAAAAAAAAGCATGAAGGATTCTTTAGAAATCTTGACAACACTTATTTTTCATAAAAAAATTCCAAATGTGCCAGCCCCTTTTCCACATCTTGGAACTCCTTATAAAGAGAAGGATTATAACAAGCTTTAGATGGAAGGAACACATGTCAAAGAACTATTGGAAGAAAAAAAGATATTTCAGGAAATTACATTCACATTTACATTCTACATTCTCTGCACTTCTAGTAAAACTAGGAAGATAATCATGAAAATACCAGGTGGTACTTGCTACAGGAATACCTTTAACTGACTCTATTTTCCTTTAATCATGAAATCCTTTAACTGCACTGACTGGTATAGCCATGACATCCTTAACTACTCCTACCACATCCATTTCTTCTCTGAGGTCATTTTAAATATCTGATTCTTCCTTTCAATCTCTTGGCTCTGCTTTATCTAGGATAAAATCTCCATTTCTCTATTCTAGCTCTACAACTTGAACTTATCATTCTCTGCTACCTTTGGTTGATTTCACAAAAAACTATCTAGCAAGGTCATATACATAATAGTTGAAAACTCAACTTTAAACTTTGACTCCTGATCTCTTGATACTACAACCTTACGACATTCTAGGGAGGAAAACCCTTCATAATATCTTACCATGAGGACCCCAGCTTCATAATCCTACAATTATTAGAAATCTTATTTATATTGCAGCATTGTGAGCCCATGAAAATAGCTCTATGACCATACAAAAAACCCTATATCGTAGCATCAAAACATGCTTTTCGGCCCCTTACAACCTTAAAAAATCACCCTTTTTCTTTACTAGTGTAGCACCTTATCTCTCTTTTGACTGCCCTACAATCTTACGATTGTGGTTATACTTTATTTGGCATAGCATCGACATTCTAATATTTAACCTTCATGATCTTATGACAAACAACAATTGTAAGATCACAATTTGCATTAATGGCCCCTGACATCTCTCGACATACTGCCTATCGTAGTATCAAGCTTCAAAAATAGCACGTGCACATTTTCTTTCACTTATACTCCTAGGACCACCTTGTCTTATCACTTTAAGACTTACGATCTTAATATCATGCTTTCTCATGCCATCAGGCCTCTTGTATTCTAGCGTTGTGATCTCTCAATCAACTATGTATCATAACATTTGAACCAGAAGATTTTTTCATGACATCTGAACTTCCCTTTTCATTGCACTTGATTTTATAATTGGCACAATTTTACGATGATATTACTAGTGTATCATCTTATTCCTCTACCTTCTCCCTTGAAATCTTATGACCTTATGGTCCTACAATCTCCTTATCCTCATATTGTCATGGGTCTCTATTTTTTCCTTCACGATCCCATGACACACCGTGTATCATAATATCAAAACCTAAAATCTTTATCAATCAATACTCCTCCAAAAGTTGAGACTCGTAATGCTATGACAATAGGAACTCATAAGACTGGTCCACCTAGACATGTGTCCAAAGTCTAGTTCCTCACTTTCACTAAATGTCAAGCATCTTCAAAATGTGAAAAGAAATTGACCCTAGATCTTCTTGCATCTGATAGTTGAGATGTTGAAGCTTTCCTCTATCTATGTCAGTATCCTTGACCAATTGGGATGTATCTATATGCCAACTCACCCAGACATGTCCACATTGTTCTGACATGATCCCGTTTGTAGATTACTAAAGGAGATGACATCACAAATTCCACATGTCGAGACCTCACTTTCTTTCATTGCTTAAACTTCCTACATCTTCAGAATGTAAAGAAGTAAGACTTGATGATCTTACTTCATTTAACAGTCTCAAAAATACATAGTCCATGTCATAAATTGACCAATGAGGATGTTTCCTTTTGCCAACTATTCTGATAGCCTGCCTAACAACTTT
This sequence comes from Cupressus sempervirens, assembly GCA_028749045.1. Lineage (NCBI taxonomy): Eukaryota > Viridiplantae > Streptophyta > Pinopsida > Cupressales > Cupressaceae > Cupressus > Cupressus sempervirens. Next base: position 107,521,255 of record CM053785.1, read on the forward strand.
ACTTTTTTTGTGGCCCACAAAGGAGAAGTGCCCACATGCCACATGGTAGCAAGGCACTTGCCTACTTTGTCTAAACATTGAGCAACTTCAGAATGTGGGCATGAACCTACTATAGATCTTGAAAGATCTAACGATGCGAAAAATGCACTATTTTCTTCCTTGAGAGTCAATGTAGGATCCACAATTCAGGTTATAATAAGGCTTAATTACAACATAAGACATGTGGATTAAGGGTTAACAAATTAGGGATATAAATGGTCAACATGGTCAATATTTTACGTATCCATCTTATTGCATGGGCACTGAATGAATAAAAATATTATCTTCACCACCCTAGGAAATATGACTTGGTCAACCTATTCTTTATCCATTTTTTGCATAGTGATTAAAAATGGTAACAATTTCCTTAAGGACAAGGGTGATGTCTTTAATGAAGGGAGTTAAATAACGGGTGTAATACATAGAGAACACATTAAAAAATTAGTTTTGTAGGTGTTGCAAAATTTATATAAACATCCTAAAGTTTAGAGTCCCTTTCAAGAGAGAGAAGATAACATTGATTGGTAGATAAGGAGATTTTCCCCTTACAATACAACCAATACAAGCTAGCATCAAAGCATTTATTTTTTTTTAAAACAATTTCCCCAGATAAGACTACATTATCCTTAGCAATTATATCCTACACTTTCTAAATGAGTTGAGCATTTAGTTTAATCAATAGATGATTTTCATATTTTTCATTTCAAGGAGGATTCATTTTATCATTATCATGATTTATGTTGTTCTAAAAAAAGTTAAATTGAATAGTTTTCTAGGACTCCATGCATCTCATCTCGCTATAATGATTCAAGGTCTTTGTAGTCCAAAAAGTAGGATGCCAAGGAAATATAGAAGAAAATTAGATTTTATTAACCTTGAGAAAAGGTTGTGTAGTTAAATCACATGTTGGATCATTAAAAGAAAACATAGAAAATGGAGAAAATAGAATATTTGAAATAGTAGAACCAAAGGACAAGGAGGTGGTTTCAATTTTGGGGGAGAAAGAAGATGGTTATAGAGGATAAGAAACAATTGTGAGTAAGGGAGATTTAGATAGGAAATTATTTGGTTGATATGGAAGATTGGAGATAGGAGTGACCAAGATATTAGGAGAATAGAGGAGATGAGTTATTGGTGCCCTAGGGGATGAATTTTTAAAATGGTGAACAAATCCATATCAATCATAATTAATGCATCTATAGGAGTCTTATAATCTCTCATAGTCTATTGACACCACGTCCCAAAAGGGGACTCAATCTTGGAGGAATGTGGATGATGGATGATTGAGGGGCCATAACACAAAATATCATTAAGAGCTGCCCATCAACTATGATAGAATCTTGACTACCAAAATATCCAGAAGAGTTCTCAATAAATTTATTATCATTGAGTTCATGAAACTCAGAAGGAATATTAGAAAAAGAAAAATATTAGGGAGAGGTCTCAAAAGAGAAAATTTTGGTTGGGAATAGAGGCTCCCATGGAGAAATAATTATGGCTCTATTACCAAAATTAAAGAAAACTACACAATAATGTCTTCCATTTAGCCCCAGTGACTCAAATAAGATAACACAAGTGTAAGCAAATAACACCTAGAAGAATAGATACCATTCCAATGTGTATAGATCTAATTATTAATATTAAATAAGGTAATAAAGTCACCCAAAACTTGAATAACCCCTAAGGTATCTAGATCTTTTCTTCCACAATTGTCATCTTCAGAAACTTAACTTGAATGTATGGGTTGAATACCAAAAATGGGTGTGATAGGTGTATATGAGCAATGTTAGTATGCTAATAGAAACCAAATTTAAATAAAGCTTCTACAAACTAAACAAAATTCATAAACTTCAAGATAGACTAAGATGAACTCTCAATTGAGAATATGAGCCATTAATGGACTCTCTCAATGAGAAGCTCTCTTGTTGAGTGGCTTTGTCTAAATAGATAGGATGTATGCTCAAGCTTATGCTTCAAAAAGGGCTTCAAATGGAGTTGGAATTTGGGTGTGAGTGTATGGTTTTGATGTAAAATGGCTTCTTATTTGGCATTATGACTTTACTTCATGGATTGTGTTATTTTGCAAAGGGGAAGGATCCAATTTATAGGAAAGAGGCTTGAGGGATTGAGGGCTAAGATGCAATGATGGGAAAAAGCTTATGGAAGGCTCAGATTGCATGAGAGGAGAGCACATGGATTGTGCTTTGTTACAGTCAATCAGGGAGTGACACATGTCACAGGGTGAGAGGATGGAGGAAAGGGGAAGGATGAGTCAACAAAGGAGGCTCAAGGGATAAAATCTTCATAAAGACCCTCATAATGGCTTGTAAGAGCAATAAAAGGGCTTGGAAGAGTCATTTATGGCCTAGTGGGCTTCATAAAGTTTTATGGTTGAGATATTTTGAGGGAGATGAGAGAAATTTTGACTTGGACTTGATTAGGAAGGTTTTAAGCTTGCTTAGGATTGTGCAAATGATTAGAGGATGGATTAGGATGGTTTAGGATTAGCTTAGGGATAGGCAAGTGGATGGCATTTAATGAGGGTGGGTGAAGGAGGAGATATTTGTCAACTTTGGCTTGGGTTAGTAAGTTTTAACCCATGTTTAGGGAATGTGACAAGGTTATGAGGGGATTAGGATTAGTTTTAGAGACATCTTCTAGAAGAGTCTAGACTTTGGATGAGGATAAAGACTTTCTAGAATAGTCTAGAATTTCCTAGGATGAGGATGAAGACTTTCTAGAAGAGTCTAGAACTTCTTACGATGAGGATAAATTAGATTTTTAGGAAATAAATAAAGTTTTATTTATTTCAAGGGTTTGGGTTGAGGAGATATTTATTAAAACTTTTTTAATAAACATGAGGATTAATATTTAATCTTAACTAAATATTTTGAGTTGGGATTAGTGGTAGGAAATGATGGGATCGGCCTTTAATCAAAATTAAAGAAGGATTAGAAGATTTTGGAAGAGGTTAGTGGTCTTAAGGAAATTGGCCAAGTTTTGGGAAAAAAATAAATTTTTTATTTATTTTGGGTTTTTTGGTCAATTTATTAATTAAATAATTAATAAATAAGGAAATAATGTTTAAATAAGATTTAAACATTTTTGGGAGGGATTCCTTAATTAAATATTTTTAATTAAGATAAAGGGATTTAATGGCATAAAAATTAATTAATTAATTAATTAATAAATGATGATGTCATCAGGAATTTTTCAGAAAATAAAAATACTTTATTTTCTAAAGGTTTTTAGGTGTCTACAATAGGTTAAAAACATATTATAGAAATTAATTTTATAGGTGTTTCAAAATTAATATAAACATGCTAAAGTTTAGAGATCCTTTTTTAGGAGAGAGAGAGAGAGAGAGAGAGAGAGAGAGAGAGAGGATCATATGGATTGGTAGATAAAGGGATTTCTGCCTTATAGCATAACCAAGACAAGCTATCAGAAAACTACATTAGCTTAGAAATGATATTGTGCACTTTCTCAATAAGTTGAGAATTCAGTTTAATCAATAGATGATTGCTATATTTTTCATTTTAGGGAGGATTTCTTTTATCATTAGCATGTTTATTATGTTGTTCTATTAAAGGTTAAATTGAATGTTTTTCCAAGACTCCATGCATTCATCTCGTTACAATGATTCAAGGTCGTTGTAGTCCACAAAGCAAGGATGTTGAGGAAATCTAGAAGAGTATTATAGTTTATTAGAAATAGAAGAATTTGTTGATCTCATATTGGTTTTGACAAGTGTTTATACACTTAAGTCATTTACTTAGTTTATGCCAAATAAATAGTATATGCCAGTCAAAAAATGTATAAAATAGAGCATGTTGAGTCCATAGTGAGTGTCAAGTCAGTCATGTGCCAAGTTAGTTAAATGCCAAGTAGAGAGTGAATGTAGAGTGATTTAGGAGCTAAGTAAGTAATGCATGCTGAGTTATTAAGATGTTGAGTCATAGTATAGAAGATAGTATATGCCAAGCATCAAAGATTTCAAATGCTGAGTAAGACAGTTTTGTCATAGTTGTTTGTAATGGCACAAACTACTATGTAAACCATTTTTGAGCCAACTTAAAGATTGGATTATGATATTTTGGAGATAAGGACAAATATTAAGTTGGAATCCCTATGAATTGCATGCAACCAATCAAGTAAAGGGAAGGTTTAAGTGAAAAAATGGATAAATCACAACCATTGATTCATACCTAACCCTAAGTGACCTAAGTATTCTTAAGGAGGACAAACCCTAAACTTCATATGTGAGTGGAAGGAGCGAAGAGACAAGTTTGCATGTGCCAATAATGAATTCATGGTGACTAAGGTATTGTAAACTGAGATTTCATTGTAGAATTAGTTAAAGGAGAACAAAGGAAGGGAATAACATACAACAGAGAGACATCTAATCAAGAAGGATCAAGAATACATTAGTTTAGAGGTGATCTATCGTCAAGAAACCAAGTGCTAACCATAAGATCAATGCTAAGTCATTGTAGTAGGTTAATCAATTAAATCTCTTAATAGATTAGTCCTAACAGGCTATATTGAAATCATTTAATAGGGTGCTTACTTAGTTGTGAGTTAAAGTCCTTTAACAAGACACACTTCTAATAGGATGTTGAAATCCTTTAATAGGGTAAGACCTAATAGTCTTTGTAAGCCTTTAATAGGGCAGACCTTTCATAGGGTAGATCATGTCTCATGATCAAACATTGCAACCTTCATTATATACACTTTATTACTGCAGTAGTGAAGATTTGTGAGTATCATCCCCACCCCATTTTTACCTTCTCATTGAAGAGTTTTTGGGTAATCATATCTGGTGTCATACATGTGTGAATGTTTACTTGTTTACATGATTTAGAAGCACATTCTTTACATGATATTTTAGTTTTCTTAGTGAATGTATGAGATGGATGTGTGGTGAATGTTTTTATGGGTAAAAGTTTTAAACTACCGATTCAGAAACATATAATCAGAAACATATAAAACACTTTTGTTATCCTTATGAAATCTAAAACATATAATCAGAAAGTTCAATAACCACAAGAAGATAACCATACACAATAACAACATGTTTTCTAACTAGGGAAACCTTTGATTAGAGGAAAGACCCAAGTAGGGTTGTTACCCATAAAATGATGTACTAATATATAAGTTTGTTGTAAGAGGATTGACCCTATTAGGAGTCAATGAAATAAATTCAATACATATCAGTCCCTATTAGGAGACTTTGAATCCATTTGAGGAGATTCCAACCCTTTTGGAAGTTGTGGAAGGAAGAAAGACATGTTGTCCAAATAACTTCAGGTGCAAGACCACCAAAATCACTATCCAACAAGCCTTTGTATTATTCCTTCCTGAACAATACCAAAAGATCAATTATAAACTAGCACTCTCCATAGAAGTTGTGAAAACGAACTTCACAAATCACTAAGAACACCTACATGCAAATAACCTATGCTGAAGAGAAACTATGGAAGGAAAAAAAGTAGAGCTTGGAAAATATCAATGGTGTGAGAGAAAAATGTATTCCAAGATTCTAAAAAAGAAATTACAAGAGTTCAACCTTAAAGGTGAATGAAACCCTAAAGGGAAATAAAACTAGGTTGCACAATATAATTAATATAAAATATTAATTATATGCACCTAAGAGATAGCTTAAGTAAATAGAGTAATAAACAACTTGATTAATTAAATCAACATGATCTAATTAATAAGCATAATAAATAATTACTCTAACACTTAAGTGAAGCTAAAGAGCTAAGCTAACCTAACAAAGCTATGAAAGCAGGAAAAATGGGTCCTGACAACAAGGCCTAATTAGGTATCCAAAATAAGGAAATCTCTATAAACTGGAGATAAAGGAGAAAACCTAGTGAGAAAACCTCCTCTCCAAAAAGACATAGAACAAACATGCTAAAAAAATATGAAGGAAGGAAGGCCTCAACAAGACCCCCCAAGGACAAGTTTCATAACCCCAAGCATAAACTACAACTAAAGATATCATGGTGATGCAAAAGGTTTGGTGAAGATGTCAGCAACGTACACATTAGTGGGAATGTACTCCAAAGAGAAAACACAAGCCTAAATTTTCTGATGGATGAAATGCATATGAAACTCAATGTTTTTAGTATGCTAATGCTCCACCAGGTTGTGAGAAATATGAATAGCACTCTGATTATCACATCAAAGAACAATGGGACAATTAGGAGGAAAACCAAACTTAGTCATCAATTGTCAAGGCCATAAAATCTCCTAACTAGCAATCACTACTACTTTGTACTCAACCTCTATAGATGAAAGTGCATGAGCTTGTTGTTTCTTGCATGATCAAGTGATATGACCAGAGCCAAGACAAAAAAACAAAGCCAAAAGTAGACTTTTGATCATCAACATCACTAACTCAATCTGAGTCAGTGTAGCAAACAATGTGAGGAGCCCCTAAGGTGTAATAAATGCCATACATAAGTGTGCCCTGAATGTATCTCAAAATACAATTGGAAAATTTCCAATGACTCTCATGAGGCTCATGTGAAAAATGAGAGACAAGATTGACTATAAAGGAGGGATCAAGATGAGTGTGAGTCAAGTACAATAAGTTGCCAACCAACTACTAGTACAAAGTGGGATACACTAAAGGTGAAGTGCAAGAGGTAGACAAGGTTACACCCAACTGAAAAGGTTTAGGAGTAGGATTGCAATCAAGAAAGTTAAAGCATTCAAGCATGTCAAGAGCATACTTCTACTGATAAAAAAAGATCCTAGTAGAGGACTAAACAATTTGTAGACCAAGAAAGTAGTGTAATAGACCAAGATTAGTCATCTCAAACTATTCCATCAATGCACACCAAACATTTTGAAGTAGAGAGGATGATCTACTAGTGAGGATATGATCATCAACATATAGAACAAGGATCAAAACCTCAGCCTTAAGATGCTGAATGTACATAGTGGAATCGGAATGGTAGCAAGTGAAGCCTATAGAAAGTAGAAAGGAGTCCATCTTCTCATACCAAGCCGAAGGGGCCTATTTGAGACTAATAAGTGTCAAAGTCTACAAACCAAGGAGGAATCCTACAAAAATCCCTGAGGCTACTCCATGAAGATCTCCTCAGTAAGATCACCATGCAAGAATGCACTCTTCACATCCATTTGAAAAATGGTCCATCCTTGTGAAGGTGCCAGGGACAAGACAAGGCAAATAGAGTTCATCTTGGCAATAGGGGCAAATGTCTCAGTGTAGTCAATACCCTCAACCTATGAAAAACCTTTCACAACAAGATGTGCCTTGTACTTATCAATTGAACCATCAACAAAAAAATTAGTATGATACAACCATTTGCATTGCACTAACTTTCTTCCCTTAGGAATAGGACAAAGATCCCTAGTATGATTCTTCATCAAAGAAGAGTACTCCTCCTCCAATGCACTGTGCCACTCAAAATGTCCTATCTCTATTGCAAATGTCTAAGGATCATCACAAATAGCATGCCTAGGAAGACTAGAACCCATAGTATGAGATTGGGTGCGGTAGGAAGTGGAAGGGTCACTAGCTAGAGATCCCATAGCCTCAACTATAGCTCGAGCCCATTTAGGCATTTGGGGAGGATCTTGTGGTGGAGGTAAATGGGGATCACCAAGATCATCATTCTCATCATCTAGAAAAGAGACTAGAAATGATGAGGGAGTAGTGGTAAGTGAAGTAGACTCTAGAGATATGATATCTACTACAGGAAGGTGCTCATCAAACTAGACATCCCATCGAAATAGCACCTATCTAGAATTAGGATCAAATAACCTATAAGTCTTAACATCCTTGCAGTAGCCAAAAATAATGAGCTATTAGCTCTTCCACTCCATTTCTCTCCTTTGAGCATCTAGTACAAATGCCCATGCTTCATTACCAAAAACTCAGATTGAAGATACATCAGGCTTGACATGAGACCAAACCTTCTCAGGAGTCATATGTCAAATTGCCTTGTGAGCATCCAATTCTAAATATAGTTGTTACAATTGACTGCCTCTACCCAAAAAGACAAATCCATGAACCTAGACTAAATCATACAATTAGCCATCTACAAAAGTATTGTTCTTTGTCTCTACCACACCATTCTATTGAATGGTGTGGGGAACTAAAAACTAATGCTAAAGACCATGCTCAGAGCAAAAATCCCTAAAAGCTTGGTTTACATACTCCGCCACCCCATTATCTATGTGTATCTTCCAAATAGAAAGACCAAACTGCTTCTCCAAAAATGTCTTGAAGACTCAAAATGAATCAAAGACATCAGACTTGTACTTCAAAATGTACACCCATGTGCATCTAAAGAAGTCATCAATGAAAGTAAACACATATCTGGTACTAGAAAAAGAAAGAGTGGGAAATGACATGAGGTCACTATGAATCAACTCCTATGATGCCAAAGTACAAGTAGCTTCTCCATGTTGAGAAAGATCCCTATGTTGTTTGTCAAGAACACAACCCTGACAAACACCATCTATGCAAGATATCTAGGGAAGCACAAGAACAAGTACCTAAGTGCTCATCTACTGAAGATATCTATAATTGACATGGCCCAAATGCTCATGTCAAAGTCTACTTACTACATTTGCATGTGCAACAAGATAGGAACCTGTATCATCATAAGACTCAAATCCATCAAATTTGTAGAGGCAAGATGCAAAGTCAACACTCACAATAGCCAAAATCAACTTAGAATCATGTAAGTCCCAAATAACCACATCATGTGGTGAGAACTCAACTATCTTACCAAAGCTAGAGTGGAAAATTTGATAAATAGACAATAGGTTTGTCGAGATGTTAGGGAGAAAAAGAACATCCTGAAGAGAACTCCTAGCTAATGCAATAGAACTAGAACCCATGATTGAAAGATGTGATGATTTACCAATAGCAATCTATGAAGTAGCACAAGGCTCAAGTGAGTTGACAAACTATTGAATGTTTGTCATAACTCATGCAGTAAGAGCATGACCTTTCCCTACAGGGGGGAATGAGGACTTAGGAGCTAAAATGTGATGCTTATGCATGGCTTCCTCTAAAGCCTCCAAAAATTTCTGACACCTAGAAATGGAATGTCCATCCTTTCCACAAAAATTGTAGGTCTCAACTAATTTCTTCTTAGTCTTGGAGGTAGAATCAGTAGACTTCAAAGAAGATTTACCCTTGGAAGGGTTAGCTGGAGGTTTGGAACCAGTTTTTGGTGTATCTTTCTTTAGTTTGGCTTTCAATTTTGGTTTCCACTTAGAAGACTAAGAAACCAATGCTTGGTTGGAAGAGCCAGAGGCATCCACCTGTTGAATCTTTTCCTATTCCCATGTCAACCAATTACAAAATGTCTCAAAAGAAGGCATCTAATGTCTATTACCCAAGGCATCCATAGTGGAGTAGAAAGTGGAAGAAAAGATGTGATATTGTCCTCACAACTTTGGGAGTATAAAAAAAAATACACTCATAATATATTTTATTTTTCCCACATCCCTATAGAATAGAACACAGAGATTTGAACTTCATCAAGAAGTCCTCAATGTTGGGGAAGCTAGTAGGTGTCAAAGAAGTCAACTCTGCATCTAGCTGAAGTGCTCAAAATTCATTCACTATGCTAAAAAAGTTGTGAAACTTGGTCCAAATAGCCCAAGGAGTGGTTAAACCATATAGGTAAAATAGGAGACTATATAAAATATTCAGTGCAATCAAGCCCATGGCTTCATCCTTTTTGTTCTTGAGCTAAAGAACCTCAAAAGGGCACTATAGGACAAGTTAATTCTCATCTAAACATGACCATAAGACACGTGACATAAGAAGCTGAGTCATGTGTGCTTTAAAATTGTGATAGTTGTGTGGCATTAGCCAAGCCACAGAGGGGTCTAACATTGAGAGAAGAAGATTGAAGTAGAAGGGTCAATTCTAATGTAAATTACAAAAAAAAAATGATTCCCCACAATGTATAAATATATACCTCAAAAACCAAAAAAACATTTATTGAAAGTATAACAACTAAGAAAAAAACTTGGACACCAGATTCAGAGAGGGAGGAAACTAAATCCTCTAATTCAACACCAAAAATAGGAGCTCAAATGACCTCATAACAAAATAAAACCTACATCATGATCTCTAGCTTAGAACTAGCTTTCTGGCACTTCTTTTGGATCAAAAAAAGACCTTCGTATTCTCAATTTATGGCCAAAAAATGAAATGCTCCTCCAAAATTAAGCTCTTTGGAAAATTATAGAGATGGGAAAAAAATTGACGGTCGTATGGTTGTCAAATGCCCATTGCCATAAAAAAATTTGGCTACCAAAAAATGATGTTAGTAACCAAAAAAGTGACATCAACAGTTGCAAAAATTAGCTAGTCAGAATGTGACATCAATAGTCGGTGAGTTGATGTCACCATTAGGAACGTGATGTCACATCATCAAGAAGGCACATCAGCTAGCTAGGGTGTAAATATTTAAATTATACAAAGGCTTTGTAAATATATATACTATCTACTCCTTTTTGCTAATATACTCTAGTCTCATCCCTTTCTCATTAACTTTCTTTCTCAAAATATGATACTCGATAGATATGTGCTTCATCTTATAATGTAACACATGATTCATAGACATACTCATTGTACTTATGTTATCACAATGTATGACAATAGGCTCTGTAAACTCAACTTTAATGTCCTTCAATATTTGTTTCATCTACATAATTAGACTGCAATTATTTATTGCTACTACATAATCTTCTTCTATTGTTCTTTGTGAAATGAAATCTTGTTTCTTTCTTAGCCAAGAAACTAATCCTCCTCCTAAGAAAAATGCTCCACCACTTATACTCTTTTTGTCATCCATACTGATGGGGACACAACCCAAGCACAGAATGGACACAACAGGAAAGGGAAATTTTTATTAACTGTGTAAATATGCTAATACATTCAGTATAGAGAAAATAGATTCCAAAACATTCCCTATGGGCTTACAATAGCATAAATCTGGAGATAATTTCTCCTTTCAGTACCTCCTCTCAAACTCCACTCTGAACTGCCTTTTACAATGCCAGAAATGTTCTTAAATAGACCCTGAAGGGTTAAGGATTAGGAATACATTCTAGAAAGTGCTAGTTGGCATCCACCAACCAAATAGAAGGCTCTAGAATTCGCATTAGAAGTCAGCAATAAATTAGAAGAATCCAAAAATGGTAACTGAACTTTTGGGACGCATAACTTTTGAACCGTAGCTCCGACTGATGAACCGTTTACATTTCCAAAAAGCTCTCAAAGCGCTCTATAGTCCCATGGATGAGATTTTCTCCTCCCCCATTTTTCAACCCTATTTGAGGTCATTTAATGCCCCTAATCTGACTTTGAAGCATTCTTAGGATGTCTCCAAAAACTAAAAAACTGCAATAACTTTCAAACTGTGGCGCCTTTTGACCTGATTCTTTTTTTGGAATGCTCTAAATTATAATTACAATCATTTGACCAATTTACACCTTCTAGTTCACCAAAATGATGGCTCAATTACATACTCCTATGTTTTTAGCATTTACACGTATCCCAATGTGATTAAAAACTCTAACCTAGAACACTAATAGTGGAACTGTGAGAGTTGGAACCTTTATTTGACCCAAATGGGTATCCAAAAATGAAAACACATGAAATAGAAACTAAGTCTAAGTACTTTTTTTGGGTGACACAACATTACCCTTATACCTCTGGATGCTCCTGCATCAGACACCCAGGGTAGATTGAAAAGTGACCCTATCACTTTATGAATGGTAGAGGAAATCCCAAATGGGAAACCTCAATTGTTGAAATCCAAGTTGAGTCCTCGATCGATCATCCTTTCTACTTGACAAAATACTCTTCATACTGCCTATTTCTGGTACTCCTACCCACACGATGATCTAGAATGTCTTCGGCCTCCTCCTTCTTAGAAGCAAGAATTGGACATGTATCTAACATCAGCTCCTCGTCTGCACCATCATCATGATACTCTGTTAAGTTCACAATGCTGAAAATAGGAGAAATGTGAATACCATCTGGCAACTCCACCTCATATGCATTTCCTGAGTCATGTTTCTTCAGAATTTTGTAGGGGCCAAATTTCTTCATTTTCAGCTTGTTGTAAGTACCAGATAGAAATCTTTCTTTTCTTAAGTGTACCATGACTAGATCCCCTACTTGGAATTCCTTATGTCTTCTCCTTTGATCAGCCCTAGCTTTATACTATTGGTTCATCTTGGTAATGTGTGCCTGGACCTCCTCATGTAGACGCTTGATATGTTTAGCAAATTCTTCAGCTTCAACACTTGTCCTCTCCCTTGCTCTATCTTCCTCAATTCTGGTGCAGTCCTTGGCCTACTTCCATATACAATTTAGAATGGTGATCTACCAGTACTCCTGTTTATAGAGTTATTGTAAGAAAACTTTTCTTTTGGTAGAATAAAATCCCACCCCTTGGGCTTATCCCCAACTAAACATCACAGTAAATTGCCCAAACTTCTGTTTACCACTTTTTTTTGGCCGTTAGTCTGCGGGTGTTGTGTGGAATTGAATTTCAAGTCTGTTCTCAACTTCTTCCACAATGTTCTCCAAAAATACCCCACAAATTTAGTATCTCTGTCAGAAACTATACTCCTTGGGAGACCATGTAGTCTTACCACCTCTCTAAAAAACAAGTCAGCAATATGGACATTATCATGAGTTTTGTGGAATGGAATGAAATGTGCCATTTTGGAGAACCTATCAACCACCACAAACACTAATTCATTACCCCTTTGTGTCCTCAGCAATCCAAGAACAAAATCCATACTTATGTCCTCCCATGGCTTTGATGGAATAGGCAATGGCTGATATAGTCTAGTATTGTGACTAAATCCCTTGGGCACTTGACAAATCTGGCAATTCTGTACAAACTTCTTCACATCCTGTGACATTTCAGGCCAAAAATAATGTTCTTTGAGAATGCCAATGGTCTTATCTCGACCAAAATGTCTTTCCATCCCTCCACTGTGTTTCTCCTTAATCAAATTTTCCCTCATGGAACTCCTTGGAATGCACAATTGACTGCCCTTGAACAACATACCATCCTGAATCAAATAGTCTAACCACTTAGTTCTGTCTACAACAACAAGTTCTTTACAAGCTTTCCATGCTTCAAAAAAATTAGGATCCTTAGGGTATGGATTCTTGAGTTCATCAAACCCAACTACTTTAACCTACCTTACTGTAAGCAACAATTGTCTCCTACTTAGTGCATCTACAACCCTGTTAGATTTTCCACTTCTATGCTTCAACAAAAATGTATAGCTTTGCAAGAACTCTACCCACTTCATATGCCTTTGATTCAATTTACCTTGGTTATTTAGGTACTGTAATGCCTGATGATCAGTATACAAAACAAATTCCTTTGGCAATAAATAACGCCTCCATTTCTTTAAGGCCTGAACTATTGCATAGAAATCTTGATCATAAACATAATACTTCTTCTTCGCATCATTCAATTTTTCACTAAAATATGCAATAGGCTTACCTTCTTGGCTCAATATAGCTCCAATAGTGCTACCACTAGCATCACAATCCACCTAGAACACCTTTCTAAAATCTGGAACTGCCAACACAAGTTGTTCAATCACCTTCTTCTTCAGCAATTCAAAACTTCTCACAGCTGCCGCAGTCCATTTGAACTCTTTTCTATCCCCTCTTATTGTGTCAGTCAGGGGTGCACATATGCCATTGAAATTCTTAATGAACTTCCTGTAAAAACTAACCAGACCATGAAATTATCTTACCTCAGTAGCAGACCTTGGATTAGGCCATTCCAAGATGGCTTTTACCTTCTCTGGATCCATTTTGAGACCTTAAGGTGATATAACAAACCCCAAGTAGACTAACTCCCTTTTTGCAAAGATACACTTCTTCAAATTAATTAACAGTTTCTCTTCCCTCAACCTCTCAAGAACACTACAAATATGCAATAAATGTTCTTCCAAAGTCTTGCTGAAAATTAAAATATCATCCAAATAAAAAATAACAAATTTTCCCAAGAACTTCTTAAGTACCTCATTCATAAGCCGCATGAAGGTGCTTTGGGTGTTCTTCAATCCAAAGGGCATGACTAAGAACTCATAAAGACCCTCCTTGGTCTTGAAGGCAGTTTTCCACTCATCTCCTTCTCATATCCATATATGGTGATAACCACTCTTGAGATCTATCTTTGTGAAGTACTGAGCTCCACTCAAACAATCCATAAGATCATCCATTCTTGGCAAAGGAAACTAATACTTGATGGTTATCCTATTTATAGCTTGAGGGTCCATACACATTCTCCACTCTCCATCCTTCTTTGGTGCTAGTACTATAGGTACTGCACATGGACTTAGGCTCTCCCAAATCAACCCCTTCCTCAATAGCTCCTAAACCTGTCTATTTAGCTCCTCAATTTTAGTAGGAGTCATCCTGTGAGCAGCATTGTTAGGCAAACTAGCTCCTAGGATTAAATCTATCTGATGACTGATTTGCCTTACCGGTGGCAATCCTTCTAGAACATTATCAAAGATGATATCTCCAAACTCACTTAGTAAATTTGAAACTTCAAGTGGTATTTCACTACTACCTTTTTTATCTTTCCTAGGGATCAAAGCATAGTACATACGCTGATGTTTCATGCCATCTAAAAACTTCCTTCCATCAACAAGACAAATCCTAGCATTGCTACATACCTTTTCACCTTCTTTTTTCATGGGCTTCAATTTTTGGTGAACTCCATCCTTTGTTAGAGAGTATGTGTTTGCATGACCATCATGTATTGCATGCCTATCAAACTGCCATGGTCTACACAACAATAGATGGCAAACATCCATAGGAATAACATCATAGAGAACTTCATCATGGTAACTCCCAATTTTGAACTTCACTAAACATTGTTCACTTACGAGGACCTTATGATCATCTTTCACCCATGCAATCCGATAGGGCTGGGGGTGTTTCTCCCTCTTGAGCTTTAGCTTAGAGACCATCTCTCACAAGGTTTCTCCCTAGCTTGCCCCTTAGCTCTACTATCTTTCCTTCCTTGTCATTGAGGGCATTCAAAGGCATGATGACCTTCTTCATTACAATGGAAATAGGTACCATGGAAGCCTCCTCTTCCTTGTCCACATCCTCTACCTCTTCCTCTCTGATTTCCAAAGTCTTGATCACGAGAGCGGTTGAAACCCTCGTTCCTCTAGTTCCTGCTAGTACCCACATCTTCATTTTTCTTTTGGGTTTCATTTTGGCCTCCAGATGACCTACCACTGCCCCTTCCTCCTTGACTGCACCCTCTTTGTCTCCCTTCAAACCTTTTATTTAGCTTCTCTTCAACTCACAGGGAAAACTGGTATGCCTCCTCAACGCTGGTCATTCTTACCAGACTTAATTCCTCTTGGATGCTAGGTTGCAACCCACTGATATAACGATTAATTCCTCTTGGATGCTAGGTCACAACCCACTGATATAATGAGAAACCTTATCCTTATTTTCTTCTACATGAACTACTCTAATTAAAAGTTGGTAAAACTCCTCTATATATTCCTAGACTAATTTTCTTGCTTGCTTTAACCCATGCATCTTCTTAAACAAATCAAGCTCATAGTCAACAGGAATGAGCTACTTCTTTAGTTTGTCCACCATGCGATCACACCTTGTGATCTTCTCCTTTCCTCTTCTATTTCTTTCCAATTGAACCTCTTGCCACCAAATTTTGGCATGGCCTTTTAGTTTGGCCTTTGCAAACATAACCCTATCTGGATCCCTCATATCCTCATACTCAAAGTACTCTTCTAGTTCATTGATCCAATCGATCAACTCATCTGGTTTCAGATTTTCTAAAAATACACCCACATCAATTGTAGGTATTTTCCCAAACTTAGTAATGGCCCTAAAAAGCCTCTCCTCTACCTAATTCAGAACTTCCCCTTCTGATCCAGTCTCTTCTTCTACATTTTCATCCTCACTTTCATCACCTGCAGTAACATTTGTTCCTCTATGGAGCTCCTCCTACAATGCTTGTACCTACCTTTGGAGGGCTCTAACCTCCTCTAGCCCTTCCACCATTCTCTCTTCATGGAGGCATCTTCTTAACTCAAACCCATAACCACACAGTCCTGGTGTAAACTACCTCACAGTCGGCACTCTGTCTACACACTTAGGAAAACCAGCTCTGATACCACTTGATGGGGACACAACCCAAGCACAAAATGGACACAAAAAGAAAGGAAAAATTTTATTAACTATGTAAATATGCTAATACATTCAGTATAGAGAAAATAGACTCCAAAACATGCCGTATGGGCTTACAATAGCATAAATCTAGAGATAATTTCTCCTTTCAGTACCTCCTCTCAAACTCCACTCTGAACTGCCTTTTACAATGCCAAAAATGTTCTTAAATAGACCCTGGAAGGTTAAGGATTAGGAATACATTCTAGAAAGTGCTAGTTGGTATCCATCGACCAAATAGAAGGCTCTAGAAGTCACATTAGAAGTCGGCACAAAATTAGAAGAATCCAGAAACGGTAATCGAACTTTCGAGAGGCATAACTTTTGAACTGTAGCTTCGATTGAAAAACCATTTACATTTTCAGAAATCTCTCAAAGTTCTCTATAGCTCTATAGGGGAGCTTTTCTCATCCCCCATTTTTCAGCCCTATTTGAGGTCATTTAATGCCCCTAACTTGACTTTGAAGCATTCTTAGGATGTCTCTAGAAACTAAAAAATTGTAATAACTTTCAAACCGTGGGGCTTTTTGACTTGATTCTTTTTTTGGAATGCTCTAAATTATAATTACAATCATCTAACCAATTTACACCTTCTAGTTCACCAAAATGATGGCTCAATTACATACTCCTATTTTTCTGGCATTTACATGTATCCCAAGGTGATTAAAAACTCTAACCCAAAACACTAATAATGGAACTGTGAGAGTTGGAACCTTTATTTGACCCAAATGGGTATCTAGAAATGAAAACACATGAGACAGAAACTAATTCTAAGTACATTTTTTTTGGGTGAAATAGGATTGCCTTTATACCTCTGGATGCTCCTGCATCACATACTGCCTACCCAATCTACATCAATATATGCACACAGAGTAAAGTCATTTGATTTGTCATACCATAACCCAAAATTAGGTGTACCCTTCAAATATATTAAAATCCTCTTTACTATTTCATAATGTGCTTCTTTAGGATCAACTTGAAATATCAAAATAATGCCACTTGCATTAGCTATGTCTGGTCTTGTATGAGTCAAATATTGTAAACCTCAAATCATTGATCTTTACTTCTTCTTCTCAATAGTAGGTATCTCAACTTTTCTAGATAACTCATGACTAGTTACCATAGGTGTACGAAGAGGTTTACAACTTTCCAAATCAAATATTTTTAAAAATTCCTTCAAGTACTTAGTCTATCATAAGAAAATACCTTCACCATTCTACATAATCTACAAACCCAAGAAATACTTCATCTCACGAATCATGTTCATCTTAAACTCCTTCGTTTCACTAGAAAATGCTTCACTTGCTTTAGTATCTCCTCCAAAGATTATATCATCTACAAATACTTCAATAATCAACAAGCCATTCTCAATTTCTTTTAAATACAAGTTACTATCCCCAGTTCCTTTAGAAAATCCCAATTTTGCCAAATATTTGTCTAACCTCACATACCAAACTCTAGGTGATTGTTTCAAACCATACAGTGCTTTCTTTAACTTTTAGACCATATCTTCTTCTTTTCTCAAAGGAAAACCATCAAGTTTCTCAATGTAAACTTCTTCTTCAAGTTCTCCATTCAGAAATGACAACTTGACATCCATCTGATACACTTTGATTTTTTTTTTAGCCACATAAGAAAAAAACATTCTAAATACTTCTATTCTAGCAACTAGTGAAAATGTTTCCTCATAATCAATACCTTCTTGCTATAAATATCCTTTACATACTAGTCTTTCTTTATTTTTCACAACCTCACCTTGTTTATTCATCTTATTTCTAAAAACCCATTTTGTCTCTATAATGTTGTAGTCTTTATGTCTAGGAACCGATTCCCATGTATCATTCTTCTTAATCCAATCTAACTCATCTCTCATAGCTTGAATCCAAAAGCAATCTTTATTAGCTTCATCTATACTTTTAGGCTCTACTTGAGAAATAAAATATAGATCTTCTCTTTCTACCTTGTTTCTTGTTATTACACCTTTGTCTTTGCTACCAATAATATGATCAACATGATGGTTCTTTATCAGGTTCTTATTATGTGTCACTATAACAACTCTTACTTAAGCTCTAGGTTCACTCCTTGGTTCTTCTCTCTATTCCACAATCTCTATATCACTCTAAAAATCTATGTCAGTCTCATAAAATATCTCAACATTCTCTTGGTTAGCCTTTGGATTAGTCTCTTCATTAGAATCATAATCAAGTATTCTTTTTTGAATTTCAAATTTCTCATCAACTCTAACATTTTCACTCTCAACAATAGTCTTAGTTCTCTAGTTAAAACATTTGTATTCTTTACTCTTCAACAAATAACCAAGAAACATATCTTCATCACTTCTTGCATCAAACTTACCAATGTCATCATCTCTCTTAATAAAACACTTCCAAATTTTTTGAAATACTTAAATTATGTTGCATATCCAAACCAAAATTCATAAGGAGTCTTACTAGTACCTTATCTAATTTGTACTTTGTTCAATGTATATATTTCTATGGTAACTTCTTTTCTCCAAAATGTCTTTGAGACATTATTCTCAAACATCATATCTCTAGCTACTTTTGTCACTGATATGTTTCTCCTTTTAGTTAGACCATATTTTTTAGGTGTCTTATGTGTTGAAATTTATCTTTTAATTCCATTTACTTCACAAAAACTAGTAAACTCATTCAAGGTAAACTCTCCACCTCTATCTTCTCTTAAACATTTCTTTAATCCAAATTCATTTTCAACTCTATTCTTAAACACCTTAAACTTCTCAAATGATTCAAATTCCTCTCTAAGAAATGCTACCCACATCATCCTAGTAAAATCATTAAGAAGAATCATAAAGTATTTTTCACTCTAGAATTCTTTATTTTTGTAGGGCTACTCAAATATGTGCACACTATCTCCAACTTTTATGATATTGTGAACTTCTTTCCTATAAAAGAGGTTTTCTTTTGCTTTTCCATAACACATTCCTTGCATACCATGTTAGTAGGATTCACTATTTTACACAAGTCCCTAACAACAAATGTACTACTCATTTTCATAATATTATCATAATTTATATGAAAAAAACTTTTATGCCACAACTAACTATTGTCAACTATATAAACCAAGCATGTCTTCTCCATGAACTACAATTGATATCCCCTCTCCAACACTTAGAAGATTATGTTTTAGTCCATCAAAAAAAAAAAACTTCATTAGTATTAGTCTTTCCAGCAAGAGTGATAGATCATATTCACTTAATATGACAAGCCATATTGTTTCCAACTCTAACAATTTCTCCATCACAATTTTTGAACTCAACAAATTTATTGATATTACTAGTCATATGATGTGAACAAACAGTGTCTATGATCCAATTAGATTTCTTCTTTTCAAGTTGGGACACTAATTCCTTTTCTTCTCCAACTTCTTCCTTTACAAGACTTTCTTTTGTAATTGCAAAAAATCCTAGTTCATCACTATCATTATCACTTTTACTCAAGAATATTTTTATACTAGCTTCTAGATCTTCATCACTTGCATAAAGAAGTTCTCTAGATCTCCTAGGCTTGAAATTTCTCTTATACGTCTTTACTCTCTTAGGATACTTAGAAGCATAATGACCAAATTCATTACAAGTCCAACATTTTAATATTTTCTTACCTTCAAGTTCTCTTTTTTAAAGTAAGAGAATTCCTTCTTCAATATCTCTATCTTATTCAATTTTTCCTTTGTTATTTCTAGCATAATCTCTACTAGTGCTTGCACTCTTTGTCAATATAGGTCTAACACTTAATGTGCTAAATGTTGTCTCAATTCTACGAAAAAATCCACTTCATCCTAGACTTATATCCATTGCTTCTAATATCCCAAGATGAGTTTCTCTTGTGAACATATCTAACCATGGTATAACTTGTTCAATTATCTAAAATATTTTTTTATATGCATGTGTCAAGGTTTTCAAGACCTTCTACATGATTTCATCTTCATCCTTCTTCCCATCACATGCTTTAATTCTGGAAGCAATCTCTAATATCCTACCAAAATAGCTTCTTACAACTTCATCTTCCATCATTTTAGCTTCTTGAAGCAAACATATCCAAATATGTAATCTAACCTTCTTTACATGCTTATCACCTTCATAAGTAGATTCTAAAGCTTTCCAAATTTCATTTGATAATTCAAAATATTTTACATGATTGTAGTCATTTTTAGGAAAGGATGGCAATAGTGCTTCTCTGGAAAGCATATTACACATGAATAACTCTCTTTGTCTTTTAGTACAATCTTCAAGCTAGTCTTCATCAATAACTTGTTTCTTTCCCTTAGTAATTAACCAATATCCTAAAACCATGCATAGAAAATGCATCTTCATTTTCTCTTTCCAACTATCATAGTTGGTTCCATAAAACTTCAAACTATCCTTTTTGAAATGACTTGCCATGGATCTCCTTAACCTATTCAGATTTTTCTTCAAGGAACTAATGCTCTAATATCAATTGTTAGAAAGTAAAGTCCACCAAGACAACTGAGAGGGTGGGGGGGTGAACCAGTTATATAATCAAAACAACTTTTGTTATCCTTATTAAACCTAAAAAACTTAATCAACAAGTGTAATAACCATAAGAAGATAACTGTACATAATAACATCAGATTTTTTAACTAGAGGAATCCTTGATCAGAGGGGAAACTCCAGTGGGAATGGTACCCACAAAATGATGTGCTAATATGTAAGTTCCCTATAAGAGGATGGACCATGTGTCAAGTCAATGAAGTACATCCAATACATATCAGTCCCTATTAGCAGACTTTGAATCCCTGTAATAAGATTCCAACCCTGTTAAGAGTTGTGGAAGGAAGAAATA
The DNA here is from genome assembly GCA_028749045.1 of Cupressus sempervirens. Lineage (NCBI taxonomy): Eukaryota > Viridiplantae > Streptophyta > Pinopsida > Cupressales > Cupressaceae > Cupressus > Cupressus sempervirens. The sequence goes on from CM053785.1 coordinate 107,542,405, forward strand.
CCCACTATCCAAATAGCTTCAAGGGAAAGACCACTGAACTCCTTGTCCAACTAGCCTCTGTATTATTCCTTTCAAAATAATATCAAAAGCTTAATTATCAACTACCACTTTTTGCCAAATATAATCAATCACTTCGCTCATTCACTGTGCCTTTTCTGCACCAAATACTTCTCATATCTCAATACTAAACGCACAACCTCACATCACATGAATCCCTTAGATCACTTATTCACATATAATTTGCACTTACAATTCTCTGTCTTACTTCAATACATTTATTGCATACATCCACACATGTATTGAAAAGGAAAAAAAATTTCCTTTATACCAAGTCCTCAAAATAATTTATTGAGTCTTCCTTGAGGTTTTCTCAAATTAAAATTATAATGGGACCTCACTAAGATAGAACAATACACTTTACATGACATCTTTTCATAATTACATAACACTGTCGCCTTACAGTCTTCACAAATCTTCACATGTGTGACCTCTGACTTTGCACACTCATTTATGAAATCATCATGATGTATTTTATCTACATACAACTATGAATAATTATATTATATTCCTATTAGGAGATATAAAATAATTACCAAAAACCACTTCTCAAGAACTTTGTCTGTATATTGTCTTTTGTAAATCTTGAATAATTGTTACCAATCTTCAACTATCTGCATGAGCTTTTAACCATAGAACTAGGAAACTCTATAGAACATATCCTCATCTTCAATCATTGATCAGTATGATATCAATCTCTATCTACTACTCTTTTAGTCTTTATTATGTTGACATCAATGATAAACACTACCATAACTACAACATATGATCTCACAAACAATCTCCTAAATGCTAGGATACTCCCCATAGGAATATCATCAAAATTCATGATAACAATAAAATACAAAATAAGTATGAGTGAGGGAGATTTAGGTAGGAAAATATTTGGTTGATATGGATGATTGGAGATAAGAGTGACAGAGATCTCAGGAGAATAGTGGACATGAGTTATGGGTGCAGTAGGGGCTAATTTTTTTAATATGGTAAAAAGATTGATATTAATTATAATTGGTTCATCTATAAGAGCCTTATAATATCTCACAATATATTGACACCATATTCCAAAAGGGGACTAAATCTTGGAGAAATGTGGATGATGGATGATTGAGGAATTGCAAAACAAAATCTCATTAAGAGCTACCCATCAACTAGAGAAAAATATCAACTACCAAAATATCCAAAGGAATTCTTGATAGCTTTGATATCATTGAGTTTATGAAACTGATAAGGAATATTAGACAAAGAAAAACATTTGGGAAAGGTCTTGGAAGAAAATTTTTTGGTTGGGAAGAGAGGCTTCCATGGAGAAACAATTATGATATTATTACCAAAATTAAAAAATTACACACTAATTCCTTTCACTTATCTCCATTGACTCAAATAAGATAACACAAGTGCTAGTAGGTAACACCTAGAATAATAGAATACCATACCAATGTATATAGATCTATTTGCAAAGCTTAAATAAAGTAATTAGGTCACTTGAAACTTGAATAACCTCCAAGGTATCTATATCCTTTCTTCTCCAACTGAAATCTTTAGAAACTTAACTTTAATGTATGGGATTGGATGCCATGAATGGGACCCAAATGAAGCATCCTAATTTCCCTGTAAAATCTAATTACGGTTTCGTATGAAAATGCCCTTATTTGAATTGTAGCTCACCACATTTTTTCAATGAAAACTCATATTAGTAGTTTGTAGATCAATGCCCTTATTCAAACTAGAAGTCATGTCTTTCTACTAAGAAATACTCATATTATTGTTTATTAATTTATGATAGTTTGAAAGAGCCCTAGTTTGTACTTCTACTAACTTTGCACCCTCAACAAAGTACATTTATTTATGATGTAGTCCCAAAAAAAGAAGAGTATATTTTAATAGCTTGCTTCATACAAAATTTTGATCTACCCTTAGATCCCACTCCTAAAAGCCCCATGACCATACAACCTCAACTTCATACCACCCATTTATTTTAGGTAGGTGGCCCAAGGCATCAACCTTGAGCCATTGTTGATTAAATATTTCTATTTTACATATTTGAGAATCCATTGGGGATAGGGTTTAGAGATGAATTAGTTACAAGCAATATATTTTGAATTATTTTTAAGAAGTTATGATTTTATTCTATGGGTTCATCCAAGCAAAATCTATCCACTAGACATTGTGGAAAACCATTGAGGGTGATGGTTTCTCTTTCTACACCTAAAAGATATAGAGGAGGAGGGTTGTTTAGGGATTCATAGCCCCAATATGCATTTTTCATCATGACCATTTGATGTAGTCAAGGATAGAGTACCTCCAAAGGAGATTTCCAATCCTTACAACTAGATATGCTACAATAGAAATTCCCAAACAAAGTAATAGGGAATGAATACCAATGAAAGAAATATCACTATAATATCATCAAGTTGGCCTATAAATACATATATTACATCCATAAACTATATTTTCCATCACCATTGTCAATATACAACTATTAATTAGTTAGATACATTTACTAAATTCATCAACCTACTCACAATTGATCGATGCTTAAAATTATGATACTTCATTGGGTCCTAGATACACCAAGTTACTTCTACCAATCCCCTCCTCCATAAAAAGAAACCAATACCCTACTTATATACAAGATCACCAACCGCATTTTGACTTATTTGATCATTAAACTCCCAAACAAAGGAAGCATATTACAAACATATAGGCTAGGACATGAATCCATAAGAAAAGCCCAAATAGATATAACAAGCCATGTGAACATGAAAGAGGTTCAATCAATAATATAAAAATATAGAAAACCATTAAGAATAAATGTCATGAATCTTCATCACAATTTATAACTCACCACCCTAACTATTATAATAGGTAACCCAAAATATGATCAAACAAAACTTAAGATAACTTTATCTTGAAACATTAGAACAAGCTGCAAAGATAGACATAAGATCTCCATGATGCCTAGACCACACCATAAGGATCACACAAGATAATGAGATAACTAGATCAATAACAACCTAAAACAAGAAGAAATATGTCAAAATAAACAATAAAAAAAACTAAAAGAATTTTTTTTTTAGGTGATACAAGAGTTCCAATGACCCATGAACGCTCCTGCATTTGTAGATAACCCAAGTATATAAGAATAACTTTCATAAGAGGAACTCATGAAAATCTCAAAGGATTCAAGAAATAAACCTCATGTTCATTATTGATTCAAATATCCCCTCACTAAAAGGAAAATGATTGCATTGGGTCTATAAATCTACAAGTCCAAAAGAATACCTTGGGTTCTTCTCTACTATTATTTCCACAACCTTCTCTCTGATACCACATGATATTGTAAAGAATAGAGAACTACTAATGGAGATGTCCAATATTTGTGGCTAGATATGCTAAAATAGAAATTCCCAAACAACCTAATAAGAAATGAACACCAATGAAAGAAATATCATTGGATTGTCATCAAGTTTGCTTGATCAATACATAATTACTAACAATTAGATATATTTGTTTCCTTCATCAACCTACTTGAAGTTTATTATTCCTCAATATTATGATACTTCATCAAACTCTAGTTACTCCTAGTTAACCTTATCTTCTTTTACCAATCCACTCCCCATCCCAAATAAAAACCATTAACCTACTTATATACAAGAACTCCAACTATAGGTCTACTTGTTTGATCAATAAATTCCTAGATTAAAAAAACATATTACAAATAGATAGGCCAAGACCCAAATCCATAAGAACAACCCCAAATAGATATAATAATCCATGTGAACATGAAGGGGGGTAAATCAACCATATAAAAATATAGAAAGCCATTTAAAAATAGTGTCATGTATCTTCATCACAAGCTATAACTCACCACCCTTGCTGTTAGAACAAGTAAGCCAAAATGTGACCAAATAAAACTTAGACAACTTAATATTAAAACATTATAACAAGTTGCAAAGATAGACATAAGATGCCCATGACACTTAGAATACACCATAAGGATCACATAAGATAATGAGCAAACTAGGTCAATCAAAACCTAAAACAATATGAAATATGTGAAAATAAATGGAAAAATAACAAAATGGAAGGAATTATTTTAGGTGATGCAAGATTGCCAATGACCCAAGGATTCTCCTGCATCAGATAATCCAAGTGCATAAGAATAATTTTCATATAAGAGAAACCTATGAACATATAAAAGGATTGAAGACATAAACCTCATGTTCGTTATTCATTCACATTGTTAATCTCAGATTGGCTTTGAAAAAGTAGTGACAAAACACTTAGTCAGTATTCAGAAAAGTAAAGTGCATGTCGAGCATAATTGTTTAGATAGTAGATGCCAAGTAATATGATAGTTAGTGTCAAGCACTAGTAGGTGCCATGAAGTCAGTGCATATCAAGCCATTTAGGTGCTGAGCCAACAAAGGGAGTTGGGTAAATAATATGTGCCAAGTGATTTTGGTGCTGAGTAAATAGAGTGTGCTGAGCTATTCAGAAGCCAAGTTACAACATTAAGAGCATAGTAAAGGCCAAGCATCAAAGCCTTTGGATACTAATTGAATAGTTTATGACATAGATGTTTGTAATGAAACAAAATTCTATGTAAACCATTTTTGGGCCAACATAATCATATTTTCAATTATGAGAGATATGTATGGAGTCATAGTACAAATCCCTATCCAATACATGCAACCAATCAAATTAAGGGAAGCATTAGGTGACAATAAGGATCAACCTTAGCCATTTATTCTTACCTAACCCATCACTACTAATGTTTATTAAAGAAAGAAAACCCTAAAAGTTCATAAGGAATTCATGGTGGCTTAGATGGCTATGACAGAGTTATGCATTGTAGAATTGGTTTGAGAAGAACAAAGTAAAGAAGTGAAAGGATAGAGGAGACATATCTAATTAGAAGGATCAAGGTTTAAATAGTAAAGAGGAGATTTGACATCAAGTAGAAAGGTGCTAATCAAAGGATCATGATGTTGAATCATTCTAATAGGTGATACAAAGATAATCTCTTAACTGAGTAGTCCTAACAAGTTTTTGTAAATCTCTTAATTGAGTGCTTACTTTATTGTACATATAAATCCTCTAACAAGGTAAGACCTAATAGTCTTTCTAAGCCTTTAATAGAGTAGACCTTGTTAGAATATACAGTCCACTGATATAATTGAGAGAGGGGGGTGAATTAGTTATAAGATTAATATCACCAATAACAACTTTAAACAATCTTAACCATATGAGTAAAGTAAACTAAAACCACAAAAAGATACTCATACACAATAATACTAGATATGTTAAATAGGGAAACCCTTGATCAAAGGGAAAATGCCAATGGGGATGGTACCCAAAAGATGATGTACTAATATAAATATTCCTTGTTAGAGGATAGAACTTGTTAGGAGTCTATTACAATATTTAGTACATATGATTACCTGTTAGGAGACTTTGAATTTCTGTTAGGAGATTCCAACCCTATTAGGAGTTGTGGAAGATAGCTAGACCCACTACCCAAATAGATTCAAGGGCAAGACTAATAAACCCTCTATCCAAATTATCTTTGTATTATTCCTTGCAGAATAATAGAACTAAATTGTACTTCCTTCCTTTGTCTTAGTCCTATCAACTAGACTTCTTCTCCTTCATATCTTGTAACCAGATCATGAACTACACATTTAGTAATCCCTTGGATCACTTACACACATTCAATCAATACTCTGCTCCTTTTCACAATTTGCACTTCAACAATAATCTCAATACTTCACACACATATTACAACAAAGAAAAACATCTTTCCTTTATACCATATCTTCATAATAATTCCTTGAGTCAGCCTTAAGGCTTTTCTAATTAATTAAAATAAGATATATAATTTATTACAATTACAATAGCATTGTTGGCTCATAGTTTATACAAAATTTACACTTGTGACTCTAGGTCTTGCACACTCACTAATGTCAACACCTAACTATCCTTTTCCATTGGTTGATTGCACATCAACTCATTATATCTTGGCTAAAAGATATAATGAAAACATCATAAATTGCCAAATAGATACACTATTTTTTGCACTACTCACAGTAAATCAGATACATCTGTCGTACATCTTTCATTCAGACTTTTTCCTCTTAACCACATCTACAAGACACTCTTAGGAACATGTCCATAACTATTCATCACTTAACCCTTACTTAGTTATTGTGCAACATAGGATCTCTGAATGCCATCCTTCCAATCTTTACAAATACACTGCTATGTTCATATCAATGACAAACATAGTCATGAATGCAACATATCAATACTCTCCAATGCTTAGTATACTTTACCAATTTAGTATCATCAACATTCATGCTAACAAACCTTTCACATGATAGATCATAGATTATGATCAAACACATTGTAGCCATAATTGGCCACACTTTACAACTATAATAGTGAAGATTTGTGGGTGTCATCCCCACCCCAAATTTACCTTCTCATTGGAGGGTTTATAGGTAACAAAATTCAGTGTGTTATGTGTTATTTACTTTATATTATGGATGTGATGCATGTTAAGTTATTTCAGTTTACATTTTATGTTATAAGATGGATGTTGGTGATATTTATTAGAGGCAAAAGTTTTAAGTGTTGATTCACCCCCTCCCCCCCTCTCAAAACTTACTTTCCCATTATTATTTCCAACAATTGGTATTATAGCTTTGTTCTCTAGAAAGGAAAGTTTTACATCTTTAGAGGTAATATCTTGAAGATGGAAGTCTACAAGTTTCGAAAGACTATTGAGAACCAAAAGATTGAAATATAACTTTCCATACATCAACTCAAGGAGGCAAGAGATGAATTGTAGTGTTCATTAAAGAGAAGAAAGGAATTGGCTATTTAGAAAAATGACACTCAATACCAAGAAGAAGACATTACTGGATTTTTTGAGGATGGAAACTCAAATGAATTTAATGCAACAGTTGTAGATCTAATGGAAAAAAAATTCCCTAACCAAAGAAGTTAGAAATTTCAAAAGAGAACAAGAAGTACAATCAATATTGTGTTAGGATTAACCACAGACAGAAATAACAATTACATGTAAATATAAACAATATCAGAAACTAATAAATTGCAAGAAGAGAACACAAGACACTAAGATTTAATGTGGTTCACTCAAACCCTAGGCTACATCCACCAAACAAAAAGTCCAATATTATTATGATCTAGTGATTATAACATGATTAAAATCTGTAATCCTTTATAGCTCAATACCACCACAAGAAACAATTATCGCATCATACCTTATGAAGACCCCTAACCCTAAGCTCTTATATACAAGTATTTTTGCCACTTTAGGGTTATAATTAATAACCAAAAACTAAAAATCTCCCACTTGGGGATTGATAAGGCTCCACACTAAACAATAATCTCCCACTTGGAGACTAATTATATAGCAATATCATGACCATGTGGGGCTCCCACTAGTTCAAACCACCCTAGACTCTATTGTTCTCTTATTCTATTCAGTCTAAAAGACCAACCAACCCTTGGTCATACCTTGGTAAACATATCTTCTAGATTATTTTTTGTATGTATCTTGTATAGATTTAACTTTCCATCATCCAAAAATTATCGAATGAAATTGTACCATAATTGGATGTGTTTTGTCTTTGAATGCAGAGAAAAATTCTTCACAAGATGAATGATACTTTAACTATTTGTAAAAAAATAATTATCCCTCTGAGGGTGTCCCAATTCTTCTAGGAAGAATAAAGCCACATCATTTCCTTGGAAGCCTCTATAGAAACAACATACTATGCATCTATAGTGGATAAAGCATTAACCTTCTGCAATTGAGAAACCTAGCTCACTGCTGCCCTACCAATAGTAAATACATAACTTGTAGTACTCTACCTAGAATCAATATCCCCTACCAAATCTAAGTCAACATATCCCTATAAATCATTAATAGAGCATCCAAAATGTAGATACTTACTAGATGTTCCTCTCAAATATCTGATAATCCTTTTTATGACATTCCAATGCTCAAGCCCTAGATGACTCATATACCTACTAACGACTCCCACTACATGTGCAATATCTAGCCTTGTACATACCATGTCATACATCAAGCTTCCTATAGCTAAAGCATAAGGTACCTTGGACATCTTATCCTCCTCTTCTTTTGTTTTTGGACACATCTCCTTAGTCAACTTCAAATGACTAGGTAAAGGTATGTTGATAGCTTTAGCATTCTCGATAGAGAAACATTGAAATAACTTCACAATATACTCAGCCTAAGATTATGTCAATTTTCTATTTTTCCTATCTTTGCAAATCTTCATACCAAAGATTTGTTTTGCTGCTCCCAAATCCTTCATAGAAAATGAACATGCTAACTGTTCTTTTAACCCCTTAATGTGATCCATGTTAGACCCAACTAAGAGTATATCATCAACATATAAACATAAAATAATGTAGTTATCATGATCCAACCATGAAGGAAGGTTATTTTAACATCAAGCTAATCCAAATGAAAATCTTTAGTAGCAAGAATACTTAAAACAATACAGATAGAAGTCATTTTAACAACATGAGAGAATATCTAATCAAAATCAATGCCCTTTTTCTGTGAAAATCCTTTTACAACTAACCTGGATTTAAATATTTTCTTACATCCATCCTCTTTTTTTAACTTGTAAACCCATTTAATCTGTAAAGCTCATTTACCTACAAGAAACTCGCATATATCCCAAGTCTTATTTTCTAGCAAGGAGTCTATTTAATTTGCCATTAAAGACTTTCACTGAATCTTAGTATCCACCTGCAAGCTTCATCATAACATTCATGTTCACCATCATCTATTATTAAAATAGAGTACAAAGAAGGAGAAAATATTTATAGAGGTCTACTTAGCCTTGTTGGCCATCTAGCATTCACTAGGGTGTGTGTCATTTTTTGTTGTGATTGTTGCACATCATGAGGAATTTCTAGAACATCATCTTTTAGAGTATCATCCAACACTACATAATCATCTTCTTTCTTCTTGTGTTACTGCAACAAATATTTGTACAACACTTTCTCATTGAATATGACATTCCTTCTTCTTACAATTTTATGATTTTTGAAATCCCAAAGCTTATAACCAAATTCATCAATGCAATTTCAAAAAAGACACATTTCTTTGACTTAGCTTCAAGCTTGGTTCTATTTTCAAAATCTATATGAGAAAATGCTTCACAACCAAAGATTTTGAGAAAATAATCGCTCACCTTCTTACTAGTCCATGCTTCCTCTAGAATACCACAACTCAAATGAGTAGAGGGTCCTCTATTAATCAAATATATAATAGTATTGATAGCCTCCACCCACATGTTTAAGGAAAACTTTGCATGCAACCTCATGCTCCTTGAATGCTCCATTATAGTCTTGTTCATGTGTTCAGCCACTCCATTTTTTTGTGGAGTCCTTGGAATAGTTTTTTGTCTATGAATATCATTAGTGGAGCAATAATATTCAAATTCATGACTGTAATACTCACTACCATTATCAGATTTGAGATATTTTAATTTCTTACCAGTCTCATTTTCAACCAAGCATTTCCATTTTTTAAAAGTTTAAAATACATCAGATTTATGTCTAAGGAAATAAACCCATACTTTTCTAGTTGCATCATCAACAAATGTAACATAATAATGAGAGCCACCAAGGGAAGATACCTGAGTTGGTCCCCATACATCTCTATGCACAAGCTCTAATCTGTCACTTTTCTTTTTGTTCCCACTCTTCACAAAAATCACTCTCTTTTATTTTTCGTACACACAAATTTTACAGAAATCCATATTAACACATTTTAGACTAAGTAGAACTTTATTTGAATGAAGTACTTTCATACCTTTCTAACTCATGTGCCCAAGTCTTTTGTACCATAGCGTTGTATCAAAATTTACAACAATTGTTTGTTCTCCCTGCTCAACTATAGGAACTATTCCTAATTATTCATCTTTCTTTGAAATAATTGAAGTAGAAGGAATAGTATGACATGTACAAAGATATGAGGTTCCTAATTTCACACCTTTTTCTACTAAAAGGGAACCTTTTGAAACCTTCTAATTTTTATAATTAAAAGTAACTACACAACCCTCATCACTAAGTTTTCCTACTAAAATTAAATTCCTACTCAGCCTTGGAACATGTCTTACCTCATGTAGTAGCCAATGATTCCCATTCTGCAACTTAATCTTAACTTTTTCCTTTCCAACAATTTGACAAGGTTCATTATCTCCTAAATAAACAAGCCCAAAATTCCCTTGGAAATAATCAATAAAATAACCTCTATGAGATGTAGCATGAAATGAAGCCTTAGAATCTAAAACCCATGAATCATCAACACTTTCTAAAGAAAGAAGCAAAGCATCCTCTTTGGATTGGTTACTTACCACATTTTCTTCCTTGTTCCCTTTTGGTTTATATCCTTCATTGTTCTTTTGAGTCCAATAAATTTTTTTCGTATTCCCTAGTTTACCATAGTACCAACAATCTCTTGGTCTTCTAGATTGAGACCTCTTTACCTATGAATTTTCTCTTGATTTCCCATGATTTCTATAATTTTTTCTCTCTTAGTCATTCTACCTCTTCTTTGTGCATTTAAAAAACTTCCAAATGTAGATCCACCTAAGGTTTACCTATGAGTTTTCTCACTCAAAATAACACCAATCACATCATCATATTTTAGGGTATTAGATCTAGCAGCATAATTACTGACATCCATTACCAAGTCATTCTAGCTTTTAGGCAAAGAACACAAAATAAAAAGAGCCCTAATTTATTCATCAAAATTAATACCCATAGAAGATAACTGAATAGTAATAGTATTAAACTCATTTAAATGATCTACAATAGATCCACATTTTGACATCTTCATATTAAATAAATGCTTCCTAAGAAATACCTTATTTGAAGCAAAGGGCTTTTCATATTCACTTTTCTAATGTTTAATGTCATCGATGGTGTCAAATATAACTGAATGCTTCCAAGTTCCTTTCTAGCTAAAATCTCCTAGTCCTCATATGTCATAGTTCCCTATTTATTTATTTTTTCTTCCAGTGTTTTCCATAAGTCCTTCTGATAAAGATAGTCCTCTATTTGCATTTTCCATAACTTAAAGTTTTGCCAATGAAACTTCTCCACCTTCAGCTTACCCTCATTTTCCATCGCTCCCACTCAACTGTGAGACTTTCACTCAATTGTGAGACTTTCATGTAGAGGATAACTTAAAAATAACCTCACACTGATACCACTTGTTAGGATTAACCACAGACATAAATAACAATTACATGCAAATATAAATAATATTATTATAAACTAATAAATCACACAAAAGAGAACACAAGACACCAAGATTTAATGTGGTTCACCCAAACCCTGGGCTATGTCCACCAAACAACCAGTCCAATATTATTATGATCCAATGATTACAACTTGATTACAATTCATAATGCCTTATAGCTCAATATTGCCACAAGAAACAATGATTGCATCACACATTATGAAAATCTCTAACCCTAAGCTAGATTATATATAAGTATTTTTGCCACTTTAGGGTTATAATTAGTTATAGTACTCCCCCAAAAAATTATAAAGTATGTACAATACTTCCTTGATTAGTCACCACAAACTAACATATTTCTATGTGAGACAACTAAAATGAAAAAGAAATTTGAGGAAGATAGTCATGATTGAAGAAGAAAAAAGAATATTGGTTAACAAACTTGAAGAAAAGACATCAGATGTGCAAATTCTCGCTAGCATGCAATTGGATACAATGAATCAATTGATTATTGTAAACCATGAATTAAATGGAAAGGACATTGAGATCACAACCCTAAAGTCATAGAATGATCTACTTCAAAATGAAGTAAGAGCAGACAAGGAATTCATTGAAAGATTCAAAAACCAAGTGAAACCATAAAATACTTTAAGAAATTGATGGAATCACAAAGACCTAATAATGATATTTCTGGATTGGGATACACTAATACTAAAGAAGGAGAACCATCTAAAAATGGTGAGAAAAGGAATAACAAAGGTAAGAACTACAAACCTAGTTGTCATAATTGTGGAAAATCAAGTCCATACAACAAATTTTTGCAAGAGAAAAACCGTCAACTAGAGCCCCAAGAAGAAATATGGAGGATATTGCTGCAACTACAACAAACAAGGACATTAGGAAAATGAATGCAACACCAAGACCATGAGCACTCAGAGATTTGAAGGATGCTATTACAATTGTCAGAAGTATGGACACAAAGCATATGAATTTAGATCTAAGGCTAAGTAGACATCAAAGAAATAGACAAAGGTACACCAAAATGGAAACTCTTATGATTGGGATTACAACACAAGGTACAATTGTCATTATTGTCAAGAATATGGACATGTTCCTAAAAATTGCATAAGGACACATTTTAGAGGAAACTACAATAGATGGTTGAGTGAGATATGCTTTAGTTGTCTCAAGATTGGTCATGTCAGTATAAACTCTCCAACTTGGTCACCAACATTGAGCAATGAATCCAATAAAGGTAAAGAAAAGGTCAATGTTGAGAAAGTAAAGGTATAGATGAACAAGAAATGGAGAAAGAAGGAAGATTGTAGTACATCAAGTTTAGATGACCTCACTTCATCCAATGGATCAAGTGATCACATCAACCTCAACTAGGCAATAAAAGATATATGTGGAACTGACATTTGAAAAATTATATTATGGATCAGTTCTAAATATCTAAGATCTAAAAAGAATGAATATGCATGAATCAAGATGAAATGAAGAAGTTAAGAGTAAGAGTTATTCTATAGATATGTTTTTTTCTATGTTGTTGCCAAGCATGGAAGACATTGTAGTTATTGCTAAGTGATTAAGACAAGGATAGTATGAGCCAAGCTCACTATGTATGTCGAGCATACCTAGAATTCTATGGAAGCCAAGTGTGTTGAAAATCCTATATTGGTTGAGCTTATAGCTGTGTAAGAACCAAGAAATTAATATCAAATTTGAAGGGTTATATTGTTAGTTTTTGACTCATTTGCATCCATAAAAGTTTGAAAAGGATGAAGAGCATGAAGGAAATTAATGAAAAGATATTTAAGTGTTTTCAAACTAGATTCAACTGCTACGCAAAATCAATCATCAAATTTAAGAGGTATTTAACTAGTGTCGAGTTACATTGTTTGGTTTTTCGTAAACCCTAGGAGTAAAAAATGGCAGCTAGTTCTTTGTCAAATGTTAGAAAAGAGGGGAAAGAGGTTTTCAACATTTAGTTGATAAGAAATGATGTTAGAAAACCCCCATTCCAAGAAATTTTTGAGATTGCATGCAAGGGAGATCCATCATTTGCACTATCTACGATACCACCAAAGGTAAGCTATGTGACAATGGAATTTTGAGGGAAGAGAATAAGATTATTGAGCTAAAAGGATTAACATGTGCCTTAAAATTTCCTCAAATGTTTAAAACTAAATGGATTAGGATTGTTCTAAGCTGTATATATGATAACTAGACATGGTTAGAGGGTGGACCAATCAAGATTTATAAAAGGATTATGCATAGGGTAATAGGTTATCCTACCCTTGACTGACTGAAGAGCATGCAAAGTGACGCAAAGGAGGTTATTGAAAAGAATACACATGTCATGTGGAATAAGAGAGGGATGTCAATAGATATTATTTTAGATCCCATTGTTGTCTTTATAGTTAGAGTCATTGACCATAAGTTCTTCTAGTCAAGCCAACTGAACAATGCTTCATGTATGGTAGTGGACTTAGGTTACAAAATTGTGAAGAGAGATCATTGCTATGACCTTGTCAAGTTACAACTATAATAGTTATTAGAAAACTTAGAAGCCATTAAGAAAGCCAAAAGTTCATCTTGAAAGTTTGGTTCTTTGATTGTTTTAATATTTTTGTATTTGTAAGACACATTCCCCACCTTTGGAAAAGTTGCTTCGAAGACCAATAGGTCAATTGCACAATAGATTTTAGAATTTATTGAGAAACTTGGAGACAATTTTGAGTTAGTTATGACTAGTTATTTTGAGGATTTTAAGAAATCCATGAAACAAAGATTGAGGATTCCTATGTCATTAGTGGAACAAAATTATGATGATGTGTATTTCCTAGTTGATGCAGATCATACATATGTGCAAGCAGCAATGCCTAGGGTTAAATGCTAAAACCCTTACCATATGGGATCAATATGGATGAATCCTCTATAGCAATCACAATCTTACTAGTAGAGAAAATTGATAAAGATGCTACAACTTTTGGAAACTATGATGAAGCAAAATCAAGAATAACTATTGACTTGAAAACAACTACAGTTTTGAGAAAGAAAAACACACTTGTCAAAAAGATTAAGGAGATAATTGGTGAAGGTGAAAGTGAAGAAGAAGAAGATGAAGATGAAGAAGAAGAATAGGGCCAAGCACAATTGAAACTTACCCAAGGACTATGTGAAGATGTTGAAGGTGTCAAGGAAGAAGAAGCTGAGGAAGCACCTAAGAAAAGGAGAAAAATAGGAAAGAAGAGACTCAAACAATGGAGAAACTTGAGAAGACTGTGAAGAAGTCACAATAAATGATAGTTGTACCTATGACTAGGTCAAGCACAAGGGCAAACATTGTATAGGATAAAGGAGTGACAAAGAAAAAAGGAAAGAGAGCCAGCACTACAACAAAGCCAAGCTAGCCTGCTCCAAAGATATTCAAGTGATTAAGGAAGAAGTACACACCCCAGAAGGATTCAGATGAGGAGAAGAAAAATTCAAATGACTTGAGTCCATATAGAGTTGTAAGCCACAATCCCTCTTTTGACATTGACAACTTGTGTACAAACATTAAAACTAATGCAAATTTGTCTAGTTTTACACATGTTGATTTTGATAAGCTAGGGAGTGTTGATAAAAATAAAGTTGAAGATGCCTAATATGATATGATGGTTACTTTGAAGACCACTCCACTAGATATTTCCAGCTCTCTACCTAAAATTCTTTATCATAGAGTTGAGAAAAAGTAGCAATTTAGTTTGACCACTAAGAAACAAATTAGGGAAACTACTCTAGCCCAAGTTATGCTTGATTTTGAAAAAAAGATGATTGCCAAAGAAATAGAGAACCATCAAAGGAAATTTTCTCCCAAATCCAAAGAATTTCATATATTGAAGAAGAACATAGAAGATGTGGTAACCAAAAGTACATAAATTTGGAAATCTATTTATGGGTTATCCACTCAAGACATTACTAAGAAAGGTGAACAAGAAGAGCAAGAACCTGAGATGAATGAGGAAGAGATAGACAAAGAGGTGAAACCAACCAAAGAAGGTAATGTAGAGGGAACTAAAGAAACAATAAATGAGGCAACAGTTGAAGAAGAGCAGCAAGATGTGTAGGGTACATAGATGCTGAGTACCAATCCTCCACATGATGTGAAAGAGAGTCAACATGACTTGGTGAACATCAATGATGTTCCTGATAAAACAACACAGAATGTCAATCCTTTGATAGAAGATAACTTTAAGAAAAATTTGCAAGACTCTACTAGTGCAACACTTCTATGCAGTAATCCTATATTAGTGAGAGTAGATGTAATTCAACAAACAGAAGTTGCATCTATAGTGGTGATACCAAAAGATACATTAAATGTACCCCCACCAACTACAGAGATAAAGGATAAGGATACACACGATCTTCAAAGAGATCAAAGGATAAACTTGGAATAGAAGGATGTTACAACTGAGGCACCATCTATAATATCCACAATTATCATTCAAATGAAAGAGGCAGAAGCACAACCTAAAGATACATTGGTGCCAACCCTAAATAGTTTAGGTTTATCAACTATAGTGATTATTGAGAAGGATGGAACATAAGTGCATACGGGTCAGGAAGAAAGTCATGTACCCATTCCACCATCATAGGATGAAGTCCAAAAGGCAAGAAACAAGATTGAAGAGTTGAAGTTGACTACTAAACTTGAGGAATAAATTACAATACAAACTCTAGTTATATTATTGGTTTCTACTTCTCCTCATAGTAGTCACACTCTTTAGAGGCCGAGTACACATGATACACCTTTGTAGATATCAAGGTCGAGTTCCAACGCACCCAAGAGTGCTAAAGTTACATCATTTGAGGATGTAAATTTAGATGAAGTGATTGAGTTAGCAAAGTTTGATCTAAATACAATCACAATTGAGGAGATGAAAATTCTTCAAGAAGCTCTATAAAGAAAGAAGAGGAAAGAAATATTAAGAAGGGAGAATAAGAAAAAACAAGTTTTGCATGAAATCAAAGACATATTTTTTGATGCTTTTAGTCTCCTAGAAATGAATGAAGACAAGCCTATAATAGAGAAACTTGTCACTATTGTGGACAAGATAAAGGATGAAGGCCTAGATTCTAATGTCAAATTATTAAAATGGTCAAAAATAATTTTTCATAAAAAAGTTCTAGAAAATATATCTAGTGCTATTGCACTAAGGCAAGTTGATATTGCAACCAAAATGGAAAGTGTGAAAAAGGTGTTATAGAAAATTTTCACTCTCTACACAAAGCTATGCAATGTTGATCTATTCACTAAGGAAAAGAAATAGGCTATTGACTAGCTACAAGGAGATCTGCAACTCATAGGTAGTACTTTAAAACTATCTCCTGGTAATAGTTAGATACACTTTTAGAGGTTACTAAAAATACAAAGTAGGCTTGTTGAGTTGCAAGAAAAAGATGAAAATATCATATCTACTATGATCAACATACAATCCATGTTAACACTATTGGAATTACAATAAGAAAGGTAAACTTATAAGGAAGGGGGGGGGGGGGGGTGTGAATCAATAGTTTAAACTTGGACCCATAAAACTTTCACCACACATCCATCACATACATTCAATGAATAAACTAAAATAACATGTAAAGCATATACATCTAAATCATATAACCATGTAAGAATTCACACACATAACACTAGATATGATTACCTAGAAACCCTTCAAGTGAGAAGGTAAAACTAGGGTGGGGATGACATCCACAAGTCTTCACTACTGCAATAATAAAGTGTATCCAATGAAGGTTACAATGTTTTGACCATGAAACATGATCTACCCTGTAAAAGATTTGCCTTGTTAAAGGCTTACAAATATTGTTAGTTCTCACCCTATTAGAGGATTTCAACACCCTGTTATAAGTGTTCCTTGTTAGAGGACTTCAACTTACAACAAAGTAAGCACCCTGTTAAAGGATTTCATAGAACTTATTAGGACTACTCTACTTAAGAGATTTGATTGAAATCACCTGTTAAAATGTCTCAACATAGATCCTGTGATTGGCACTTTCTTTCTTGATAATAGATCACCTCTAAAAAATGTCTTCTAATCCTTTTTGATCAGATGCCTCAATGTTGTATCCTTTTCTCTATCCTCTATTCTTCTCTAATTGATCTTGCAATTCACTCTTTCTTCATAACTTCTAAGTCACCTTGAATGCTCTACTCGCAAACTATCTTGTTCACTCCTTCAATTCATTAAACATTCCATGCCATTCATTCCTCTACTTATAAAGATTTTAGGGCTTCATCCTCCTTAAGAAGACTTTAGTGGCTTAGGGTTAGGTATGAATCTACGACTGAGATTCATCCACTTTTTCACTTAATCCTTCCCATTTTTGGATTGGTTACATGTAATTGCATAGAGAATCCAAATAGAGATTCATCCTTATCTCCAAAATATCACAATTTAATCTTAAGTCAGCTAAAAAATGGTTTACATAGTCATTTGTGCCATTACAAACAAATATGTCAAAACTATCTTACTCGACATATGAAGTCTCTGATGCTAAAAATGCACCGGTCTATATTGTGTGACTCGACACCTGCATTTCTTGGCATCCACTATTTACTCAACTCTTGAATCACTTGGCATGGTCTATTTGCTTGGCACTTGAGTGACTCAACACTCATTGCAACTTGGCATGGTCTAATATTTACATGTCATGCTCAACATGTATTACTAGTTTGGCATGAACTAAGTAAATAGCTTAAGTGTGTTGACACCCACTTGTTAAATCCAATCTAAGATCAATAATCTCCCCCTTTGACATGAGTGTCAAAAACACTTGAATATGCATTATCATCCTTAATCTCTTGAGCATAACATATCCATGACTCAACTTATATACAAAACTTCAAAATTTTAAAATTTTGCAATAACTTAGATACCTCAAATTTTGATTACCCCCCCTGAGTTAATATGTCTATTTTGTATCCAAAATTCTATGCTCCTTTTTGAGTAAATGTCTCTTTACTGATACACTTTGACTTTAATGTGTTGTGTTACTAATATTATTTCATCTGATATGCTCTCCCTTAGCTGATACTTCTTCCTTTTTTCTCTTTCTCCCCCAATATATATATATATATATATATATATATATATATATATATATATATATATATATATATATATATATATATATATATATATATATATATATATCTCCCTAATGATATATCTCCCCCTTTTCTCCTCTATTTTATTCTCGCTACTGCTATATGCTTCCCCTTTCTTATTTCTCTCCCATAGTATTTTTCTCTCCCCCTTTTTGACACTTATGTCAAATGGGCTATACACCTATGGTGTGTTTGTCCAAAAAAGATTTATGGACATCCATTATTATCTTGAGGGTTGCATCCTAGTTATCACATGCAACATCCAATGACTTAATTTGGATTGCAAGCTCGGTAGCAAGGTGTACTAGACCATCTAAAGTAGAAAGATTGGGGTCTTTCTTTAGTAGAGTTTTAGCATAGCCTAGCTCCTTGTGCAATATCTCCATGTGTGGGGCGAGGGTAGCTTGTATGCTTGTCAGTTTGGCTCTAATGTTAGCCTCATGTACTATTAAGATAGCTAACTGACTCTAGGTCTGAAGAAATGTCCTAAAATACTTCTCACTCTGAGCTAGATTTGTAGGTAGTCTTGCACTTGATGCAGATATTTGACTTTCTAGACTCAAAATGTGACTTCTGGTCTCTTAGGTGAAGAGTGTAGGATTGCATAGTTTTTTTTACAATGAGAATATGTTCTCAAGTACCTTCTTCACATCCTCAACCTTAGTTGCCAATGAAACTTGAGTAAGTGCTATATCACCTGATATTTTCTCATTTACTCTATTTTGGAACTTCTTTTCTGACCATTCTAATAGTTTTGCATTTATACCAAGGTCTTCATTACTAACTTTCTCCACTATGTTTTTTAGTTTTTCTATTAGTGGATTGGTCTCTTCAGGAGTTGGCAAACTAAATGCATCTATAAAGATGTCCTTAATATCTTGAAGTGCTTACTTTTTCCTATGTTCTCTCCTAAGCATTTCTTGACGGTTTTTCCTTTCTAAGGCTTGTTGTAAAATATCTATTTGTTCCAATGTCATAATATCATAATCATACTTTGTAACAAAAATTTCTTCATCAAGTCTTATGTCTCCATAATGCATTACCTTATCAACCTTTGATGAGATTGGTCTTGGCACTAAGATTTGCAATGGAGTAGCATCTATGCTCAGCTTTTGAAGAGTTTGTGTGGAAGGAGTGCTAGATGCTGGTAAGGCTACTAGTGCTTGGATGACCACTTGTTCCTTCACCTTTGGTTCTATCTCTTTAGGCCTGCCCTAGTCTAGCACTATGACTTGGCTTGCACCTTGTTCTTGTGTTGTAGGTACAGATGAATCTATCTTTCCTATTTCTTTCTATTGTCTTACACTGGTGTCTTCTTCTTTTGCTTTCTTCTCAATCGTAACAACATTAACAATTGTATAAACCTTGGTAGATGTAACTTCTAGCATTTGGAACAATGGTTATACATGAGTAACTGAAGGGATGATGGAAGGTGGTTCTTGTGGATTCACCTTTTCCCTTGTGACATCAGTTATGGCCTTTTTGTAGTTCTTCTACACTAACCAAAACTGGATTGCCACATAGTTTGGCTTACAATATAGATTGATCTAATAACATATTTAAATATTCTATAGTAAGAGGATTGATGTTTTGAGCTGATGAATCAAATACATCCTTTATAGCTATAGTTTTAGTTGTGCCATGGGGAGGACTGACACTCGACAATTGTGTGTCATGCACACTTTCTTCTTCTTGTTGCTTAGGCTCAGCTCTTCCTATGTCTTCTTTTGTTTTTGTCTCTCCTCCAACTTTGTCATCATCTTCCTTATCATCAGCTTCTTTATCATCATCATTAACCTCTGAGGGTTCAGCTTCTCCTTTCTTGACAGTGGTCAACCCATAAATGAGTTTCCATATTTGTGTTGATTTCTTTACAACATCTTCAATATTATTTTGCAGAATGCTAAAGGCTTTGTATTTAGGTATGAACCTAATTTCATATTTCTTTATTGCCTTATCAATTTGTCCCTTAGTCAAGTCAGGCATTACTTGGGATAGTGTTGTCTCCTTGATTTGACTTTCCAAATTTAGACAATAATGCCATTTTTTCTCAACAATGTCATATAGAATTTTAGGTACTGAGTTGGAAAATTCTAGTGGTGTGGTCTTAAACTTTGACATCATGGCATATAATGCCTCTTCCACTTGGTTTTTCTCCACTTTATCCAAGTTATTAAATTCAAGATGACTAAAACTTGAAAGATCTACATTGTTCTTAACATTTTCACATAGATTCTCAAGGTCTGAGAGAGGATTGTGACTCACCACCTTGAATTGGTTGTTATCATCTGATTCTATCTTCTCTTCATCAGAATCTAGTTGAGCCACATACTTCCTTCTCTATCTTTTATGCTCCTATCCTCCTTCCTCTATTTTATTTTTCTTTTCCCTAGCCTTTTGTGTTGTAGCATGTGTGCTGGCTCTAGTTGTAGGTGCAGTGGGCTTTGGATGACTTGGTTTAACAAGTTTCTTGGTCCTTTTCACTGGATGTGCCTTTGCCTTCCTTTTCTTTTTCTCGGTAGGAGTAGGTGCTTCCTCAAATTCTTCTCCCTTAGTACCTTTAGTCTCCTCCTCTTCTTTGTCTTCTCCCATGCCCTATGTTAATGCTAGAGGTTCTTAAGCTTGAGTTTTTTCTTCCTCTTCATCCTCTTCTTCTTCTTCCTCTTCCTCCTTGGCACCTTCTCCAAATTTTGCTTCCAATTTCTCTACTATCTGTTCCTTTTTCTTCATGTTAGAGGTAATCTTCAAATCCATGGTAATCTTAGATTTTACCATCTCATAGTTTCCAAAAACTTTTGTAGTTTTGCTTATTTCTTTTGCAAGTAAAGTTGTTATTGTTGTTGATGCCTCATCTACATTTACCTCATACCATAAGGGTCTCAACCATCTTACCCTAGGTGTGGTAGATTGAAAAAATGTGTAATCAACATCAACAATAAAACATACATCATTATAATGTTTCCTAACTAAGGAAACTGGTATTTTGAATCTCTGCTTTATTGACTTCTTGAAGTCTTCAAAGTAGTTGGTCATTAAGGATTCAAAATTTTCTCCTAGCTTCTCAATGTATTCACTTATCTATATTGCAACTAATCTATTAGTTTTCCATCATACTATTCTAAATGAGGGAAATGTGTTTTGTAGATAAAAGAATATACAAATTAATATTGAACCAAACTTGCATTGTGCACTCTTAGTTTTCCTTATTGCTCCAAGGTTCTCCATAAGTTGTTACAATTGAAGTTCTACTAGATCATATGTATGATCTTTCTTAACAATCTTATAACCAACATCCATAGCTATGCAAAGTGCACTATTCAATCTACTAGATTGATAGAATTTGTGTGAGATTACCCATAAAACAAAGTTGATAAGAGGATCTGTGATTGTATCTATAATCATATCTATTTTATTACATAATGCTCTAGTATTCTTTTCAATCATTTCTTTTGGAATCATTCCTAAGTTTCTTGGGCTGATCTAGGGTTGGGTAGCTAGTAATCCTATGAATTATTCTCTTGGTAGTCTTGATTGGTACACCTTCCAGTCACAAGGAACCATCATGAATTTGGCTCAGTACAATTCTTATCCACTCTATTTTGAATACATTAGGAAAATCTATATAGGGCTTGTGTTAAACCCTTTTTCTCAACAATCTTGTATTCCTCTTTCGAAACACCATTTTCACATAACCTATGGTATGCACCTCCTATTTCCATGTCACCAATGCTTACTATCTTACAATTATAGCATTTCCTCACATCTTGTACCATTATCACATTTGGTAGGATCATAGACAATGCACCAAAAGGATCTTGTTTATATGTGATGTTAGGAATGGCTTTAAATACAAGCTACTTAACTTCATTTCTTACTAATTAAACATTTAAAATTTCCTTCCCTTGAACATTTTTTGAGCTTGATGCCATTGTGTAAACTAGGGTTTATGAAAATTTAAATTGCTTAGCTTAGCTCTTGATAAATGCCTTGCTAGATCAGACAAAATGGTGATGAATCGCTGCACAAATCTTTTGCAATCACTTCTAAAGGATTTCTAGATCACCTCTTGCTCTTCTCACTCTTTCTTGATTTTTAAATGATGAAAAATGAGTTAAAATTGATCATATACCCTTTGAAAACCTTGCATTTAATGTTGAGTTCTTACATAGCTTTAATCTCGGCAATAACCAATTTTTAGTTCACTCGACATCCATTGATATTTCCATCACTCAACAGCTACTACGAGCTTGGCATCAATTACCTAATCTTGATAGCTTGGCATCAACTAACATTCCACTCAGTGCATATAGAAAAATTTTCATACTCAGTAACAACATGAAAAACTTAAATATTTATCTTGAGTTCCTATCAACATCTTGCATCTTTATTCATGCTAATGTAGTCTTTTTAGTACTATCTCCTTTTGGAACTAATGCATGATATAGCCTTTAAATATCAGTTCCACATTCCTCTTGTTTGCCTAGTTTGATGAGGTGTAATCACCTAACCCATTGGATGAAGTGATCCCTTCTCCATTTGATGTGCTACAAACATCTTTCTTTTTCCATGTCTTGTTCATCTCATCTTTGATGTGTTCAACATCTTCCTTTCTTTTACGTTTATCAAATTCACAACTTGGTGCCTTTGACCTAGTTAGACAATATTTACTAATGTGACCAATCTTTAAATAACTAAAACATGTAGTTTGATTTAACCATCTTTTGTAGTTACCACTAAAGTGTGTCCTAATATAATTCTTGGGAACATGTCCATATTCTTGACAATAATGACAACTATATCTTGTATTAAAATCCCAATTATAAGAGTTGTCATTGTTCGTTACCTTTGTTTGCCTATTTGATGACCACATGGATTTGGATCTACATTCAAAAGCTCAATGTCCATACTTTTGACAATTGTATAAATATCATTCAAATATTTGTGTATGCATGGTCCTTATTTTTCATTCATGTTCTCGATGACCTTGCTTGTTGCACTTATGACAATGAGTCACGTTCTTAAGCTTGACATTCTAATTTGTAAACTTGCTCCTACACACATTAGCATTATGTCCTTTCTTACCACAATTATGACAAGTAGGTTTGGAGTTCTTACCTTTGATGTTCCTTTCTTCTACACTTTTGGATGATTCTCCTTCTTCAGTGCTCGTGTATCCCAGTCCTAATGTATAATTCTTGGATTTAGGAAATCTCAATAATTTCTCAACGTATTTGATGGCTTCATTTGAGTTTTTTAAACTTTTAGCAAATTACTTTTCTCTCTTTAGGTCACTTTGCAATTGTTCATTCTACAACTTCAATGTAGTTATCTCAATGTCCTCGACATTCAATTCATAGTTGGCATTCATCATTTGACTTAGAGTATCCAATTACATGTTTAAAATCTTCATCAGCTTTGTTGACTTGTCTTACAATCTTTTGGCCAGAATTCTTTTGTCTTCTTCAATCGTGGATTTGTCTTCTACAACTTTATTTTTTTGTTTAGTTACCTCACATAGCATTATAGCTTGTGATTCTTGCTCTAACTTGAGATTTTTGATTTCCTCAACTTGAACTCTATCCTTTTCCATTAGATTTG
Source organism: Cupressus sempervirens (assembly GCA_028749045.1). Lineage (NCBI taxonomy): Eukaryota > Viridiplantae > Streptophyta > Pinopsida > Cupressales > Cupressaceae > Cupressus > Cupressus sempervirens. Next base: position 107,566,545 of record CM053785.1, read on the forward strand.
CAACTACTGCATCAAATTCATTGGAGTCTCAATCTGTAACTAGCTTAGTAGTGTTTATCTCTTTGTATAGTGTGTCATTCTCTGCAATAGAAATTTCTTTCCTTCTCTTCAAGGATTTCTTTAGTTCCTCTCTTGCTTCATTCAGTTGATGCATTATGAGATGTATTTCAATCTCCTAGTTCTCAATAGTCTTTCCTAACTTGTAGACTTCCATTTCAAGATCTTTCCTCAAAGCTACAAAGCTTCTCTTTCATTGAACAAGGCTCTGATACCAATTGTTGGAATTACAATAGGAAAGGTAAAAAATTTGGGGGGGGGGGGTGTGGACCCATAAAACTTTTACCACACATCCATCACATGCATTCAATGAATAAATTGAAATAACATGTAAATCATATAATCATGTAAGCATTCACACACACAACACCAGATATGATTACCCAAAAAACCTCCAAGTGAGAAGGTAAAACTAGGGTTGGGATGAAACCCACAAATCTTCACTACTATAGTAATAAATTTTATTTGATGAAGGTTACAATGTTTTGACCATGAAACATTATCTACCTTGTGAAAGGTTTTCCCTGTTAAAGGCTTACAAAGACTGTTAGGTCTCACCCTATTAGAAGTGTGCCTTGTTAGAGGACTTCAACATACAACTAAGTAAGTACCCTATTAAAGGATTTCATATAGCCTGTTAGGACTACCTTGCTAAAATCACCTGTTAAAATGTCTCAACACAGATCCTGTGGTTGGCACTTGCTTTCCTGATAATAGATCACTTCTAAACAATTTTTTCTTGATCCTTTTTGATTAGATATCTTAATGGTGTATCCTTTTCTCTATCCTCTATTCTTCTCTAACTAATTCTTCAAATCACTCTTTCTTCATAACTTCTAAGTCACCTTAATGCTCTACTTGCAAACTATCTTGTTCGCTCCTTCAATTCATTAAAAATTTCATGCCATTCACTCCTCTATCTGTAAAGAGTTTAGGGCTTCCTCCTCCTTAAGAAGACTTTGGTGGCTTGGGGTTAGGTATGAATCTACAACTAAGACTTATCCATTTTGTCTCTTAATCCTTCCCATTTTTTGATTGGTTGCATGTAATTGCATAGGGAATCCAAATAGAGATTTGTCCTTATCTCCAAAATATCACAACTTAATCTTAAGTCTACTCAAAAATAGTTTACATAGTTGTTTGTGCCATTACAAAAAAATATGTCAAAACAATCTTACTCAGCATATGAAGTCTCTAATGCTTGACATCCATTGGTTTGCATACTATGACTCAACACCTGCATTTCTTGGCATCCACTATTTACTCAGCTCTTGAATCACTTAGCATGGTCTATTTGCTCGACACTTGAGTGACTCAGCATATGAGTCATTCAACACTCATTGCAACTTGACATAGTCTAATATTTACATGTTGTGCTCAACATGTATTACTAGTTTGGCATGAACTAAGTAAATAGCTTAAGTGTGTTGACACTTACTTGTTAAAACCAATCTGAGATGAAAAAACACCTCACATGGAAGTGTTACACAAGGAACTAGCCTTTGTAGATACTTTAATGAAGAGAGATTCAAAACTTTCTACTCATGAAGGCTTAGTCAAACTAGTTGCTAATCGTGAAATATAGATCCATTCATTAGATGCAACATGTGATAACTAGGATGTAATATTGAAGATTATCATAGAGCTACACAAACTATTCCTAGATAAACACATTGGAAGTGTACAACCCAAATTACATAAGTGTCAAAGAAAGGGGGGGATAATGAAGTTAGGAAATTTTCAAGGAAATTTATCAAGGCCAAATATCTACTTAGCAGGAATAATAAATGCAGAAATAGAAATAGAAATGAAGCATTTACTTAGGGGGAGTAATGGTGTAATAAGGTATGAAGGATATACAAAAATTTTGCAAATTTTGAAATTTTGAAGTTTTTTATTGAAGTTGAGTAATGAAGTTCAACATTATCTGACTTATGCATTAGATGAGAATGTATATGCCATGACAAAGTGTTTTTTCCACTCATGTCAAAGGGGGAAATTATTAATCTTAGATTAGTTTTGACAAAGTAGTGACATAAAACTTAGTTATTATTCAACAAATTAAAGTGCATGTTGAGCATAATTGTTTAGATAGTACATGTCAAGTGATATGACAGTTAGTGCCGAGCACTAGTAGGTGTCAAGCAGTCAATATGTGTCGAGTCATTCAGGTGCTAAGCCAATAGAAGAAGTCGAGTAAATAGTATGTGCTGAGTTATTTTGGTGTCAAGTAAATAGAGTGTGCCAAGATATTTATAAGTTGAGTTACAACATAAAGAGCAAAGTGAAGGCCAAGCATCAGATCCTTTGGATATTGAGTGAATAATTTATGACATAGATGTTTTTTATGGCACAAAATTATATCCAAATTGTTTTTAGGCTGACATAATCATATTTTTGACTATGAGAGATATGTATGGAGAATCCCTATGCAATACATGCAACCAATCAAATTGAGGGAAGTATTAGGCAACAATAATGATCAACCTTAGCCATTGATTCTTACATAATCCACAACCACCAATTTTTATTAAAGAAGAAAAACCCTAAAAGGTTTATGAGTGTGTAAGGAGATGAATGCTAAGAGTTCAAAAGGAATTCATGGTGGCTTAGATGGCTATGAAAGAGTTATGCATTGCAAAATTAGTTTGAGAAGAACAGAGTAAAGAAGTGAAAGGATAGAGGAGACATATCTGATTAGGAGGATTAAGGTTTAAATAGTAAAGAAGAGATCTGACATCAAGCAACAAGGTGCTAACAGAAGGATCATGGTGCTAAATCATTCTAACAGGTGATACAAAGAAAATCTCTTTAACCGAGTAGTCCTAACAAGTTGTTGTAAATCTCTTAATCGAGTGATTACTTTATTGTAAGTTTAAATCCTCTAACAAGGTGAGACCTAATAGTCTTTGTAAGCCTTTAATAGGGTATACCTTTCATAGGGTAGATCGTAGATTATGATCAAATACATTGTAGCCATAATTGGCCACACTTTACAACCACAGTAGTGAAGATTAGTGGGTGTTATCCCCATCTCAATTTTACCTTCTCATTGGAGGGTTTTTGGGTAAAAAAATTTATTGTGTTATGTTTTATTTACTCTATGCTATAGATGTGATTCATTTTAAGTTATTTCATTTTACATGTTAAGTTAGGAGATGGATGTTGGTGATATGTTTTAGAGGCAAAATTTTTAAGTACCGATTCACTCCCCCACCCACCCTCTCAGAACTTACTTTCCCATTGTTATTTCCAACACACATATCCTCCTCACTAGAAGGAAAATGGTTGCATAAACTCTACAAATCCACAAGTCCAAAAGAATACTATAGGTTATTCTCTGCTATTATTTCCACAACTTTCCTCTGATACCACTTGATATTATCAAGAATAGAGAACCTCTAATTGAGATGCCCAATCCTTTTGGCTAGCCATGCTAAATTAGAAACTCCCAAACAAAATTTAATAAGGAATGAACATCAATGAAAGAAGTATGACTGGATTGTCATCAAGTTGACCTAATCAATACACAACTACTAACAAGTTAGATATATTCACTTCCTTCATCAACCTAATTAAAGTTGTTTATTCCTCAATATTGTGATACTTCATCAAAATCTAGTTACCCCTAATTTCTTTTACCAATTACCCCCCCTAGAAAAGAACCACTGCCCTACTTATATACAAGTTCTCCAACTATAGGCTAGTTCATCCAATCATTAAATTCCTAGATAAAAGAAAACATATTACAAACAAATAGGTTAGGACCCGAATCCATAAGAACAACCCCAAATATATAAAATAATCAATGTGAACATGTGGGAGGGTTGATCAACCATATAAAAACATAGAAAAATGCACTATTAAGAATTACATATCATGAATCTTCATCAAAAGTTGCAACTCAAGACCTTGGCCATTAGAACATGTACGCCAAAATGGGACCAAACCAAACTTAAGATAACTTTATCCAAAAACATCATAACAAGTTGCAAAAGCTAGACATAAGATCTCCATTATGCCTAAAGCCAACCATAAGGATCAAATGTGATAATGAGCAAAGTGGATCAATCACAACCTAAAATAGAAAAAATGTATAAATATGCAATAAATAGATAAATTGAAGGGACATCTTTCTGGAAAATGCAAAATTGCCAACAATATAAGGATGCTCCTGCATCATCATTTCATCTCCTTCTTTCTAATCCATAACTATTACATATACACAATTTACCCTAGAAACAAATAACTTTAATCTAGCTGTTATTTTATTTAATTATTTGTAAACAAATCTACAACTACAATCTGGATCAATTTTCTCCATCTCAAGGAAAGAAATGATTGAAATTTGGCAATGTTTTTCTCTATTTCATCCCTCAAATATATAGCAACATTTTTAATTTTTTATTTTAACTAAGCTATTTTCAACTAATCTAGAAATCATTGTATTAGATGAGGTATTTTTTTAATTGTTAGACTTTTTTTTAATCAGTAAGAGGATGGAGACAAGATTAATTATTATGTGTTTTGATTAATTATTATTATTATGATTTATTAACCGCAAGTAGATTCGAACCCAAGACCTCTTCGATAAGAGGCTCACAATTTACCATTGTGTTGTAGGTTCTTGCCTTTTAAATTTTTAGACATATTGTGTATTTTATGCAAACAAATTATAATAATGAATAGTTTTTGTTAAGTTTTTTAATTTGCACAATGAAATAGATGCTCATACTAGTTCTATTATTGAATGTTAAGTGTTCAAAAATGAAAAAGGTTTGACACTAGTAAAATAAAAATATCATTCATTACATAATTCATTTCAAATTGAAACTTGGATAAATGCTTGTACCTTGAAAATGATGACTATGAATGAGGATTGCAAAGGCTATGAATGTTGCTATTAATTAGCCAATAGGCTTTTAGTGTGGGATCACCCTTGTATTTTTTTCTTAGAAAATTTGTCTCACACCATGAAACTACTTTAAAAGACACAAAACAACCTTTAGAAATCCATAAAACCATTTTGTAGTGGTCAACAAATCTATTCATGTTAAGAAAATGATGTCCAACATTATATATTTTTAATTTTACTTGAAAAAGTCTTTTATATATTTTTTAATAAATCAAATAATAATTAATAATTATATATTTTTATTATTCAATTTGAAAATTAAAATAAACAATAATATCATAAAAAATAATAATAGAATGGATAAAATTAATTGTATAAAACCTAAAAATATATTTTTTTGAGTAAAAAAGATATGTATTTTTTTTGATAAATTATAATATAAAAAGTTTATTAATTCTTTTAAAATTAAAAAATATATATATATAATAAATTTTTAATTAATCAAAATATTTTTTATTTTTTTGATAGGTAATCAACTGAAGCCTAGATTATTTATCATTCATTTTTATCATTATTGTTAGATTAATTATTATTATGTGTTAATCTTGCATAGATTTGAACCCAAGACCTCCCCGATGAGAGGCTTGCAATTTACCGATGCGTTGTAGGCTCTTGCCTTTTTAATCAAAATAATTATTACAAATGTTCTTTTTATTAATTAAAATAAATATATTCCATTGTGGATAAAATTAAAAATATAAATAAAATGATAACATTTAAAGCAAACAAATTTTAATAATATCTTCAAAACTTTAAATAGTAAACTTAAGACTATGTATATTAAGAATTAAATAAATATTTTTTCTAAATTTTTATTCTTACAAAAAAAAGTATCATCTATTTAATTAATTAAAACAAACTTAGTATACTAAAATTAAGAAATCTTTATTATTAAATTTTTTTTTCTAAAATTAAATAATCAAACATCCAAAAAGAAATGAGTACAAAATCAGTGCAGGGGAGGCAAGCCTCAACCACCAAGCTCAACCATCTAGTTTAACTGAGATCCAAAAAATAGCTAACTCGCACAATATGAATCAATTTTTTCAAGAATACAAAAGAAAAAGATGAGAATTAAACCAGAATGTGATCATGGTTTTCAATCCAAGTAGTCCAACCTTGCTCTCCTTCCATCCAAGCTATTTTCTTGCTCTCACAGATATGCGCAAAGAAATCCAGCCTATCAATAGAAGGGCCTCTGGTGTCTCTAATTTCCTTTAGCAGACGCTTAAGGGCAGTCTTGAAAGTTGCCTGATCATCTACAATGCTAGCCCGTTCCAGCCCATGGCCATCATGTAGGAATCTTTTCAATTTATTTTCCTCAAGCTTCATGATACAACACACCTGCGAAACAATCTTAAATCGTATGAGTTTCAATTGAAACAAAGTAAGGGATCTACCAATGTCTTGGAACTTGTCCTCATTTCTAAGTTTCCAGATAAACCAAAGAATATGAGAGGATAGAATATTCCAAAAGAAATTAGCATCCTTTCTAAGACTAGTAATATTGCCAAGAATAATATCCATAACAGACACATGATCAGTAATAATAATTCCAAAAAATTTCCATATAATCTTAGCAAATTGACAAGTAAGAAAAATATGTCTTAAGTTCTCAGGAGTCCTACAAATAGAGCAAGAGTTAGTAATGCCAAATTGATCTTTAATAGGAAGTCTATCAAGAAGAAGTTGCCACTTGAAATGCAATATTTTGGGAGGAATATGAGATTTCCAGAACCTATCAAGAATTTTTTGCCATTCAAAAAAATCAAGATTCATATACCAAATAGAATTTAGATGTGAGAGAATGGAATTATCTTTATTAAGGACTTTATAAATATCCTTAGCCTTGAGTTTATGCAAGAGATAACCATCATCCCAATGAAAGGATAAGAATCTATGAGAGTCTACATCACACCTACAAGGAAGATTGAATGAACTGCAAGCATTAGAAATCAGATTATAAGTACGTTTGTGGGAATTAGGAAGATTAAACTTAAGCTTGATATCCTGCCAACTAGCAAGATTATCATTCTCAAGGATATCAATGAAACATTTAATACTAAGGCTATTCCATAGCTTAGTAGAACACCCTTGAGTCAGGGCGAGAGGCTTGTCTTTGTGCTTCAAATTCCACTAGATGGAACATTCACCATGAATGGTATTATTATTGTCAGAGTTAGAATTATAAATGAAACCTCTAACTAGTTCCCAAGCCTTCTAGATAGACTTAAAAACCAGAGAACCTTGAACAAAGACAGAGAATGTCCCAGCAACGAGATCAACAAAAGGAAGATTCTTCCAATACTTGGCCTGCTTAGGAAAACTAGATTGAATATTATGTCTCAAAAGAATTTTCCAAGGCTCTTGCCCATGAAGAGCCTAAAATATCCATTTAGCTGCAAGAGAGACCCCTTGAATCCTAAGGTTTTTGAGGCCTGGCCCTCCTAACCTCTTATCAATGTGACACCAGCTCCATCTAATCGCATGTTTTTTCTTATTTCCTTTACCATCAGACCATAAGAAAATCCTAATGGCCTTCTGAATTTCAAAAATTTGATAACTGCTAAACATCCAAACTGAGGAATAATAAATACTATAAGAAGATAGAATTTTTTGACAAACTTGCACTCTATCGGTGAGGGAAAGAACCCTATTATCCCATTTGTATAGCTTTTTGAAAATTTTGTCCTTAACCCAAATCCACATGTCTTTGAGTGAAGGGGAGATGGAAAAGGGAACCCCCAAATATCTAACAATCTTGTTAGGTCCCCCCCAAGAATATCTAAACTGAAGGAGCCAATCAAGAGGTTTCTCTTTCCAACCAAGCATAACAGATTTGGATTTAGATATGCAAGCACCGGAAATGGACTCAAAGAGTTCAAGCTTTTGATTAAGATGTTGAATGTTAATACAAGATAACTAAAGGAAAAGAGAGGTATCATCCGCAAATTGGATGTTAAGAATCTCAGAATTGTCAGGAAGCAAAATCCCATTAACCTTGAGGGGAAATAGTATTATCTCTAAGAATATAGAACAAAGCATTAGAGGCAATAACAAATAGAGCAGGAGCAAGAGGACAACCTTGCCTGATAGATCAGGACAGGGGAATAGGGTTGGATAAAAGACCATTGATTTCAATTCTAGCAGAGGAGTCCTTAAGGAGAACTTGAACAAATCTAACAAATTCAGCAGGAAAGCCAAAGGCTTGAAGAATAGAAAGGATGAAATCCCACTCAATACGATCATAAGCTTTCTCAAAATCAAGGAGAAACATAGCAGCATTTTGATTAGATGACTTACCCCACTCCATAGATTCCCAACTAGTAACAAGATTTTGAAGAATATATCTCCCCTTGATGAAGCCAGTTTGGGTGGGGCAGATAAAATTAGGAAGAACACTGACAAGCATAGAGGCTAAGGCTTTGGCAAGAATTTTGTAAGAAACATTGAGCAGAGTTATAGGCCTCCAATTCTTGATGAGAGATTTATCTCCATCTTTGGGGACGAGTTTAATAATCCCCATATTAATAGAGCTACCAAGAGTGCCGCAATCATAAGCCTCAGAGTAAAGGTCAAGAAAATCCTTAGCAATCCATTCAATATTAGATTTATAAAATTCAGCAGGCAAACCATCTGGCCCAGGAGCCTTATCCTTCTTAAGAGTAGATATAGCATCAATAATCTCCTAGAGAGAAATCCTAGCCCTAAGAGTGGAAACATCATTTTCAGAATTTTTTTTTAAGAATAAGCGCCTTCCATTTATTCCTAAGCTCCTTGGCAATGCTACTATCCTCAGACCTAAATAAATTTTTATAAAAGTTTTCAAAGGCAACAACAATGTCATTGATGTCATTGAGTTCCTAATTATCAATGACAATTCTATCAATTTTCTCCTTACTCTACTTAAGTTTGAGATAATTAAAAAAGAATTTAGAGCCCTTGTCCCCAAATTTTAACCATTGTTGATGCCCTCTAATAGCATATCCAATGGTTTTAACATGTTGATGTCTCCTCAGGGAGTCCCTGATAGCTGAGACACGTTTAACAATAGGGATTGAAGTGGGATTAGCTTGAGCATCCAATTCAGCAGATTGCAGGCAGGCATTCAAATCATTTTCAACTCTCCTATCATTTTTAGCCTTTCGTTGGCCTAAAGTTTGGAATATAACTCTCCAAGAGGAGACATTCTTATTCCAACAGTTCACATGGGAAGAGAAGTTATTAACAAGATTGAACATTTTAACCATCTTAACAGCAATAATGGTGTCCTGATCATTAAGTAAGGAAGTGTTACGAATAAATTTATCATTATGATGGGTGCTAAGAGGAAGAGCATTCCTAATATTGATGAGGGAAATAATAGGAAGATGATCAAAAAGGGTAGAAGATGAAGCAAAAACAGGGGATTGCTAATGATTGGGAGAAAATGAGAAAAAATCAGAATTAACATAGAACCTATCAAGCCTGGAATAAATGCTATTATGACCTTGCTGAAAGTTGCACCAGGTAAACCAGAGGCCAGGGGTAACATTTCTTTGTCCCTCCAAAGGATCAAACAAATTAAGTTTATGTTTACATTGGTCCCAGTAAATTTTCTCTTGATGCTTCCAGGCAAAGGGAAGACCACCAAGTTTATCCTCTTGATTCTCGACCATGTTAAAATCTCCAGCCAAGATCCAAGGAATGTTGGATAAGTTACAAAACCAATTCCAAAGAATAATTCTATCTTTAACCTCATTAGGAGCGTAGACAGAGCACACCCCAAAAGAGGAGCCATTGAAATCAATTATGGCCCAAGCCACACGATTGCAAGGGGAACTACCAAAGGAATTAATATACTTTCCCCAATAAGGATTGAATAAAATTAAATAAATATTATATATATATATATATATATATATATATATATATATATATATATATATATATATATATATATATATATATATATATATATATATATAATCATAAAATAAATATCTAGTGTATTTAATTAATTAAAAACTCTCCATAAAAATTTCATTAATAGAAAAGGCATATTATTATTTTTAACTTTATCTTTTTTATTAATCATTTTAAAAATTAAAATAAATAATAACATTACATAAAATAATAGCAAAATAGTTAAAATAAATTTTATAAAATTCAAATTTTTTTTTTTTTTGGGATTAAAAAGATATGTATTAATCAAATAAAGTATTAAAATTGTAAAATATTATAATTGTAAAAAAAAAAACTCTCATTCAAATTAAAATAATAACCTTAATGAATAAGAGTTTGAAGAAAGTCAAAGGAGTGTGATGGATGAAAAGGGGACTCTGCGACACATGTAGGGGCCTCAGTGGAACTAATTTTTCCTTATTTTAAATAGTCTACAATGAATGTTTGAGTGTAACTTAAATTCATCACTTGGAGGGCAGTTACTAAACCACGTAGGTAATACCTGTATAATCTTATTCATGAAATCAAAATCAAAATTTGGTTTGGAAATGGATTTTCCAAAGGTTCTCTAGTTGATAGTCTTGAGCTCCATATACTCAAAGCGGCGACAACAACATGATAACTCAACAATAGGAAGAAAGAAATTTCCAAATAGAGAAATCAAAATGCAAGCAAAGACAAAGAAGGGATCTAGTTGTAGAAATTAATTTATTAGCCGTTGATTATTGAAAAGGGGTGTGAATAAAATATTTGCATTTCAAACAAGTGAATGGAGAAATCTCAAGTGTGAAATTTGGCAAGCATTTGCAAGTATCAGAATGGTAAATCACATGTGTCACTACAAAGTCATCAACAAAGGCATAGGCAACTAACATTTCATGAACACAGATAGAATAATTGGTAAATTTAGGGTAAATAAATGGTCTCTACTCAACTTTGAATTATTAGAGGTGTTAACAAGTCTTCTTTGAATCATAGGTTGCATAGATTTAAGGGTACCCATTAGGATTTCCCCACTATGAACAATGATAGATCTGCAAGTTCAGACCCTAGATCTGGAACTTTTGATAGATATGTTGCTCAGTTTCACTGACAAAAGTTTAATAATAAGAGTTTTGTGGATAGATTTCAAGGGCACCAAAATAACATTCAACATCATCTTCACCCTATTTTTATATCTATACTGGCCCTATTCATCCCATTCATATTCGATCAACGGATGGGAAATATATTGGTGTCTCAAATACTAACCTCCCATCTTTTGTTACTTGGCCCAATTTCAATGCGATCTAGAACCCTGCTTTTTTGTCCTCTCCAAATAATGTGCTGTTATTAGAATTCAATGCTAGTTCTTTTCCAAGAGTTCTAAAAGTTTGGCAAAAGAAATCATATGCAAATGCTCCATTGATGTCAGTTGATTCTCAAAATCCTCATCGATGATCAGATGGGATAGATTTTCATAATCTTGTCATCCAATTTCTAGATGGCTTGATTCAACCTCAAGTATTGTATATGAAGGAATCGACATTAATCCACAAGATTTGGGCTTTCATTCTTACATCACAGTTAGAATTATGGGCTTAGCAACATTGATATAGGGTTTCTGGCATGTTCTATATTGATTATGATTCTATGCTTTTTGTTACCATTTTTAAAACTACAACTACTAGAGATAATGTCCATTGCACCAAGAACTAGTTTTGCAATGGGTTGGGTATTTATACCTTATTCTGGGTTCCAAATTTCAAAGCATATCAATATGCTTGTGGTTTTATGTCCATGTGGTTACAACTTCTAGGTTTGCCATCCAAATATAGGGAATTGGAACTAGTGGAATATGTGGCTAATAAAATTGGTGTTTTTCTTAGGCACGATTTAGTTTCTTTTTAGGAACCTCATTTACCAGTCAGGATTTGTGTCCTTCAAGATTTTTTGAAACCTTTTCCATCTACAATTACCTTGAACTCCAGATGGGGGTTGTGGAAGCATGATATTATTATTCAAGATGCTAAATCAGTGATTAGTGGAGACGATTTATTAGTTCATTATACTAATCAATGTGTTGATCCTAGTTGTTCTTGGCTAGTTGTATGTAAATACCATACTTCCTAACCCCAAAAATGTGTTTTTGTTGTTTAGAATAGATCTCATGTGGATGTTCCAGATTTTGATGTTACTTGTGATCTAGATAATGCGGTATCTTTCTCCCTTGTTAATTTCTCCTCTATTAATCTATCTTTTCTTCATAAGAATTCTGAATCCAAGCATAGTCCTCAATCTAGAGTATTTGCCCCAAGATCTAATGATTTAATGCACATGGATTCTTCATTGCAGTTGATTGTTCCTATGTCCAATTATAAATTGAGTCTCTCTACCATCGGTTGTATTTTGCTTGATATCATTTTGCAATTTGGTACCTTCTTGAAGTAGATTATGCCTTTTCTTATTTCCTCTCTTTATCATATCCAACATGGGGGGTTCTTGTCCAAAGGCTCCACAATATATAGGAAATTCAGATCATCATGCGATTTATGCAAATGCTAAAATTGATTCTTTTATAGGAGAAGATGCTACTCACTCATTTCAATTGGATGTTGTAAATGAGCTTATTTTAAATGATCAACCCCTCTTCTTCTTGTCTAGACTACAAGTTGTTTTAGATTCTCAAGGTCATTCCTCATCTACTAAATATGCCCAAATATAAGCCGAAGAGTGTAGTGTACCACTCCCTCCTTAATTATTTGATGGGGATAGTATGCCTCATTATCTACCTAAGGATATTGCATTTTCTAATTTGCATCCCTCTTCATCTGGGATGGAGGTTTCTAAAGATGCTTTGGATTTTGTTGTGATAGTTACAAAGTCACCTACTCCAAAATATAGTTCTGGTCAAACTAGGACCAATTTTGCAAATCCACCTTCTACTAATGGTAGCTTTGATTTATCTTGTAAACTATATGTGTTACAAACCCCTCTTTCACAGATCATTAGTAAAAAAATATTTTAAACCTAGGGGTAGGCCTTCAAAAGCTAAAGAAGAGGTTGATGTGGGAATGCAATCAACATTGGATGGTAATTTTACTACTTCTAAATGATCAACAAGGAGAATTAAGAGCTCTCCTTGTTAGTTACGAAGATCCTCTATTTTAGAATATTTAGAATAACTAAGAGGGAGGGGAGATGAATCAATTATCCAAGGTCCTAATGTACCAATTGAACAAACAATCACTTAAACAGCTTTAGATCTTATCATTCCATAGCCCATTCTCAACCTTTAGCAATGTCAACTAGTTGCCCACTCTCCTAATTATAAAAGACTTGCAAGAATGTAAACATTAGTCATTAAAACACCATAAATAACATCCAAACAAGTTTAATACTAGGATTTAGTGCAAAAATCCAATTCGGAAAACCACTAGCAACATGTCACTAATTTTCACTCTTCTAAAATGAGCTCTGTTAGGAGCTAACCCTGTTAAAGGTTACAAAACACATTTTTAAATTTGACCTTGTCTAAGGATTTAATCACCCTATTAGGACTGGCCTTGTTAGAGTACTTTAGAACATTCCATTAGAATGCCACCTCTTTAAATGATTTACATATGACTATAAGGTCAACCTTGATTGATGGATTTCAAATACTATTTACAATAGTTAGAAAGTAATAGCAAGTTTTGATATTTCAAGTAAAACTCACTTTGAATGTATAGATCTAAGTTTGGCTCATAAGTCGATTCACTATCTAGCCTCCATTTTCATCTCAGTCTCTGATTTTCTTGGCAACCCTTCAAGAAATAACTCTCCTTCTTCTCAACTTTTCTTGACCTTTTGCTTAGATTCACCAGTGAATAACATTAGAAATTGTTCAAACCTTTTACCTCCACTCCATACACACTATAAATTAGGCCCTGATACTCCTTAAATAGGTAATTTGATCTTTTTTGCTTAAACATCACCATAGATCTTAGGGTTTATGATTAGATCCACCACATATAATGAGCGTGATTTCCATCTTGTTTATTCTCTTTTTTCTTAGAAACTTCTCTTGGAATCCATTATTTAGTTCATTTACCTAATGCTCTCCTGGAATTAAATGATCCAACTCATCAATCCTTGTCTTCAACATGTTTTACATATTCTAAGAAATCAACTTAGTCAATTGGAAGTTACAATTTCTAACAAACTATTAAAATGTTGTTCCTCAGCCAACACTATGTCTTGACACTTGACCATCACTAGGTTACTTGGTCACGACTAAATTTCTTTCTTAGAAAATAAACTCACTTGTTCAATACTAATGCTCAGTGAACACTAATTATACTTGGCTTGTTCTAGTGCTTGGTGAACACTAGCATCACTCGACATATACTTCACTTTCTTTAATCTTATCCTCTAATGCTTAATCAAGCCTATGCATTTGATCTATCTTTGATCACATCTTCAAGGGTTTAGCATTATTCTCTTCTTCACTTGCAAGATGATTCAAAAAATTACTTTGTCTAGTCAAGGTCCAAATAATCAAGTGTCCATTAATAGTTTCCTCTTCATAACACAACTTGTCCTCTACATACTTATGTTATGAATAACTTATCAAATCCTCTTCATCAATCAAATAGATATGACACTAAGATCAGATAGAAAATTGTCTCACCCAATGGGTTTGATGTCAATGACAACATAACAATTACTCCAATTATAGTTTCCAACAATCTACCTCTTTGGCATTGACTTCAACACCTCTAGTTACCATGCAATCCAAAACATATACTATCTTGAGAAACATCATCAATGCATAAGATCTTCATTGATATCCTTAATTTCATTCTATTTCTCATCTATGTCACTCTTGTGTCCAACAATCTCTTTATTTTATTTTGATTCTAGTTCATGTTCATGTAACTCTGATATGCAACACATAAGCTCTTTATATCATATCAGATATGGAAATGCCACTAGTAAGTCTTATGAGCCCCCTCTAAGTAATATCTCCCTCTTTCATATTGTAACAACTTTCACTATTTCCCTCTTTCATTTTGATCTTATTTTTTTGAATAATCTTTCTCTTTGCTATATAATCTCTCTATCTTTCTTATTATAACTGGAAAATCTCTCTCTCTCTCTTTGACAAAAATTCCAAAGACATTTCAAATTATGCATATTTTCCATGTGGATACCTTCATGTCAGTTATGAGTTCTTCTTTTGTTATCTTTGTATGATTGATCCATTGTATGTGCTTCTACTTCACTATGACCTTAGGAAGCTCCTAAAGTAGAACTATCTGCATCAATTTGTAAGATAGTTTGATCAGCATATTTGATGCAAGGCACCATCTTTGATTAAGGGAATCACCCCTAGTTTACCTCTAAGATATTCATGAGCATCTTCAAGTAAAGCTTCAATGAATATGTCAGCTATTTTCTCTATAGTGTTCACATACTTCTATTTTAATTCTTTATCTTGAACTAGCTCTCTCAAGTAATGATACTTGATAGCAATATGATTGGTCTTTGTGTGCATTACAGGGTTCTCTAATATGTTAATAACACTAATGTTATCACAATTAACAACCATTGGATTTTTGATCTCTTCCTTCATACCTTTCAATAATTTCTTGATTCTTATGATGTTTGAACAATTAATTATTGCTGCTATATACTCAACTTCAACTATTGACTAGGTAATGTAGTTCTTCTTCTTTCCTATTCATGAAATTAGTCTCTTTCTTGGATAGAATGCACCTCCACTTGTGCTTTTTCTATCATCAACATTTCCTTCCCAATCAAAATAAATAAATATTTTAGTTAAAACTTATCATTTGTCTTGTAATATAATCCATAATATTTTGTTCCTTTCTAATATCTTAGTATCATTTTTACTATCATCATGTGATTTTCCTTAGGACTTATAGAAAATATTGCAACTATCCCAACTTCTAATGCAATATGAGATCTATTATGAACAACATATTGCAGTTGAATCATTGATCTATATAATGTTTGGTTCACATCAGTAGAATCATCATTCTTAGATAATTTGTGTCATGTAACCATAGGTGTACTTACTGGTGTTAAATCTTCCATTGTAAAAAAAAATTAGTATCACCTTGATATATATATAGATTGAGTAATGAAGATACCTTGCTTCATTTTATATACTTGTAAGCCAACAAAGAGTTTGATCTCACCAAACATTGACATTTCAAATTCCTTCTTCATTTCTTCAGAAAATAATTTGCATAATGCTTCCTTACCTCCAAATATGATATTATCAACAAAAATATCAAAATAGCAATACCTCATTTTTTTTGCTAGTCTTTAAGTACAAAATTTTATTATCATTTTTTCTTGCAAAACCAATCTTCACCAAATAGTTATGCAGTCTTTCATACCATTCTCTAGAGGATTTTTTCAAACCATATAAAGCCTTGTGCATCTTACACACCATATTCTTCTTTTTGGGATCTACAAATCCTTCAAGTTTCTCTATGGATACTTCTTCTTCAAGTATCCCATTCAGAAATGCAAATTTGACGTCCATTTGACATACCTTAAATCCTTTATAAGAAGGTTATGCAATAAGTGTTTTGAATCCTTATAATCTCACTATAGGGGAAGATGTCTCCTGTAATCAACACCTTCTTCTTGTGCATATCCTTTGCATACCAATCTAGCCTTGTTCTTAAATACTCAATTTCTTCATTCATTGCTCATATCCAATCTTCATTTTCCAAAGCATCTTTTACAGCTTTGGACTCAAACTCACAAAGTAAGCATGTATCACTTATGGGTCCGTTTCTTGTCATAACACCAAATTCTTTATATCCAATGATTTTTTTAGGTGCATTATGTCTTCTTAAATATTTTTCTAGTATAGGTTCTTTTCTTCTTGGTTCTTTAGTAGGGTCATCTTGAAAAATGATTTCAATTATCTTTCTCTGGTTCATGTTCTGGCTCATGCTCTACATGCTCAATATTGTCTTCTTGATGTTCAACTTCCTCTATCTATAACTCAACATCATTTCCATTTTTCATAGCACCCACAGTATGTTGCTCAACAACTAGCTACTAAAAATTGAAATTCCTAGTCTGCTGTAGATTTTCATCTTTGATTTCTTATTCAAGTGGGGTGCTAGGAGCACTATCATTCACATATATGAATGAATTTTAATCTTTAGGTTCTGTCTTTCATTCTACTTCATTCCTTTCTATATACTCATCAAATTTTACAATTGCACTTTCCACAACTTTAGTAGTGTTAGAGTCCAAATACTTATAAGCTTTTCTCTTAGTGGAATAACCTAGGTATATGCCTTCATCACTTTTAGCATCAAGTTTTCCATTTCTATTATCTTTAAATATGTAACATTTTCTTCCAAAAACTTTGAAATAGTTAACATTAGGCGCATATCCATACCACAATTCAAAAGGTGTAACATTTCTACCTTTTTGCCTTGCACTCTATTCAGGGTATAAACAAATGTACTTATAAATTATCTTTGGTAGTTATGTGACACATTTTTCTACATCATCAATGTACTAGCATAATCCATGATTGATCTATTTCTTCTTTCAACTATTCTATTTTGAGGTGGGGTCCTGGGTGCTAACATCTATCTTTTGATTCCTCTATCATTGAAGAACATGCTAAATTCATTGGAAATGAATTCATCACCTCTATCAAATCTCAAGCATTTCAAACTCTTCCATGTCTCCTTTTCAACTCTAGCCAAATGCCACTTAAATAACTGAAAATCATCAGATTTTTATTTGAGAAACAAAACAATCACCATTCTAGAATAATCATTAAAAAATAAAATGAAATATTTGTCTCCACAATAGCTTTGAACACCAATAGGTTCACACAAGTCAGTATGAACTAATTCCAAAATATCATTTGTTGAATATGTCTTTCTCTTGAAACTAGACTTTGCCATTTTTCCCACTTGACATTGTTTACACAAAGCATTATCTGGTTTCTTCAGTTTTGGAAAACCTATTACTCTTTTCATTTTACTAATGCTAACCAAATTTTTAAAATTTACATGACATAACCTTTTGTGTCATAACCAAATATCTTCATGTTGTGCAAATAAATATGTCTCATTAGATAAATCTATATGGACTAAGTTACCTCTTGTTTGATCACCACTTCCAATTAGTTTGCCATCATCATCAAATATTTTGGCCTTTCTTTGATGGAACTCAACTCTATAACTTGATTTGTTTAACTACAAAACACTCAATAGATTATAGTTAAGTTCTTCTACCCAATGAAAATTATCGCATTTGATCTTATCAATCAGTTGTATTGATCATTTACGTTTCACAAGACATGGAACATCATTACCAAATTTAACACAACTACCCTTGTGTGGTCCAATTTACTTCTACCACTGGTCATGTGATTAGAACAACCACAATCAATTATCCATCTATTACTTTTATTCACATAAGAAATTAATGCAATTTTCTCATCTTCATCAAAATCTTCTTTCACAGCAACATAGACTACTTCATCATTAATTTCAAATTCAGTATTAGTTTCTTATTAAAAAACATAACAAGATTTCTTACCTTTTTCTTTGTATTCTTTTTTCTTCTTGTTATCTCGGTTATCATTTCTTCCTTTGTACTTACTTTTCATTCTCTCATCCTTGTCTCCTCTGTCAGGACATCTTGCATCAATATGACCAACTTTCTTACATGAAATTTTTTTTATTGGAAGTTTACCTTTGTATTTTTCTTTGCCTCTCCCAAGTCTTCTAGCCATCATTGCCTCAAGTTCAAGTTCATCATCAAAAGTATCATTGTCACTTTTCACATGTTTTCCTTTTCCTTTCTCTCTAATAACTGGTTGTGATTTAAGAGCATACTCAATAGTAGTACGAGTTTAATAAAATTTAGTCATCTCAAAAGAAGTAAGCCTACCAATCACACCTTCTAGAGTTAGGGTATTACTTGGAGTACATCTAAGTTCTTGTATTGCAGAAACCCTAATAGCATAAATAAGAAGTAGAGTTCTCAATACCTTTATTATCACTATTTCATCATTAATCTTTTCATTTGCACCTCTAATAGCATTGAAACCCTCTTTGATTCTTGCACAATATTGAACTATATTCTAACCTTTTTTCATTCTCATTTCATCAAATTTTTCTCTCAAGCTTTTGGAGTTGTCTCTCATGACATTATCATCTCCTCCATATATGGTCTTCAGTTTATCCCACATTTCCTTTGCATTCTTGCAATCTTTGATGTCATCAAATTCAACATAGATTAGGGTTGAAGCAATCTCTAACATTGCTTGATTGTGTTCTTGCTTTTCTTTTAGTTATTGAGCAGTCAGAGGGACTGTTGTAATATTGACATATGCATTTTCCATAAACTTTTTTGTAACATTTCCAATATCAACTATATGTGGCCTCATCAATACTTTCCATGTAGGAATGTTCTCTTTGTTCAACTTTAGTGCATCCTTTTTGTACATCATGATCTTTATCTTTGAGTACCTTCAAATTTTTCCCTACAAGCACCAAAGCTCTTATACCAATTGTTAGAATATTTAGAATAACTTAGAGGGGGAGGGGGGAGTGATTTATCTATCCAAATTCTTGATGTATCAATTGAACAAAAAATCACTTAAACAACTTTGCATCTTATCATTCCATAGCTTAGTCTCAACTTTTAGCAACATCAACTAGTTGTCCATTGTCCTAATTATAACACACTTGCAGAATGTAAAAAATAATCAATAAAAAACCATAATAATATCCACACAAATTTAACACTAGGATTTAATGTGGAACCTATAGAAACCTAAATCTAATTACACCACTGAGTAATCTTATATAGTCATCTCCTAGGACATTATTGATTAAATATTTTATATTTAATTAATTAATCATCATCCCTTAGTTAATTAATTCATTTAATCAACTATAGTCCAATTGATAAAATCAAATGACAACCCAAAGTCAATTTATCAATTAAATCACTATTCCTCTATTAGTTAAATAAATGTATAAATCTATTTAATTTGATCTAACATCCTCCTTTTATTAAATAAATCATTTAATAAATCAATCCTAAACCCCTAACCATTTCTAACCCCTTTCATTAGCCAAATCTAACCCATTCACCTAGGCTAACCTCACTTAGCAAACTAAATAATCCATCCCATCAACACTAAGCCACTTGCCTTCTAACCCCCCTCCTAAGCTAAGCCTAATCCCCCTCCTAAGCATGTGCACCACTTTAAGCAAGGGTTAAGACTTTCTAACCCAAGCCAAATTTAAAAGTATTCCCTCACCCTCTTACATTCCTAGCCAATAGCATTAATGGCTCCTACATGCCTTAAATGCCCTTAAATGCCTCTTACACCCCTTTTCCACACTCTTCCTCCCTTTGATCCTCCACTTTGACCATCCAATCCCCTCGTGACACTTTTCACAAGGCCAGGGCTTTGAAGAAGCACAATCCATGTGCTCCCCCTTCCTTACATCCTAGCGCTTCCTCACCATTCTTCCATCCTTGCATCATGTCCTTCCATCTCACTACCCCTTGGCCTATAAATTGAACCCTTCCCCTCTCAAAAATCATTGAACTTCCATGCAAACTTATAATGTCCCTTAGGAGAACAAACAACTAAACCACACCCTTGCCATGTAGGAATCCTCACTCACCCCATACACCATATTTCATCCATTCAAAGACTCTTATCCATTGAAGTCTTGAAGCATGCTTGAGCACACATCCATCCATACTTGAACACATTGCAGTTATCAAGGTTACACTTAGGGGTGTTGATGTATAGCGTCTATAGAAGTAATCAGCTGTATGCAAACCTATATCATATTTATATGATAATTATTATTGGTCTTTTGCTCCTAAATGCAACTCGACTCCTAACTATAACTCGACATGCATTGTATGTGACTCAATAGTCATTGACTCTTGTTGATTAGCAACTTGGTTTGCAGAATTATCATCATCAGCAAGCATGTCTTCATAGTAGTACATGAAGGTTTTGTAGTTTCCAGGTTCCTTCTTTGCTTCATCTTCATGCAATTCTGTACACTCATCAAACTTCAAATTTGTACTTTCCACAACTTTGTTAGTGTTAGTATTTAAACACAAATAAGCTTTACTTCTTGTGGAATAGCCTAGGAATATACCTTCTTAACATTTAGCATCAAGTTTACCATTTTTGTTGTCCTTAAGAATGTAACACTCACTTCCACATACCTTAAAATATTTGACATTGGGTGAGTATCCATACCATAATTCAAAAGATGTGAAGTTTGTACTTTTAAAAAAAATTGTACTCAGTTCAAGGTAGAGACAGTTGTATTGACAACTTCTCTCTAGTATTTCAAAGCAACATTCTTCTCCATCATTAGTGTTCTAGTACAATCCATTACATATTTGTTCCTCCTTTCAACAGTCCCATTTTGTGGAGGGATCCTAGGTGCTGAAGTTTGTCTTTTGATTCCTCTGTCATTACAGAATTTTTCAAACTCATTTGATGTAAATTATCCACCTCTGTTAGATCTCAGACATTTCAAGCTCTTACCAGTTTCCTTTTCAACTCTTGCTAGATACCACTTGAACATTTGAAAAGCATCACATTTTTCTTTTAAGAACATTACTATCATCATTCTTAAGTAATCATCGTCAAATAGGATAATGTACTTGTCACCTTTGTAGATTTTCACATCAATTGGTTCACATAAATTAGTATGAACTAATCCAAGAATTTCTTTTGAAGTATGAGTCTTACTTTTAAAACTAGACTTTTTCATCTTTCCTAACTAACATTGTTTGCAAATTATATTATTAGGTTTCTTTAGTTTTGGCAAACCTGTAACTCTTTTCACCTTATTGATACTGACCAAATTATCAAAATTTACATGGCATAACCTCTTGTGCCATAGCCACAGATCATCAAATTGTACAACAAGACAAGTAACATCACTCATATCAAGATAAAATAGATTACCTCTAGTGTGATCTCCACTTCCCATTAGTTTTCCCTCAGTGTCATAGATCTTAGCTAATCTATTATCAAATTCAAATTTAAAAATTGAACTATTCGATTGTGACACACTTAATAGATTATAGTTAAGTCCTTCCACATAATAAGAATTGTCACACATGATCTTATTTGTCAATCTTATTGATCCTTTTTCTTTAATCAAACAGGGTGCATCATTAACAAATCTAACATTATTTCCATTGTAATACTCAAGGGTAATGAACTCACTTTTTTCTACAGTCATGTGATGTGAACATCCACTATCAATGATCCATCTATCGCTTTTGTTCATATAAGATATCAATGCAGTTGCCTCATCATCATCAGAATCATCCTTCATAGCAACAAGGACAACTTCATCAACATGATCTTTAGATTCATCACTAGATTCTTCTTCAATAATGTAACAAGCCTTCTTTCCCCTATCCTTGTGGCCTTTGTTACTGTCATCTTTTCTACCTTTGAATTTGTCTTCATTCTTGTTGTTTGACTTATTAGGACATCTTGTTGCAATATGAACAACCTCATGACAATTAAATCATATGATAGGTAACTTACCTTTGTATTTTTCTTTGCCTCTGTGAAACTTCCTAGCTAGAAATACTTCCAGTTCTTCTAGCTCTTCATCACCTATATCACTATCATTAGCAACAGGTTTGGCCTTTTTCTTTTTCTTATCTTTAGGCTCTTTTAAATATTAGCTTTAAAGGAAGATTCAACATTTTTTAGATTTGAAATTATCAAAATTTGAAAATTCAAAAGTAGTGCGTCTACCAGCCAGTCCTTCAAGGGTTAGATTGCTACCAAGGGTACACCTTAGTTCTTGTAGAGCAAAGACTCTAATGGCATAGATATGTAGTAGGGTTCTTAATACTTTGCTGATCACAATCTCATCTTCAATCTTTCCATCAGATCCTCGAATAGCATTAACAATATCTTTGATCCTTGTACAATACTAGACTATAGTCTCACCCTCTTGCATTCTTATTTCATCAAATTTTTGTCTAAGGCTTTCATCTTTAGCTCTCAACACATTCTTGTCTACTCCATAGATTACATGTAGGGCGTCCCATATCATCTTAGTAGTATCACATCCTTTGATATCATCAAAATTCTGAGTAGCTTAAGGAAGATGCAATCTCTAACATTGCATGATTGTGTTTTTTCTTCTATTTCAATTGATCAATAGTTGGGGTTCTAGCTGGATCAACATGTTGAGTGGTGATAATTGATTGTGCATGATCTCCAAGACCTCCTAGATGTAGCTTCATCAAGATTTGTCATGCAGGAAAGTTTTCCTTGTTTAACTTGGGCACCTTCTTTCTATACATCTTGATCTTTAGCTTTAAGTACCTTCAAACTCTCTCTTCATACCAATTGTTGTAATAGTTTAGAATAACTGAGAGTGGGGGGAGTGAATCAATTATCCAAGGTCCAAATGTAAAAATAAAACTTTTTCAGTACTACAACTTCTCCTTATGCGTGCATTGACCATTCAATACATTAAACATATGCATATTGTTGTCCTATGTCAACATAAATTTGCAGAAATGTAAACATGCAAAACCACAAAATCAATCACACATTTGGACACAAGGATCTTACGTGGAAAGCCAATTTGGAAAAACCACTAGTAACATGCTACAAATTTTCACTCTAATAAGTGAGCTCTATGAGGAGCCAACACTGTTAAAGGTTACAAAACACACTATTAAATGTGACCCGATTAAAGCATTTCAATCACCCTATTAGGAGTGATCCTTGTTAGAGGACTTTAGAACATTCCATTAGAATGTCACCTTATTAAAGGATTTACAAATGACTATTAGATCAACCTTAATCCAAAGGATTTATCCAAATTGATACAATGATTAGAAAGTAGCAATAAAACTTGATCTGATAATAAAACACAACTCACATGCAAATTATAGATCTCACATTTAGTCCTCCATTCTGCTTGGCATTCATACCCTTCATCTTTGATTTCTTGTTCACCCTTCAATTCTTCAACCTCTTAAACCTTCTTGCTTTGCATGCCAATTGTGGACTCTTATATTTTGCCACCATATGAAACAACACCCTAGACTTATTGTCTTCCTTAGGTTCTCAAATATGAAAATTGTTGCTTTTGGCATGCTATCTCTATAAATAGAGAATGTCTTTTTCTTGCTTAACCACAATTGTCCATTCTAGGGTTAGATAAGATTTAATGAATCTACTGACTTTTCCATTTTAGTCCCTTCTAGAAACTTCTACAATCCACTTTAAATTCACCTCAAATAGTTTATCTTGAATTCTATGCCATGAGCTCATCATAGAAATCTTCCACACACTTCACACAATTCAAAAAATCAAATTTGTTGGCTCAGATTCATTAAATCTCCAATTAAACTCTTTTATTGTCACTCAGCATCCATAATGTTCATTCAAAAATAATAGTCTTTTGATGCTCGACCAACATTAAGTTGCTCGAAATCAACTAAGTCTTCATTGCTCAATGACTACTGTCATTTCCCTGATGCTCGACACATGCTATTTTTCTGATGCTGGACACATACTATTTTTCTAACACTTGGCACATACTATATTCTACTCAGCTTGAACTAAGTTTTCTTGGCTTGCATTGTTTGGTCAGCTAGGCTTGGTAGACACTTTTTATGAAAACACTTCTTCAAGGCTTAGCTAAAGTAACCATTCACTTTAGCCTTAAGTAGATCAACAATACATAATATCATCAATGTCTTTCTTGATCTCAGTTCACCTTTTATACAACAAATAACTTAATCTTTCTCTAGGTTCTCTTGCTATCCTTTTTTTTCAAATCCTCTTCATCAATCCAATAAATGATAGCATTTAGACCAAAGAAAGCAATTGTCTCACCAACAAGTAGTAGGTTTGATATCAGTGACACAATAATTATTGTTCCATGATAGTTGCATCAATCTTCTTCACTTCAACAATCTCATTTCAATAATATTATCATATTTTGAATCTGATCATCTTTCTATTCAACTTTTAGTTCTTCCATCATATCCCCTCTCACTAGTTTTTCCAGACCAACCTTCAAATTTGAAAGTGTCTAGTACCATCATCCCCATTTTGATGGCCTTTTAAAAAAATGGTGGAAGGATGCCCCATTAGAACCTGGAACTAAAATGTTTTAGTTTCACAAGAAAATGCAGTATGTCAAAGGACTTATTAGATTCTAGAATAAACATGTTTTTAAAAACATTTTTGAGGAGAAAAAGGTAGTCTAAAAGGAAAGCTAATAAGATTAATCAACATATTTTACTCTGTAGTTTAAATGTCGATATGCATGCAAGGCAACATACATTACAAGAGGAGTGGTTTGAATTATGTAAGTGAGAAGAAGAGTATTGGAGACAAAAGTCTAGAGACATATGACTTCAATAAGGCGATCAAAATACTAAGTTTTTCCACTCATTTTCCAAATAGAAAAAGGCTAACAATACTATTTTTACAATTTTGACCATCTAGGAAATTCAATTTTTGATGTTAAGGGTATCTAAGATGAGAGTGTAAGGTTTTCTCTAATCTCCTTTTCCCTCTACCTCAAGACCCTCCCTCCTCTCACCTTGGGCATGAGTTGTTGGGTTCCATCCCCCCAATGATTACACAACAAGACAACTTGATTCTACTTGCCACTTTCACTATACTTTCACTATTTTTGAAATACACCTTATAGTTTTTTCCATGCCTCCAAATAAGATGCCAAGTCCTGATGGGTTTGCAATGGTATTTTTAAAAAAATGTTGGTATGTAATATGTTTTGAATTACTCGGGGTGCTTGAGGAATCTAGAAAAAAATTTCCATTCTGAAGAACTTTAATACCACAAAAATTTCCCTCATCCCAAAGGTCAATGACCTTTATTCTTTTGCTAATTTTTGACCTATTTCTTTGTGTATTACCATCTATAAATTTATTACAAAGGCTATTTATTTGTTACTTAAGTCCATTATTCCAAAAATTATTTTAGTAGAACAAGGGGGTTTTGTTCCTAGTTGACAAACTACTGAGTGAGCCACAATAGGCCATGGCACTCTTCACAACATCAAATAACACAATCTTACAACCTTTGTGGTTCCTCCTCTTAGTCCTTTGTCAATTTGGTTTCTCCCCTAGGTGGTGTAAATGGATTAAAGCTTGCATCTCAAGTGCACACTTATATGTTCTCATTAATAGAGCACCAGTAGGCTTTTTTACCTCTTCCCAAGGAGTTTGTCAAGGTGATCCTCTTTCTACATTCTTGTTTATCATTATGGTGGAAGCCTTCAACATACTTATTAATTCTTTTAATCAAAAGGGTTTGTGGAAAGGTGTTAACATAGTTGGTACATCTTTATCCATAACTCACTCTTTTTTTGTTGATGATACCTTACTCTTTGGTTCATCTTCATATCAAGAAGCACAAATGGAAAAAATTCATTGATTTATATACACAAGTTTTAGGGCAATGTATTAATCTAGCTAAATAAAAAATGTATGTCTTTAATACTTCTCAATTGGTTTCTCAAAGGATAGTTCAATTGCTTGGTTTCTCCCTTGCTTGGTTTCTCCCTTGACTAGTTGTCTTCTACTTATCTTGGCATTCCCTTTTTCATGGGTTCAAATAAATCTTCTTATTGGAAATATGTTATTGATCATATCAAAAATAGAATTAATGCATGTAAGGCTTATTGGTTATCTCTCTTAGGTAGAATTTTTCTTATTAAAATTGTTCTCTTGGCCATTCCAAATTATTATTTCTCCATTTTGCAAGCTCCTAAAAGCATCATCTCTCAAATTGAAACTCAAAATTTCTCATTTATTTGGTTAGCAAATTTGAATGAACAGAAGAAAATGCCCCTTAAATTTCTATTTGAGCTAACCTTGATAAGAATTATTTTCCTAGAAATGAGAGCCTTTAAGAAATGTTACTATGATTTTCTCTTCTTATTACATGTGCAGGTTTTCAATTATGTAGAGAGATTTTGGCAACCAACCATCAAAATGTTTTTCATACTTCCTTTGAGATATAGGGGAAATCTATGTCCAAGATTGGATAACAACATCTGGGAAGGGTTCACTCGATAGTTCTCAAAATATTAAACCATCAATTGGGAAACTACACAACATGAAAGGATGCTTGGGGTTATGCTCTAAATAAATTTTATTTGAACTCAATAGTTTGTCAGTTCCAATCATCAAGTTTCCTATGAACAAAGTAAAGAGTCTTGAAATTTTAAAAGGAAAATCACTCTTGCCTCAATACAACCATGACAAATGGAAATGGAGACAAGAAGACTTTTTCTTAGAGGTATCATGTCGCAATGAAGGAGAATGGACCGCCAGCTCTATATAAATTTGAGAAGCAAGATAGTGCATGGTGGTTTTCCTTGGAATTTTCACTAGTTGAGTAGGTTGAGCTACCTTTTCTTTTCTTGTTTCTTGAGTTATTGGGTCCATCTACCATGACAAGAATTTTTAGTAGAGTAACATATCTATTGGGTAACTCTATTTTTCATTCCATGACTAAAGGAGCCAAGAAAGCTCTTTGACTGGGGAAAACAATGCATGTAGTAGGAATTACTTAGATAATATGTTCAATTTTACACAGTTGGGCATATAGATAGTTAAGTTAAAACATGTACAAGATTGTGTATCAACTATTCCTTTGCACCTCTTATGCCACAAGTGCTAGTATAATTCAAATGGAAGTCAAAGAAGCTTTGCATCCCTAAATTTAATGACAACCAATTGTATTTCTAGAATAATGATATTATTCTAACAAAGTGATAGAGAAATAATTGTGTTTTTGGAAGGCTTTTTTTAAAACCTTATCTCTCCGCTTATTGTACATATTTTTTTTAAAAATATAAATATATTTGTTTTTAGAATCACGTAATTTTTGAAAAAAAAATATATGTTTTTGGAATCATGCTTTTTCTTTTTCATCATTTTGACTAATTCAAAAACTAGCATACTTATATTTTAAATTTGTTATGTACAATAAGGCTGGGGTTCAATGGGCATCCACTTCCTTAAAAATAGAGCGGGTGCTGCTGAGATCTTTTAGGGATATTTAAAAAGGGAAGCAGTTCTATGAATTTATAAGTGAATCCGTTTTTTAAAAAAACATAGCTACTAAATTTAAGGAAGCTTTTGCCTCATGAATTTTTAAAAAATTAAATTAAATTTATTCATAAATTTGTTTGGTGGAAATTCATTTTGGTGAAAAAACAAGTGTAGATTGTTGACAAATGGCATAATTCCTCCCTAAGCTGGTGGGGCTAAATTAAGCCCCACCCCTTTTTCACCCGCTCAAATTGAGAGGGCTAAAAATTTAGGGTTCCTATTTTATAGGAAAAGATTCCAATTAACCCTTTAGCCCCCACCTAAAAAAGTATTATGGAGCCACCCGCTCCACAATAATAGAGCCGAAGCCCCTCTCATGGGACCCCTGCCTAAGGTTGGGGTCCCATGGAAGCCAACTTCCTTAAAAACAGAGTTGCACCTGGTGAGATTTTTTAGGAAATTTGAAAGCTAAGCGGTCCTATGGATTTTGTAATTTGAGTTTCAGCTCCCAAATTTAAGGAAAAACTTTCTAAAATTTATTTTATGATAAAAGACTTTTTTAGTTTTAAAGTCTTAATTTTTCACAAATGGCTAGAATTTTCCCTAAGCTGGTGGGGCTATTTCTAGCCCCACCCCATTTTCATCCGCTTCCTAAAAAAGTGGGGCTCCTATTATGAAGGAAAAGATTCTAATTAAACCTGTAGCCCCTCAAAAAAACTCTCATGGGACCTCCTGTACCTAAAAAATAGACCTGTAGCCCCCCCTCATGGAACCCCTGCCTAAGTAGAGTGATGAGATCTTCAAAAAACTTTCCAAATTTTTTTTTATTTCTCTATCATTTTGTTAGAATAATATCATTATTTTAGAAATACAATTCTATGTCATAATTGTAGAAATAAAAAGTTTCTCTATGTTCCATTTAGATTATATAAAAAAAAAACCTTCACAACCTCTACAATCCTCATTTATAGTGAAGAATTTAAAGATACAAATATTTATCAAAGTTCCAATTCATAATAATAAATTATGCAATGAATAATTTTTTTTATGTTATTCATATCAATTTTTTTCATGTTATTCATATCAATTTTTTTCATTTCTTAACACTTTGCACTAGGCAATAAAACTATTATGAACATCATCATGCGAATCAAAAAATACTTAACAAAAACTACTCACAATCATGAAAAAATTGTATACAATCGCTCTATTAGTTTAAAAAACATCTCATGGAATACGAATGATTGCTAGATTTGTAGAAAGTAGTTTTGTAAATTATTGAAACTTTCTAAACATTTCCTAAATTGTTGTCCAGATTGTCCTTAACCATGTCGTTTGCCTTGCTTAAAATTTTAGCCGAAACGACGCGACCCTCCTTCCGAACGCTCCAGTCGCCAATTATATAATCTCATTCTCGCCCTGCAAAATACACAATTCGAACTTGCAATCTTCTGAAGATCTATTCTTGGAAAGAAACTCCCAATCCTTTCCAAATCTCTTTTCAGTAAGGAAAGTTGAACCATAGCAGCACTTCTCCACTATTACATTCGGGTATGTATTCTCAAATTCAATTTACATTATAAATTATTTGGCACTGAAATATTCGGAGAGAACAAAGTAAAACTGCTTTTGGTAAACCCTTGTCAAAAAAACATACATTTTCTGAACATATTTTTTTTCAAAGTTCCTTGGGACTGTGGTATTTCGGTACTTAGGATATCAGTAGGCATAAGACGGGGTATTTTCAAAATAGGAGACGGGGTATTCGGGCACATTAATTTTTTTCTTACGATAATTTAATATTTAGAGAAAAACTAAAATTACAAGTTACGGTAATGATTTTGGGAAAGAAGAACCGTGATATAGTTTTCAAATGTAATGTATTGTTTTCAGTTTCAAATTTGCAATATGTCTGTAATAATAATATATGATAAATATTTAGATGCATAGCAGAGAAGACAATGCTTTACACATAAAGTCATAATTCATATAACAATGACATATTGTAAATGATAAACTTCAGATTCAACAGTGATAATATTTGCTATTGTTCAGTGTTGTATCGATGTTTCAAACTGATTATTTATTGTTTTAAACCTGATAAACAACAACCTAATATGATTATTTTTATCTGAAACAAAATACAAAATCTTAATCAAAGTCCTTAACTATGTGCTCACCACCAAGTACATACCCTGTCTCAGGAGTGCTATGCTACCTAGATTTTTTTCACACTGTCATGTTAAAAGAGATGTAGGGTGATGCTGTTGGTAAAGAAAATTTTGAATCCAGGGAAACATAGCTTTTTACATTTCAAATCTAGTATTCAATTTACATGTCCCAAAACAGAATATGTAGGGTTTTACAACTCAAAACAACAAAGATTTTTATGACTTTTGGAGATTTGATCAAATTGATGCACTGCTTGTTTATCACTTGAATTGAACAATGAAAACACGCGCTTGTTTCGTAATATAGAAATTTGGAGTTCTGTTTTGTCTTTCCTTGCGGGTTAGATTTGATGTGCGCTTTTTTCCAGGAGCAATTTCTTGACATATTGTTGGTTCCTTTGTGACAGTGGTTATAGCAATATGGCAGGAGGAAAGGGAAACAGAGGAAAAGGAAACGGCAGACAGGTAAAAGCTGAACCTTAATCGATGAAAGCAATGTATATGATAGAACTGGGATTTATCTAAACTAATGAAATAAATGAATAGGATTTAGCCTGAGGACCATGAAGTTCATAATGACATGATATATTTGCAGGTGCAGGGTCAGCAAGCTAAGGAGGCGAATGATTTGAGATTGAAGAACCTGAATGATAAATTACAACATGATATTGACAATGAAAGGAAACAAGCAGGTGAATTGAAAACTTTGTTACAAATGAAAGATGGCACGTGTAAGGAATTGACTCAACAAAAAAATGAGCTAGAGAACAAGTTGAAAGAATGTACTGAATTTGCAGAAGAAAAAATTCAGTTGGAAATTAAATGGAAAGAACACAATGACATTCTTGAAGAATTACAGTCTGTGAAAGATGAGCTCAATCAAACAAGAATATTGTGTGAGAGGCGTGGAGATTTATGCTCTCGATTAGAACAAGAAAAAAATAAGTTGGAAAGTATGGTGAAGGAATGCAATGATAGGGTTGAGGAACTCCAAGGAAAGATCGAGGAAGAAAGATGCTCATGGGATGCTTCCAAGGCAGATATGCAAACAGAAATTGCAAATTTACAAAAGAAGCATGATTCTGTAGTCAATGAAAAAAAGATGCTAAACAAGAAACATGAGGATCTGTGCACCAAACACAGAAATGATAGAAGTGAGTTGAGAAACTGCAATGAAGGGGCTCAGAGATTGAAAGCAAAGATGGATGAGGAGAAAAAAATGTGGGATTCTAGTAGGTTGATTTTAGAAGGGGAAATTATGCAACAAAAGAATGAGATCGATGAGCTTAGACAGTTGAGCAAAACAAATGAAGAATTGTGCAGTCAGTTAGCACAAGAAAAACATAAGATGGAAAAAGATTTGGAAGAAATAGTTGATAGATCTAAGAATTTGAATGCACAGATGAATGAAGATAAGAAGATGTGGGAGGGCAGATTTGCAGGGCTGCAAGATGAGCTTTATGAAACAAGAAACTTATGTCAGAAACATGAGAATTTGAACAGAGAATTAAGACGAGAGAATCTTGAGCTACAAAATAAGCTAAAAGAGTTTGATGATGAGAATGAAAAATTGAAGGCAAGAGTTATTGAAGATATTTTCTTGTGGAATTCATCTAAGGCAGAGTTAGAAGGCACATTTGCAGGACTGCAAAGTGAGCTCAATGAAACAAGACTGAAACATGAAGAATTGTGCATTCGACTAAGACATGAAAAGAAACACTTGGAAGAAAAGTTGAAAGAGCTTGATGATGAAAATAAGGAACTGAAGGCAAAAATGGCTGAAGATAGGTCCTTATGGGATTCATCTAAGGCAGAGTTGGACTGTACAGTTGCAGAGCTGCAAAATAAGCTCAGCGAAACTGGACCAAAGCATGATGAGTTTTATGTTCAGCTAAACAATGAAAGAGAACTTATGGAAGAAAAGTTGAAAGATCTTGAGTATAAGAACAACGAATTGCATGCAACAATGACTGAAAATGTCTCTTTGTGGAATACTTGTAAGGCCAATTTAGAAGAAACGATTGCAAAGCTACAGAATGAGGTTAATGAATCAAGAATTTTGTCCGAGAAGAACCGATTATCTTGCAATGCAATAAGTCAAGAAAAAACTGAACTGGAACAACAGCTGAAAGAATCAACAAATGGGTCTGAAGAATTGAAGGAAAAAATCACTGAAGATGGGTGTAATGAATCTGAAGAATTGAAGGAAAAAATGGCTGAAGATGATTGTAATGGATCCAAAGAATTGAAGGAAAAAATGGCTGAAGATGATTGTAATGGATCTGAAGAATTGAAGGAAAAAGTTGCTGGAGATGGGTGTAATGGGGCTGAAGAATTGAAGGAAAAAATGGCTGAAGATGGGTGTAATGGATCTGAAGAATTAAAGGAAAAAATGGCTGAAGATGCGTGTAATGAGACTGAAGAATCGAAGAGGGAGGAAATGGCTGAAGATTTGTGTAATGGGTCTGAAGAATTGAAGGAAAATATGGCTGAAGATGGGTGTAATGGATCTGAAGAATTGAAGGAAAAAATGGCTGAAGATGATTGTAATGGATCCGAAGAATTGAAGAAAAAAATGGCTGAAGATGATTGTAATGGATCCGAAGAATTGAAGAAAAAAATGGCTGAAGATGATTGTAATGGATCTGAAGAATTGAAGGAAAAAGTTGCTGGAGATGGGTGTAATGGGGCTGAAGAAATGGCGGAAGATGGGTGTAATGGATCTGAAGAACTAAAGGAAAAAATGGCTCAAGATGCATGTAATGAGACTGAAGAACTGAAGGAAAAAATGGTTGAAAATGGGTTGAATGGATCCGAAGAATCAAAGAGGGAGGAAATGGCTGAAGATGTGTGTAATTGGTCTGAAGAATTGAAGGAAAAAATGGCTGAAGATGGCTGCTTTGGGAAGACTTGTGAGGGAGAATTGGAAGACAAAATTGCAAAACTAGAGAATGAGGTAAAGGAAGCAAGACAAGAAAAGAACGAGTTTGAAAACAAAGTGGAGCAATGCAATGTTATAATCAAGAATATGGAAAAAGAAATTCTAAAGCTACAAGATAGGCTCGACAATTCCAAGGATTTGATTGCAAAAGTGACTGAGGAAAAGATAAGGGCGGAAGTCAAGTATGCTGATTTTGAAAAAGAGACCTTATTACTACGAGAATTGAGCGGTAAGCATCAAAATAGGCTAGGAAGGGATAAAGTTGAATTGCGAAACCAGGTGAAAGAATTAAATGATATAAACGAGCAATTACAAAGAAAAATCCTTGAAGATGGACTTTCGTTTGAGGCTTGTAAGATAGAGTTGAAAGGAAGAGTTGCAGAGCTCGAGGCAACAAGAGAGATGATTGAACAGTTTTACGGTAATCTAAGACAGGAAAAGAGAGTCCTGGATAAAAATCTGAAAGCATTTGATCGTAAGAGAAAAGAATATCAAAATGAACTCAACCAAACATCTCTGCGGAGAGAGCAGAAAAGTGGCTTTCAGAGAAAGTTGGAAGAGTATTCGGATAGATTCAAAGATTCAAATTCACAATTGGCCTTATTGAATTCAAAATTGGGCTTGTTGGAATCTTGGATGGATCAATTGGGACGCAATATTCCACGACCGTCGTATGAAAGAAGATCAGTGAGTCAGGAGGAGCCTGATGAATTGCGCAACCATTCAACTGATGAAAGATCTACAGAGGAACATAACGAGGGCAATGATAGAAATGACAAATATCATGCAAAGGCGAATGAATGCAATGAGAGGAACACTTGTAAGGGAGATTTTGATATCTGTGTTGAAATCTCTGTTAAAAGGCCTAATGCTCGCAAACAGAGGTGCAACTGTTTTAATGAACACTAAGAATTCAGCACAAACTTTGAATAACTGATTACATTCTTCTAGATGACCAGTCCACAGAGCAAATTTTCAGCAACTGAGAGAGAGTAAAAATCTCCTCTCTATTTCATTGTTTACTGGATGTTCTTATGGGTTATGTGGAGGAATTGTATGAACAAACACTTATTTTACTCACATTTGTGAAAATGTGTTCTCTTGTTGATTTTTCTTAACAAATAAGAAAATTGAGCAATAAAATATTTATAGTTGATTTTATTTTATGTGAGTTAGCAATACGTGAGTTGATTTTAATTATATTGTTCTTCAATGAGTCTCGAGTCTCGAGTCTCGATGGTATCAATTGTATTCGAGTTTAATTTAAGTTTTTATATTATGCTGGAACTGTTTACAGTGACAAAATTAACGGACATCAAAGCACCACAGTGTAAATTTAAAGAATATATTGATGAATAAACAGGGTATATATATGTGTGAGATTGTACAGATGTATCAATATCTTCTATGAAGCTTTGCTGCAGTAAAGGTCTTTTTTATGATATTTATGAGCAGATTTCTACATCATCAGATTTATGACTCACATCATTCAAACACATATATTATTTGAAATGGAATGTTTGTTTTCTATTTCTTTTATTTTTATTTTTGTACTCTTTTTTATCAGATGGTGCTATGTATAAATGGAAAATTGAAAAAATTAGCAATTTCTCTTTTCAGGTCTTTCTATCTTATTGACAATGCAGTTTTTTAATCTTCTAACTTTAAAAAACAGAAGCTCAGAACAATAAAGATTTAGCCATTACTACTACAGAAAATCTTAAAATTCTCTTAAAAGATACTTACTTACCAAAGTAAAATATTCTTAAACATTTGAGACATATTATGAAAATTTAAAAATACATTTTTTTATTGTAAAAAAAATGAACGAGCTTCCAATTTGTACCTTCTATTTATATTTTTAATTAGGTCAACTCAAATCATGCAACTTATTTAAATACAATTTCAATTTTTTAATGTTTCTTAACTAGCTTATATATACCTCTATATATATTACGCCGAGAGTAATCGTTCTCGAGGCGCCTATTTTTATTTAATCCCAAAGTTATTTTAATCGAAGTTGGGATTAATGAAAATAAAAATAGGCGCCTCGAGAACGATTACTCTTGGCGTAATATATATAGAGGTATATATAAGCTAGTGGTCGCGGCGCAATAGGAAAAATATTTACTTTTTATTTTGATAAAGTTACTATAAAATTGTTAATTAATTTTTAATTAGAGTTGTATGAAGTTACTATAAAATTATGCTTCAAAATATTTTTAAAAATTTAATATAAGGAGTTTAATATAGATTAAAAAAATATTTTTTATTTTTGGGATATTGTAATGTAAAATGTTATAGTCATACACAGATATATGGTTAGGGACAAAGTTACCATTATAGTTAATGTTAACCTTAGGGATAGAATTAGGGTTAGGGTTAGCATTAGAGTTAGGGTTGGAGTTAGGGTTAGGGTTTGAGCTATGGTTAAGGTTAGGGATAGAGTTATGGTTATGGTTATTGTTAGAGTTATGGTTAAGGTTTAGATTAGAGTTATGGTTAAGGTTAGGGTTAATGATATGGTCATGGTTAAGGTTAGGGTTAGAGTTATGGTTATGGTTATGATTAGGGTTAGTGTTAGGGTTATAGTAAGGCTAACGTTAGGGTTAGGGTTAAGGTTTGAGTCAAGGTTAAGGTTAGAGTTTAAAGGGTTAGGGTTTGAGTTAGGATCAAAATTAAGGTTAGAGTCCAATTATGGTAGAGTCAAATCCAAAGTTAGAGTTATGCTCATGGTTAAGGCTAGGGTTAGACTTATGCTTATAGTTAGGGTTAGGGATAGGGTTAGAATCCAATTATGGTAGAGTTAGAATTAGGGTTAGAGTTAGGGGTAGAGTTATGCTTATGGTTAATGTTAGGTTTAGAGTAATGCTCATGGTTAAGGTTAGGGTTAGAGTCATCATTATGGTTATGGTTAGGGTTATAGTGGGGATAGGGTTAGGGTTAGGGTTTGAGTCAAATATATCTTTTAATTTAATATAAGGAATTTAATTTAGATTAAAAAAAAAAAAATTTGGGATATTGTAATGTAAAACGTTATAGTCATACGTAGATATATGGTTAGGGACAAAGTTAACATTACAGTTAATGTTAACCTTAGGGATAGAATTAGGGTTAGGGTTGGAGTTAGGGTTAGGGTTTGAGCTATGGTTAAGGTCAAGGATAGAATTATGGTTATGGTTATCATTAGAGTTATGGTTAAGGTTCAGATTAGAGTTATGTTTATGGTTAAGGTTAGGGTTAGAGTTATGGTCATGGTTGAGGTTAGGGCTAGAGTTATGGTTATGGTTATGATTAGGGTTAGGGTTATAGTAAGGCTAGGGTTAGGGTTAGGGTTAAGGTTTGAATCAAGGTTAAGGTTAGAGTTAGGGTTAGGGTTTGAGTTAGGATCAAAATTAAGGTTAGGGTTAGGGTTAGTGTCCAATTATGGTAGAGTCAGATCTGGAGTTAGAGTTATGCTCATGGTTAAGGCTAGGGTTAGAGTTATGCTTATAGTTAGGGTTAGGGATAAGATTAGAGTCCAATTATGGTAGAGTTAGAATTAGGGTTAGAGTTAGGCGTAGAATTATGTTTATGGTTAAGGTTAGGGTTAGAGTAATGCTCATGGTTAAGGTTAGGATTACGGTTAAGGTTTGAGTCAAATATTATTTTAAATTTAATATAAGGAGTTTAATTTAGATAAAAATATATATTTTATTTTTGGGATATTGTAATGTAAATTGTTATAGTCATACATAGATATATGGTTAGGGACAAAGTTAGGGTAAGGGTTTGAGCTAGGGTTAAGGTTAGGGTTAGGGTTAGATTCTAATTATGGTAGAGTTAGATTTATGGTTAGAGTTAGGGGTAGGGTTAAGGTTAGTGTTAGGATTAGAATTAGGGTTAAGATTAGGATTAAAGTTAGAGTTAGGGTTATAGATAGGGTTAGGGTAAGGTTTTGGGTTAGGGTTAGGGCTAGGGTCAGGTTTAGGGTTAGAGTATGAGTTAGGGTTAGAGTTTGAGTTAGGGTTAGGGTTATAGTTTGAGTTAGGGGTAGATAGAGCATTATAATTTGGGTTAGGATTAGGGTTAGGTTTAGGGTTTGAGTTACCAATAGAGTTAATTTTACAGTTGGGTTAATGTTAGGGTTAGGGTTAGAGTTTTGAGTCAGGGTTAAGGTTAGAGTTAGGGTTAGGGTTAAAATTAAAATCCAATTATGGTAGAGTTAGATTTATAGTTAGAGTTATGGGTAGGGGTAGGGTTACGCTTACAGTTAGGGTTAGAGTTAGATTTAGGGTTAGGGTTAGGGTTAGGGTTAGGTTTATATTTAGAGTTAGGGTTATATATAGAGAGAGTTATATCAATGTTAAGGTTAGGGTAAGGGGATTGAGTTAGGGTTAAGGTTAGAGTTAGGGTTAGGGTTAGGGTTTCAGTCAGGATTAAATTTAGGGTTAGGGTTAGAGTCTAATTATGGTAGAGTTAGATTTATAGGAAGAGTTAGATTTAGGGTTAGAGTTAGGGGTAGGGTTAGGGTTAGGGTTAGGGTTAGAGATAGGGTAGACAAAGGGTTAGGGTTAGGGTTAGGGTTAGGGTTAGGGTCAAGGTTAGGGTTAGGTTTAGGGTTAGAATATGAGTTAGGGTTAGAGTTTGAGTTATAGTTAGGGCTATAGTTTGAGTTAGGGGTAGACAGAGTATTAGAATTCTAGCTACGATTAGGGTTAGGTTTTGGGTTATGGTTATGATTATGGTTAAGGTTAGAGTTAGGTTTAGGGTTACAGTTATAGTTAGGGTTAAAGTCCAATTATGGTAGAGTTAGATTCAGGGTTACAGTTAGTGGTAGGGATAGGGTTACAGTTATAGTTAGGGTTAGGGTTAGGGTTAGAGTTAGAGGAAGGGTTATATTTAGAAGTTTTCTTATGGTCACAGTTATAGTTAGGAGGGGAGTAAGGGTTGGGATTTTAGATTATATTTATTATTATATAAGGTGCCCTATATAATAATATGTATATTCCCACGCTCATGGATAAGGTTAGGGAAAGAAGTAGGACCATGGTTATTAGTGTTACATTTAAAATTTCATTTAGGAGGGCATTGTGTGCTATTTTTTCTCCCTATTCAACCCATTACTGATGTTTGATCTGAGAGACCTTAAATGGGATAGGTTCTTTGCAGAGGGTTAACATCGCTAAAGTTGGCGACTAACATTTTATGTTGGCTCGGTTTCTTCATTGACCACGTTGGATCATTTCTTCTTGGTCAGGTTGATTCATGCTGCGAGATTCGATAACTCTTATTTCTTCACGAGCTATCTTCCCATCTTCCCAAAAGTGCAAGATGTTTCCATGCATTCCCATTCTAATGTTTCTTTATATGCTAGTGTCTTCGAAACACTCTAAAGCCTAGAATTGCATAAGATGCTGCCATGCATCTCCATTCTGATGCATCGTCATGCTACATTGTTTCTTCAATTCTCTGAAGCCCAGAATTGCATCATGCTACCATGCATTGCCTTTTCTAACATTTCCTCACTCCACAATGCTTTCATGCGTCTTTGAGACCCAAAATTGTGCCACATGGAGGGGGTTCGCACCTTTTGTGCTATCTGCTTCGTTCATTGGGAGGAATCTCTTCAGTACATCTTAGTCATCCATTGGAAATAAAGCCAATCTTGATCGACGAATGTGACTTAATCCTTCATTGGGAGGACTTTTCTTGTTGCATCTCAGTCATCCTTTTTGAGGGGAGAATCTACATCGACGGTTGCGACTTAATCCTCATTGGTGAGGATTCACGATGCATCTATGCCATCTATTTCGAGAGGAAGACCTTCATCGATGACCATCATTCATTTTTGGGGAAACCAAATTCCCCCTTGTGGTCAACCTTGCATTTTTTGTGGGAGGTTAACACATCATGCTATCTCTTTTCATAGTTTTCTGCCAGCAACATGAAAGTCTTTCCTCTTCTTTCCATGAGTCTCCATTTTAGCGCCTCCTTACACTGCATTGTTTCTTCAATGCTCTAAAGCCCAGAATTGCATCATGTTACCACATGTCACCTTTCTGACATTTCCTCACTCTGTAGTGCTTTCACGAGGCTCCAAGACCCAGAATTGTGCCACGTAGCGAGGGTCCCCACCTTTCGTGCTATAGTTACAATTTAGATTTTAGGGTTATGGTTAGAATCAAGGTCAATTCTAGAGTTTATAGAATATTTAGAGTTAAGATTAGGGATTAAATATACATGAGGGTTAGCATTGGGTTGTATGATAGTTACAGTTAGGATTATAGTTAGATATATCATTTAGATTAGGTTTTAGTCAGGGTTTAATTAGACTTAAGATTAGGGTGAGGATCAAGGTGAAGTCTATATTAGGGTTCATATCATGGTAGGATTGAAACTAATGTTAGGGTTAACATTGAAATTATGATTAGGGGTAAGGTGAAGATTTATATTTGGTCATGATTGTGGTTTGTGCTAGGATTATGGTCTAAGCTATGATTAATTTTATGATTGTACCTTTAGGGTTAGGGTTTTGTTTAAGTTTATGATTATGGTTACAACTATGGTTTATGGTTCAAGTTTAAAGTTGGGAATGTGATTAGGATCAGGGATTAGTAAAATTTTTAAGAGTTCAGTTATAGGTTTACACCATGGTTAGAACCTTGGGACTGGATTTAGAGTTTAATATCATGGTTATCCCTATAGTTAGGTTTAGGATTTTGATCAATATTCTGGAGTTTTTTTTTACATTATGGTTAAGGGTTAGATTTTAGGGTTAGGACTATAACCAATATTAGTGTGTAGGTTTTTGGTTTAGATTATGGTTTGGGCTGAGATTTTCTTTATGATTAGAGTTTAGAATATCAATAGGGATATGTTTTAGTGCTATAATTATAGTTTAATGTTGGATTATAGTTAGATTGTACATCATTGTTGGGGCTAGGGCTAAGGTAGGGGTTGCTGTTAGGGTTAACTAAGGATGATAATTAGGATGGTTTATCTTTTCAAGTAGA
The DNA here is from genome assembly GCA_028749045.1 of Cupressus sempervirens. Lineage (NCBI taxonomy): Eukaryota > Viridiplantae > Streptophyta > Pinopsida > Cupressales > Cupressaceae > Cupressus > Cupressus sempervirens. The sequence goes on from CM053785.1 coordinate 107,606,679, forward strand.
AAAAAAACTCATATTGATTGAAAAACAAATAAATTATACTTCGAAAATATTTTTCTATGTCATAATAGATTCATTTATTTTAATTATTGTATTGGTTAATTAGTTGTTTGATGTTTCAAAGTAAACATGGCTTATTTTATTTAAATTTAAATAATATTATTGTTTTGAACTGAATTTAGCTTAATTGTTAATGATCATATTTATATTTCTAATATTAACTCCAATTTGATCAAAGACCAAATATATTTTTGGTATTTTTGTAAACAAACTTGCTTAACACTTCCCTATTTCAAAGTTAATAAAATATCATTTCTATTGTCTTAGATTTGAGAGTAAGTATATTAAATAAGTAATAATAAATGAACATTATGATTAATATATTTCTAAAATAAAAATATATTACTTAAAAACTTGTTTACTTTAAATGAATAAAGTACTCATTTACTTGTAAATTTTAAAAATAGAAATTAATCTACATATATATAAAATATTTATTCTTTTTTCTATTTGCATACAAATTAATTAAAATCTAAACTTTAAACTACATAAATATTTTTAAAATATATATCCATCAATAATTAGTTTAGAATAAAGTAAAATCTAAAAATTAGACACATATAGAATCTTTTTAATTTCTAGATACATGTTTTTCTAATTTATTTCTACAAACATGCAACTGATATTTCTATTATCCATTTTTTTCCATTCTAAAAAAATCTAGATGTAAATAGAATTTTTTTAGATGCATGCAGTATTTCTAATTTTTTCTACATACATATATTAACATTTCTATTTTATATTTTGTTTTTACATTATGGTTATTTCAATCAAAATATCTAGATGTAAATAGAATTCTTTTCAAAAAATCTAGATGTATATAGAATTCTTTTAATTTTTTACATACATAAAATCTTTCTAATTTTTTTCTACATACATAAAAGAATAATTTCTATTTTCTATTTTTTATTTTCTATTTAAAAAAAAAGCTATCATAAAGATTGATAAAAAAAATTGATTGCATATGCATTCTTTATTTTGTGCACTAAATGCATTAATTTTTTTCATTTATCTAATGGTTTTGAATGAACTTTGTCTCATCTTGGCATTGCATCTTCCAAAGATGAGTAAGCAATATCAAGATATAAAATATCAAAGTTGAAAATATTAAAATGAATGACTAAAATATCAAATGCTCAGGATGCAAGGCAGAAATACACTGTGTTGAAGTGTATTTTATTGATTAAATGATGACTTTTATATTGAATTACTAAATTACCAAATCTACCCACCCCATTGTAAAACTTAATTGCTCTGTTTCAAATGTGATTAAATTAAAAATAGAAAATCTACACAACATAGATCTGTTCTGCATAATGCAGATTTTAAAACTATGTAAAAGATTTGTTGTTTTGCATAATACAAATTTTAAAACTATGTAACAACAATTTATTCCTGACTTCCAACTATTTGTATCTTCTCTAATATAAATTATTTTGTTCATATCATACATTATATAATGAAAGTAAATCCATACCAATTAATATTAATGTAAGTGGGAAATAATTTTTTTTCACATTGATAGAAGAGTATGACGGAATCCAAAATGGGTTTGCGTGGATTTGCATTCTTGCATTAATAGTTTAAACTGATTCCGTACTCATGAATCACACCAGCTAAAATACACTGAAAAACAATCCATTGCAGGGAGGCAATAAAGATTAGTAAAGAACTTAAAGAAGACACACGGGTATACTACGAAGAGTTTTTAGAAGTGAGCATCTTATTAGCTCCAAGCTGGAACCTCACAGAACAATCTATCACAGAACAATCGAATATTCATTTAGGTTTTTTTTATAAAAACATTACAAATACTATATTTTCAAAATAGAGAGATTGATGCTATCAACACTCAAATGAACAAGACTCATTCTTATTAACAACATTTACAGAGAAATAAAATAAATAAAATCTAAGAAGACCGAGCAACTCTGGAATTTTGTCCAAATACAATGACCCAAATCAAAGTCAAATAGAAATTGAAATCAAAAGGCTCCAAAAATTCAATGTTTCAATTTGTCATGGATCTTCTGAATTCTGCAAAGATTTTAGTGCGCTCATAGACTGGAAGGAACCTATAAATTGGAGCCGCAACAGAGCCAATTCCAAATGCATATCCAGATCCAGAGTTAGTCATTTATCTTTAATCCATTCCCATTCAGTCCCAACAACATGCTAATAGCGTCAGGAAGCTCCATGCATGAATTAGAAGAAAATGGATAGATTTGGTTAGGAAAGTACATATTGGACCAAAATATTTCAGAAATAGAAAAGAAGACACCCCTAAAACACTCCCATCAAGCACCATTAACAATGAAAAGTATTATAAAATATATATATCAAATAGATTTTGAATACAAATCTAAATCTAAATCAAACATGCAAGACTAAACTATTAAATGCAAGCCTAAATAGTTATGAACATAATTCTAAATCTAAATGAAATTAATTAAAATTGAAATCTAAATCAAAGTAGAATATTATAACTAATTTTGAATTTCAATTTACATCTACATCTAAATCTAAATGAAAATGTAAATAAAAAATAGAAATCTCACCTACAAAAATGTTACTCCAAAACTTCAATTTACTGCTATTCAAAAACTCCAATCTAATCCTCCAATAACCTCCACCTCTTCCTTCCTGCAAAAACATAAAATGAAAATGAAATGAGGAGCCTTGGTTTTATAACTTCTGAGAGGCTCCTCATATCTCCCAACAAACGTCTCTTCACATTCCACGAATTTGTTTCAAATTCCCCCACTCCCCGCAAAAAAAAAGCATGAATGTGCATGCAAAAATATATTTAACAAAAAAAAAAATCATATTGAAATTATTTCGCCCCTATTTTTTCAGGCCCTATTTTTTCGGGTCCTACTTTTTTGGGCCTATTATTTCGGCCTCCATTTGGCTTCCTATTATTTCACCAACTATTATTTCAGGAATTCTTTTTTAATATTTAATTTGGAAGTTTGTAACTGCTCCCAAATCTTTTTTATTGACAAGGAATCTTGGCATATTCCCGTGCTGGGCATTTGTGCTGCCATTGTATAGAACGCTTCTTGGCGTAATTAAGTATGATATGATGTGATTCACAATGAATATAATGTAGAATTCAAAGTAAAAGAAATGTTGAAACAAAGATAATTTCTAATTTCTAATAATGATTAATTTTTAAAAATATTCTATTGTATCAAAAAGAATTCCTAGTCTAAATGTATATTATTAAACTTAATAATTACTTTTAAAAATAAATAAAAAATTCAACATAATAATAATCCATACTGCAAGCTCACACTGTCGAGTTCTACATAGGTGATTGAGAAAATGTTGCAAGAGATAAAGCAGGGTTTTCTTTCACGGTTTCCAGAAGTCAGAATGAATTTGATTCTACTGTTGCATTCTAAATGTCAAATTGGGAGCATATAGTTTCTATGAGTATTTGGTATTTGAGTTTTGTAGTTGTATTGAGAATCATGTTATCTTCTTTCATTAATGACAAATTTAATAGATTTTACTAAGAAAATATAATGTAAAATTAAATATGTTTTAAAATGTGAGAATCTAGATTTAACAATAAATTATAATTTAATATTCAAGCAGCAAATTACAGTTATATGGGTTATTGTTGGCATATCTATTATCAAGATGAGAAGAGAAAAAAATAAAAATATCTTTGATTTGGAAATTTCCTCTGTATTTGCATTTGTTAAGGAGATATTTTTCACATCTCATCAATTTGTGATATTTGCTATCAGAATTCAACTATGTAGTTGTTTTGAGTAAAAGGCATTGATTTGTGTTTCATGAGTAGTGGTTTATAAGAACTCGTATCTTGCTAGTAAGTGTTCATTCATTTCATGAGAGATGGGTTCTTGTGAACCACTACTCATGAAACACATGGTCTAAATTTGTTTCACTCAGAAATAATATATTAAATAGTTTTATATATTGATTAAATATTGTAGCCTCAAAAATAATATATTAAACAACATGTTTATATATTGATCAAATATTGTGGTTCCTAATCTAGATATTAAGTTGACAATTTAATTGTTAAACAAAATATAAATCTCATTTAAGAATTCTTGGGCAAATTTAGTAGTCTTAAATAAGGGACATTGCATACAGGATGATGAGTCATGGAAAATATTGCTTAAATCCTATTTTAGGGATGCATGGACATTCATTACGTCTCCCTCGGAAGAATGCTTAGCTACTTAACTATAATTATAATTGATCAAAGAGAAATCTATATAGTTGCTTGGTCCTAGCTGTCATCTACTCCCGCCATCTAAGGATGAATGGAATTAGATGCTACAGATATGAAATCAGTACTATCATTCATTACATGTATTTGGACCCTTCCCCCTCTTAGTAATTTGGGATGGAACCTACTATAGAACAATTGGGAAAGACTCCCCCACCTCTCTAGTATAACTAGGACAATGTCTTAAGGAGAGGAGTGTACTCCCCTACCCTTGATATGAATAGGCTAACAATTAGTAAAAAATATTTCAATACATATTTCAAATTGACCAATCGCTTATGACACACTTTAATTCTTAAACATAATATATATCTTGTTTAAGAATTCTAAGACAAATTGAGTAAAGTATAAATAAGGGACATTACATACAAGATGATGTATCATAGAAGATATGGCTTAACTTAAATTACCATATTTGGGATTTATGGACATTCATTTTTCTCTATAAGAGGAATACTTAACTGCTCAACTATAGTCCATCAAAGGGAAATCTATATACACCTTTGCTTAGCCCTAGCTGATATCTTCTCTCACCATCTTTTGATTGATGAAATTTAATACTTTGGATCTAAAATTTGCTCATCTTTGTTTGAACCCCTCTCTTCCATTTTTGCCTCTAGCAGATATTTGGACCTCTCATCACATGTATTTAGACCCCTCGCCCCCTCCTCTTTATAATGTCAATTTAAACCTACACAACAGTTAGAAGAGGGGACTCCCACTCTCCTAGTATTGATAGGACAATGTCTTAAGGAGAGGGAATAAGGGAGGCCGACATTTGAAAAACAAATCTCTAATTTACTTATTCAGAAATACTCTCTCAAACACTTTTTACAAATATTACAATTTCATTAATTGAATTTATGCAATTTCAATTCAACTCAGGTTTTATTTGTTGATATTGTGCCGTTCCTCTATCCTAGACAATAGAAAACGTAACCAATTCATGAAATGTAGGGTTGAACTATTACGGCCTTCTATCTTTTGGGGCCTCAATTCAACTCTTCAAGTTAACCAATTAAATATGGTCCATAAATATGGTCCTTCACAAAAAATTGAAAGGTTACTATATAATTGGACAGGGGGTGTTGTTTAATGATCGGGATATCTCTTCATCTGTATAAACATTACTTTCTTCTTTCTTATAGATAAAGTAATTGGCGAAAATGAGATAGATACATAAAAACAGAGCACTCAATGTAGCTAGAAGCCAGTAGTAGTAGTCCAAGTGAGCTTTGTTTAGGTTATCTGCAAACCAGCTTTCTCCCCCGTCTCTGCTGGTAACTTCCTCAATAATAGTAATGAGAATGCTGCTCAAGAAACTGCCTACTCCAAAAATACTCCAATATAAGGCACTTCCTAAACTTTTCATTGTCTCGGGCACTTGGTCATAAAACAACTCTTGTAAGCCTACAATTGCAAACACCTCAGCAATACCAAGTATTATGTATTGTGGAAGCAGCCAAAAAATGCTCAGTGGGATTGTCACTTGGGGTTTGTCTATCAATCCATACTCCTTTGCCACTTGAAGTCTTTTCATTTCTATCAATGCTGCCACAATCACAGAAAGAAGAGAAAAAGATAAACCAACACATATTCTCTGTAACAATGTTATGCCTCGTTCATTTCCAGTTATGCCTCTGGCCAGTGGGACAAAGAGTAGATCATAAACAGGCGTGAGCAGTAGAACAGTTATAGTGATAAAGTTTTGCATGGAAGCTGCAGCTATTTTGAGGTCTCCAAATACCCTTCTATCCATTGTGCTGCCTTGTTCTGAAAAGAATGTTGGAGATTGTACATAAACAACTCCATACATCAAACAAGCTACCCAAATGAGGAGCAATCTGAGAATTAGTTTTACCTCTTCAACCTGTGTCACCGTGCATAACCTCCAATCCATATTTGTTCTGTGTTCGTGGTCCAAATTGATTTCAATAGTCGCTTTGTCAAGACACCTGTGAAACAAACATGAATGTTAATGATAACAGATTTCCCTAATCTAGGATATTATATTCACACTTTTGGGTAAAGATTGTGTGTGAGTTTATTAGCATTAACATTTTGGATCATATTTAATGATCCATCTCATTGTGTGTGAGTTTATCAGCATTCAGGGTTCTGATCATACTTGATGATCCATCTCTCATCCTGGAGATTGATCTTTGAGTATGATCCAAAACATTGATGCTGCTAATCTCACACAGTTGTACCCAGAAGTACGAATACAGAAGATGAATGTTCTTGAAAATTGATTTCTACATGTTCATATACATTTAGAAAAATAATGTAAACCCTAAGTACTAAAACCTAAATGGAAATGTGGGCAGCTGTGATGCATATTAATATATAAGCTCTGTTCTGATCTATATGTCAAACCCTAAGGGCAAACCTAAACAGGAATGGGTATTTACCTGAATTGATCAGTGTGTCGAAGCTTTCTTGTTTCAGCATGTCCTCGATGAACATATAAGCTCTGTTGTGCTTGAGAATCGATAGAAACATTCCACTTGCGAATAGCTGCAACAAAGACTTGGAGAATTCGAGTGACTGGACTGGAAGGTGTTTTATGTCGGTACATTCTTGATCCACAAATGAAGAGAGACAATACTATCGCCATAGTTACAGTTGGGATGGCAAACCCTAGACCCCACCCTACATTTTCTTGAATGTACACAACCACAGATCCAGATAAAAGTAAGCCAATGCTTAGAGAAAAATTCCACCAATTGAAGAATGAACTCTTGTACTTCCTCTCTCTTGGACCTCCATCATCAAATTGGTCTGCACCAAATGGTTGCAAAGCTGGTCTTTGCCCTCCTTGAGCCAAAGCAACTAAGTAGAGTGAACTGAAGAAAAACCCCACCTGAAGAGCAGGTGGGGTAAGAGATTTCAGAGAAGCTGAAAGAGTTAAACAGATTAACCCCTGCAGCCGATTAAAAGGAATATTAGGTGTTTCTTATCTCTTTGAATTAACTGTAGAACCAGAAAAACAAAGAAAGAAAGAAAATTGTTCCCAGTGCACTATATGGGTCCTGATCCTTATTAAAGGTGCCCACTTTCGGTGATATTTATTCACATAAAAGGCCGAGAATTGGCAGGTACGAACATAATGGTTTCAGAGGTGAGAATTGGATTCAAACACTAATTTGCATTTATTAAAACCCAGAAATTCTCCAAAAAGACTTATGCATCCACCTGGTGCGCCCCTAGGTAAGCTGAATTTTGTGATTACATGTTCAATAGAATTGAAAATCTCATGTAGATTCAAACAAAATGCATTTAAGGAGTGGAATTGTGGTGCACTAGAAACTGACCAGCAGATAACTACAAATCAAAAGAATTTATGTACTTACTATAGTTGATGGAGTTTCCTGATGGGTGATGCAAGGAAAGGATGCTGAGAGCAAGGGCCCAAATTTGGAGAGGGCAGGGGATGGTGAAGAATGGTAAGGAAAATAATGGCAGGGTAGTTTTGATATACAAATTGAGGTGAATTGAAATCTTTAAGATAAACTTTGTATTATGACACCTTTTTAACACTATCAAAAATAAATTAGTTCGATAAAGTTGAAAGTTACAACCAATATGTGATGGCATGTAGCATATAAAAAACAACCGAACAAAGATGGCAGAGATGGAATTAGCATATAACAAACAACCGAACAAAGATGGCAGAGTTGATAAGGCTATGGAGAGATGTTTCCCTCAAGTTCTCAAGTTTCAGAATCGTTCCTCTATAAGAAAATTAGAAATGTGGAGTATTTTTTGGAAGACACCATTCCATGAAAGGGTGGCACTGTCTATGCAGGGGTTAAAATGAATTTCTATTAATTAATTTAAAATTAATGTAAAATAGTTTTATGAATTTTTAATTTATTAAAAAATACAAACAAATTGGTTATGCAGGTTCATTTTGGTCAAAACCTGAAAGAACCGTCTCAAACTCGAGACCATGGGATACTCGACAACAATGGAAGTAACTCATGACTTCAAACTCGACCAGTACACCAGACGGACTGAACTATTAGCCAACAACAGTGATGCTTAATATAGGATTTTATCTATATACTTACTTATATAGTAAAGAAAGTCTATTTTTAAAACTCTTTGTATATGAATTCAATGAAAACCATCTGTATAGCAGTTATAACAATGTCAAGGTTTTATGAGTTTTATTAAAACAGACCAGTATATAGACCAGAGATGACAAAATAATGGTTGTGTACCGCCCCAAATAGGAATCTGCAATAAAAGCTCCAAGAAGAGGAAGCATGGATGCAACACCGTACCAGAGATTAACATTCTTAGCAGCAGTCACAAGACTCTGGTGCATAACATCGGTGAGATAAGAGACCAAGCTATTATAAATACTATTGAAAGCGAATCTCTCTGCTACTTCAACACCAATTATGAAAAAAGAAGCTTTCCATCCTCCTGTGAGATGTCTGTTGACAGGCCTTTCTTTGAGGAGGGGATATTCAATGTAGGAAGTGGCTTCCATTGTTTATGATTTTATGATTTTCTTTTGTTTTCAGATCTATATATCTCTTGTTTGTTTCCATAACAATGGAAATAGACTGACAGCCCATGTTTGTCTCGTGTTTGGAAGTGGCCAGTAAAGTAGGCGATTTTTTGGCTGAAGGAAGCTTTTCTATGAAGTGATCTCTTTATTTGGTTACATAGTTTATCTGTTTTATTAGGAGGTAGCTTACCAAAGACAACAAGCGTGCACCACAAAATTTTTAAATATAAAAAGTCAAGTTTTCTTAAATTAAATTAGTTTTTGTTTGGTCCAAAAAAAATAAAAAATTGTGTGTGTTTATGGGCTAATCCAATAACAGAGAATTTTTATTATTTTGTATAAATATAATAAATAGCATATGGTTCTTACTTGTGTCCCTAATGGTGTAAAAGAATATTTATTGGTACAGTTGGTAAATTCAACAATGAATGAAGCATTTATTGATAAATAAGATATATTGTTTATTTTGGGAAAAACTAATAATTTATTTTTATTAAAATAGGGAAGTAATATTTAATAATAGTAATTATAAATTGTCTACAGGAGGAAAAAATGTGAAGTTTATTTTTATTACAATATCAATTGTGGAAAGTAGAATAATTTATAAAAATACTAAATCTAATCAATTGAAAAGTCTGTAATTAATAATAAATTTTAAAAATATTATTATTAAATTAAAAAATAATTAGATTCATAGTTAAATTATGTAGTAGAATTTAGTTATGCACTAGAGGTCTTTGGAACCAATGCATTAATATATAAAATATGTTTGGTGTCTTTTAAAAGAGAAAGGGTAAAAAATTAATGAACCACAAAGAAATACAAGACATAAGAGCTTAGCATGAAGCTCTATAAAACCTTGGAGGGGTCAACAACACCACCACCACTTAATCAACCCATTTAAGTGGTGAACCCCAAAAGTTTCAAATCCAGATCAACAATAGGCATTAGTCCATTTTTATGCAATCTTCAAAAACAATACCATAGATTTTCAACAAAGAAAAATTTACAATTCAAAACTCTAAATATAATTTATTTTTTCCAAGCATACATCCAAATTACTACCTCTCCCTAACTCTTGAAATACCATATCTATGCAAAAGATGGAATTTTATTTAGTTTACATTGCAAAGAATGAAAATCATTAGTTGAAGCCATTTGAAAAAAACATAGTAAAGAAAATAAAAGGGAAGTCATAGATTATTAAAATAAAAGGGATTGTAAAGTGAATTGTCTTGTTTTTGAAATTGAAGTTAATCGTCAACTTTTAAAGTAACTATCACTCATGTTTAATACCATTTTATGGGTGTGTATGTGTAAGATTTTGCTATGGAGATATTCATCTAGGATCCAGAGGCCTAACTAAAAGCACAATAAGAAGAGAGAATTAATATGACAAGAATAAATTGTATTGCTGATGACTAAAAAGATGAGCTCCAAAATCGTGATTTTGGTAAAGCATTTGAAGAAGCCTTGCGAAGTTCCAAAAATCACAACTTCAGAAATGACCCTAAGATGAAAGTGTGAAAAGGCAAAAAGAGTTTAATTGAATTTCTAAAAGAATGTATATCATTAAATAACTCAAAGTACTTAGATGATGTGACAAGTTGGGCAATTTACGAAGTGAATTTATGTGCGAAAAGTTATGGATCATAAATGTGAAATAAAAATAAACTAACAACTTTGGCAAAAATGAGTATTTTCATAATTGAGCATGCAAGCGAAGCTGAGATACAAGTTGGTAGCAAAGGTTTGAAGGCATCCTCAAGAAGTTGTAGAATACAGTAAGTTCTAATCTCTCTTATTCTGTGTGCAATTTATTGGATAAAATGCTTGAAAAGAAAGACACTAGTATTAAGGAATTAAAGGAAGTACCCATTGAGAAATTGATTCAAAATATGTTGTTCCTGGTTCTTCTGGAGGTCAAATGACTATTTTCACTGATGAATTTGAGAATTGTAGAGATGTTAATCTTCCATTACATGATAGATCTTTGTTCTGGTAGTTCCATGCAAATAGAAATAAAAAGGAACCTAGGGACAACCCATGGAGATAAGATCTAGGAAAAATTGTGGTCCCAAATGTGTTTATAGATATAGATCTTATAGACATTGTAGTTAGTCATTATTAACCAACCGCTAGGATTGTAAGGAAAATGGATGGTAAGCCACTACTAGTCATCATGAAATCTTGTATAAAAGAATGCTTTGGATTGAGCACCCAAGCCCTTACAAAAATTGATAGGGAACACTTTAAGATTGAGTATTAGAGAACCATGAAGTTTTACAAATGTAGGGAAATTGCACATTTCATGTATAGGGGCCACAACAACAGAATAATGTATGTTGATCATATGGGTCCTCATTTTGTTGAATCCTATTGAATCCTTTTTCTCAAGTGCACTTTTTATGCATGGTCACAATTGCTTGGAGCTGATGAGCAACATAAAATTCTGCTTGATTACATGTATGTGTGTATGAAAATTCAAAACCACCATACCTATCTGGAGTTTGATTTCGCCAGTGAGATTGAGAAGACCCTTCATAATTAATTGGTTAGATGGAAGACTAATAAGTCCTTCAAGAATTATTTGCTGCTATGTTACCTAATTCTCCATTATAATGTCAATCAATTTAAGAATTCAATGAAGTTGGCTATAATTGATGAGGAAGGCATTAGAAAGCCCATCAAAATTTGGTGCCAAATTTAGGGTACACATGCAAGGGATGGCGATTTCATAGTATTCAGGGATATATTTGTGCAGTGGATAGTAAGGGTACTTGGGGGAACTATCACAAGGTTGCCATAGTCAATTAAGGATATGTTAAAACCCAAAGAATGTTTGGTTGATAAAGATTATGAATACAACTAGGGTGATTGGATTCTCAAGCCAAAATATTCATGGATAAGGCTATATGGGTGCAAACATTACAATGCCTACCCCTACTTGACTTTTATGATTTTTTTTGACTGGATTCTTTTAGGCCTATTCTATTATTATGTTTTATGATTAGCATTGTTGGATTACCAAAATTGATTAGTTGTATTTCATATTCAGTTGATATATATGTTCATGTAGTGACTTTTAGTTATTTAATGATGTTAGTTAGATGAATAATTTTTATGCGGTTTCTGTGGATACTTACCCCATACTTGCATGTGTATGGTGTGAGTATATGTTTTCTTTATGTTTGACGTTTTTGATGTGGTTGAGGAAGTTTGATGTGGTTGAGGAAGGGAGTTGTAGTCACCTGCTAGTCGGGATCTACATAATGAACCACTTCCTGCCATTGCCTATTTAGTTTAGAATATGCATGGATTTTATGTAGATTGCAAGTACTGGGTATCGTCTTCCCTGAATTGCCAGAATGAGCGTACCCTATTGCAGTATTTCAATGGTATAAGTGGTGAGATAACTCTTGAGTCCAAATCTTAAACCCTAAGCCAATTGTCCTAGAAAATAGAACAAGTATCTGAGTTAGTTTACCTATTTGAATTCGTCAAGTGATGTGATTTTGACTTTGGAGTTTGATTATGTTCTTTGTCTTCTGTTGAGTTGTTATTTTTGGTTTTATGGGTATGTGGTGATTTTCTGTTATAATTAAATCAAATTAAAAGATAATTTAATAAAAAATTTATAAAGATATTTGATATTTAATTATATTTAATTAATTGAGAAATTAATTAAATAAAAGAATTAAATTTAAAGATTTTATTTTTGAGATATTTATATTTATTTAATTTAATGATAATTATTTAGGAGTTTTATTTTAATAATAAACTTTAAATAATTTTATTAATTAAGTTAATAAATATATTATTAAAAATGTCTCATGAATCACTTAAATAAAAGAATAAAATTTAAAGATAAAGTTGTAGTTCTAATTTTGGCATATTTATAATTATTTAATTTAATAATAATTTATTTAGGAGTTTTATTTTAATTAATATACTCTAAATATGATTATTAGTTAAATTAATAAATATGATATTAAAAATGTTTTATGATTAATTAAAGTGAGAAAGAAAATTAATTTAATAAAGATATTTTAATTTAAATAACTTAAAGTTGTTGTATAAAAATTGTATATAGAAAATTCAATATTTAATTAATTAAAAAATTAATTAAATAAAAGAATTAAATTTAAAATATTAAATTAAAGTTCTAATTTTAGCATATTTATATCTATTTAATTTAATAATTATTATTTAAAAGTTTTATTCTAATAATAAACTCTAAATAATATTATTAGTTGAGTAATAAATATTATTTGATTAAAAATAAAATATTAAAATATGTGAATATTTGATTAATTAAAAACTAGTTAAATTCATGCATTAAATTAGAAGTCTAAAATTAAAGGTCTAAATTTAGAAAATTGGTTAAAGATAGATTAGAATATGATGTTATTTAATTAATTAGAAATTAATTAAATATGTACTTCAGTTTAAAATATTTATTTTAAAAGTCTAATTTAAGAAGTTGGATAAAAATAGAATTAAAATATTAAAAGATTAAAGATTTGATATTATTTTATTGTGATTATTTAATTAATAATTATTAAATTAGAGTTGCTTTGAAATGATGAGCTTTAATTATTCTTATTAATTTAAATAGTAAACTATGTTTTAAATAGTGCTTACACTAATTAATAAGTGGAGAAAAAGAAAATTTAAAAGAAAAATTTAATTAAAAAGTTCTTTAAATGTGCATGAAAGAATTAAATTTAAAAGATTTGATTAAAGTTTTAATTTAGACGTATTTATATTTATTTACTTTAATAATAATTTATTTAGGAGTTTTATTTTTAATAAACTCTAAATAATATTATTAGTTAAATTAATAAATATTATATAAAAAAACATCGCATGATTTAGGGAGAGCAAGTTTTAATTTAATAAAGTTTATTTTAATTAAATTGCATAAAGTGTGTATGAAAATTAAAATATAGTAATTAAAGACAAATGGTTTTTGCATGATTGCATGATCAAAGCCTTGATTTGGGGGAAAACCTCTTTATTAAGGAAATTATAGCTCATTTCTAGATACACAGGTTTGGAGGAGCCAATTTTCGAAAAAAGAATTTTCAAAGGAAAAAGAAGATTCTTGCATGTTTGTGGATTCATTGTTTTAGCATAAGATCTAGGTAGGATCTTGTGGATTTGTGCAATAGTTTCTTGTTCTTCAAATTCTTGTCTTCTTCATGTTTGTTGTGTTTCTATTTTCAGAAGTTCTCTGGGTTGAAACTCTTGTTTGAGAATTGATTTCCATTATAGAATTGTTTGTGATTTAATCTGAAAACTTTAGTAAATATTGAATTTTAGGGTTTTCAAAACCTAATGAATTATGAAATTCACTTTTGTATGCACTTTATGTAGCGTGTGATTTACTGGTGTTGGGATTTTCGGGTTTGACTTAGCTTTGGCTAGTTAGGATGTTTACTAGAGGCTCGAGAGTTCTATTTTGTGATGTCATGATGATGTTTTCATCTCAATCTTTTATACTCAACCATAGTAATGTGTCTGATATGCTCTATGAGATGTTTTGATGCATTGATTGTTATTGCTTCCAGTGTTCTTGTGTGAAACTGAGGTGAATGGTGTGACCTATCTGATATAACCTTTGAGTCTTCAATTAGTTGTATTTGGATTGCTTTCCAGTTGCTTTTATAGGACTAAGGTGTTTGTATGATTTGTTCTTGGTGATGTCATGTTATGACATGAATTGGTTTATGTATACTTGATTTTGGGATCATTCCTATTAGGATGATCATATGGGTGAAATATGTGATTATGATAAGTGTTTTTCAATACTTGTCAGTTGCTTGTTTAAGAACTGATGTATGGTATGTGGTCTTTTGTGATCTTTTGATTTTACTAAGCTTAGGGTGGGTTATCTATATGTCATGTCAGGAAGTGGCTTGCAATGGAGGCCAGGTCCCAAAGTGGCTGCCAAGGTAACCCATTGTAAGTTGTTTAATAAGTGAAAAAATACATTAAATGGGAATAAAATGAACCTAATAAGAGTCTAATATAGACCTTGAGTGCTAGTATAGACTAAGATGGGAGTAGAGAGGATGCTTGGTTGCGACCATGCACTGTTAGTATGCCTTGTCAGTATGAAAGGATGCTAGTGCTGCATAGAGTCACTAGGGGGTTGAGGTCAAGTTAGACTGCCAAGGTAACTCTAGCGTTGATTCCTGCAATGACACTTGCCTGCTTGCATAGTAGATTTCCTATGTGTTTGTGTTGCCTCTAGGATTAGTTGATACTTGTGTCTTGGTATCATTTGAGATAGTTTTCTTTTAGGTGATTCCTTGAACCTAGATGTTGGTTTTTGACTTTCAAGTTTATTATCATGTTTGGGACTTGAGACTATCTCCTTAGTGTGGTGGGAGTGGGCCATTTAGGTTCCACGAGGTTGGGTGGTAGTGTTTTTTCTTATACCATTGAGATCCGACCGTCAAATGTTGTTGCTGGATGTGTTTGTGCAAATGTTTCTTTCTATCTATTCTTGTATTTCTGATGGATGGTTGTACTATTGTATTGTATTTGATTTCATAAGATCTTAAGAGATGATGTAATTTATTTCATGATGTATATTATTTAAGCCTTTCATACCCTGTGACCTCTACAATGGATGATTGTGTATTTTGTTTATTGCCAAGTGGCATCATATATAATTGTATATTATTTAAATAAATTCACACTGGTATATTATTATTTGATGCAGATTTATTATATATTAGATTTATTATTAATTAAACTTAAATGTGATTCAATGTCATGGGACCCTTAAGAATTGTAATATGTTTTATGGTATGTGTTTATGTGAATATTAATTGCTTCTGCTATGTTATAACTATTGTTGTTAAGTTATTATCTTTAACTTTTAAAAAAAAAAGTTTGACAAACTTAGTAAAACTTTAGGTTACCTTCTTTTGGGTCACATGGCAGGGCGTTACAAAACAACCACCTCATAGATTTCCTTTGTCTATCCTTGAAGGATTAGGTTTCTTGGAATTTATATGGAAGTGACTATGGGTTGAGAAAGATATTATTCAGCCAAGAAGGAAGGGTGACATGATGCCTCACTTTATAAATTTTGATCAATATACAATTGGGTACAGTAAGATTTAAGAAATTCAAGAAGTCATCATGAATAAATTATGGTTGATTAGTGATAAAAGTAGAGATTATGATCCTAAGGGGCACATTAAAACTATAAAAGTTAGGTATGCTCATCATTTGAACATTGAAGATGACATTATTAGAAGTTTTTATGACTTGCAAGAAGCATACCAAAGGTTGAAGAAAATGAATGTTTTGAATAAGATAGAGAATCAGAGGTTAAGTAAAGGTTTGCCTCATTTTCATTCTAAAGAAGACATTGAAATCCTTAGGATTGAGAAGTCTATAAAAGATTTTGAAAATCTATACCAAGAATATGTTGAGCAAGAAAAGGGAAAGAAAATTGAGTAAACAACTCATCTACCCCCTCCAACCAAAAGAAGAAAGTTGAGTTTGAAAGGTTCAAGTTCTGGTTCTCCTACTCCAAAATCTCATGAAGAAGGGACTAGAATCAGAGGTTAAGTAAAGGTTTGCCTCATTTTCATTCTAGAGAAGATATTGAAATCCTTAGGATTGAGAAGTCTATTAAAGAATTTGAAAATCTATACCAAGAATATGTTGAGCAAGAAAAGGGAAAGAAAATTGAGTAAACAACTCATCCACCCCCTCCAACCAAAAGAAGAAAGTTGAGTTTGAAAGGTTCAAGTTCTGGTTCTCCTACTCCAAAATCTCATGAAGAAGGGACTAGTACCCCTTTGGTGGCCTATGATGATTCATATGATGAATATATGTGGATTACTCTATATATTACATTTAAACGTATATTATTGATTTTTACCCATATATTTATGAATTATATAGGTCATGGAATATCTAAAATACAAAAGATAAGGATCAACAAAAATTGTTAATATTCTTATAAACATGAAAGAAGGTAAAAATGCTGAGACATCAGAACCACCTCTCAATTTTTTTGAGAAAGAGCATGGCTACTATGCTCAAACTATGGAGAATAATGACCCAATTGACACTGAAGATGAGAGAGAGGCCATTTCTCTCAGATTCTTTGAACAAGAAAAATTTACTCAAACAAAAGAATTAAAGGACTTTTGGATTAAATATAAAATAAGGGACTTTTAGGATAGAGAGAGAAGAAGACTTGAAGGTGTTCATGAGTCTCAACATGCCTTAATTGTTCAAAAAATGATGGATGAGTTGCACTTGGATGAAATTTTATGTACTAAGGAGGAACCCAGAGAAATGGTTTAAAAGAGTGACATCTGTTGATCTCAGATTGGTTTTGACAAGTGAGTGTCAACACACTTAAGCCATTTACTCAGTTCATGCCAAATTAGTAATACATGTCGAGCACAATATGTAAATATTAGATCATGTTGAGTTGTAATAAGTGTCGAGTCACTCATGTGCTGAGCAGATAGACCATGCCAAGTGATTCATGTGTCAAGTAAATAGTGTATGTTGAGTAAATAGTGGATGCCAAGTAATCAATATTTGTAATCTATATTAATCTATGCTGAGTAATATATGCCAAGTAATGCAGGTGCTGAGTCAGAAGTAGAAATATAGTGCATGTTGAGCATTAGTAACTTCATATCCTGAGTAAAATAGTTTTGACATATTTGTTTGTAATGGCACAAATAACTATGTAAACCATTTTCAAGCTGACTTAAGGATAGATTATGATCTTTTGGAGATAAGCAAGAATCTATATTTGGGTTCCCTATGCAATTATATACAACCAATTAGAAAATGAGAAGGTTTAAGTGGCAATATGGATGAATCTCAGCTGCAAATTCATACCTAACCCTAAGCCACCAAAGTCTTCTTAAGGAGAAATAAGCCCTATGGTGTAACAAAGGGGTGAATGATCAAATTGAAGAAGCGAACAAGATAGTTTGCAGAGCAATTCAAGGTGACTTAGAAGTAAGAATGAATTGTAGAATCAGTTAGAGAAGAATAGAGGATAGGGAAGGATACAACATTGATACATCAAATCATGAAGGATCAATAAGAGATTGTGTAGAGGTGATATGTTATCAGGCAAGCAAGTGCCAATCATAGGATATATGTTGAGACATTTTGATAGGTGATTTTAGTTAAATCTCTTAACATAGTAGTCCTAATAGGCTGTATAAAATCCTTTAATAGGGTTCTTACTTAATTGTAAGTTAAATTCCTCTAACCAAGCACACTTCTAACAGGGTGTTGAAATCCTCTAACAAGGTGAGACTTAACAATCTTTGTAAGCTTTTAATAGGGCAAGCCTTTCATAGAGAAAAGCATGATTCATGGTCAAACCATTATGCCCTTAATTTGATACACTCTATTGCTGTAGCAGTGAAGATTTTTGGGTGTCATCCCCACCCTAGTTTTATCTTCTCACTTGGAGGGTTTCTGGGTAATCATATCTAGTGTTATGTGTGTGCTTGATTACATGTTTACATAATTGATGCATATGCTTTACATTTTATTTCATTATATTAATACATGTGATGTATGAATGGTGAAAGTTTTATGGGTTCAAGTTTAAACTCCTAATTCACTACCACCACCTCCCCCCCTCCACCCACCAAGAAGTTTACTCTCTTCCCACTTGTAATTCCAACAATTGGTATTAGAGCCAAGTTCTTTGAAAGAGAAGCTTTGCAACTTAGAGGAAAGATCTTGAAATGGAAGCCTATAAGTTGGGAAAGGCTATTGAGAACTAGGAGATTGAAATACATCTCATACTACATCAATTGAATGAGGCAAGAGAGGAACGAAAGAAATCCTTGAAGAGAAGGAAAGAGATTTCTGTTGCAGAGAATGACACACTATACAAAGAGATAGACACCACCAAGCTATTTACAAATGGTAACACCAATGATTTTGATGCAGCAGTTACAGATCTAATGGAAAAGAATAGAATCCAAGCTGAGGAAATCAGAAATCTCAAGCTAGAGAAAGAATCACAAGCTATATAACTATGTGAGGTGACTGAACAAAAGAAGAAAGCCATGGAAGAAAAAAACAAAAGAGTTATGGAAAATAGATTGGAAGAAAAGTCAAGTAATTTAACCAAGATATCCAACATGTAATTGGATACTCTAAGTCAAATGATGAATTCCAACTATGAACTAAATGTCAAGGACATTGAGATGATTACGTTGAAGTTGCAGAATGAACAATTATAGAACGACCTAAAAAGAGAAAAAGAATTTGTTGAAAGTCTCAACAAGCCAAATGAAGACATCAAATACTTTAAGCAATTATTGAAATCCCCTAGATCCAACAGAGATACATTAGTATTGGGCTACACAAGCACTGAAGAATGAGAATCATACAAAGTTGTTGAAGAGAGGAACATCAAAGGTAAGAACTCCAAACCTACTTGTCATAATTGTGGAAAGCAAGGACATACTGCTAATGTGTGTAGGAGCAAGAATACAAACTATAATGTCAAGCCTAAGAGCATGAGTCATTGTCATAAGTGAAACAAGCAAGGTCATCATGCACATGAATGCAGAACTAGGACCATGCACAAACAAAGATTTGAAGATATTGCTACAACTGTTAGAAGTATGGACATAGAGCTTTTGAATGCAAATCCAAATCCATGTGGTCATCAAACAAGCCAATAAAGGTAAGAAGCTATGGAAAGATTTATAACTGGAATTATAATACAAGACATAGCTGTCATTATTGTCAAGAGTATGGACATATCCCTGAGAACTATATTAGAAAACACTTTAGTAGTAATTACAAAAGATGGTTAAGTCAAACTACATATTTTAGTTGTTTGAAGACTGGTCACATTGACAAGAATTGTCCAACTAGGTCAAAGGCACCAAGTTGTGAATTTGATAAAGGAAAAGGCAAGGTAGATATTGAACACATTAGAGATGAGATGAACAAGACATGGAAAAAGGAAGAAGGTTGCAATAAATCAAATGGAGAAGGGATCACTTCACCCAATGGGTCAGGTGATCACACCTCATCAAACTAAACAATCAAGAAGTATGTGGGATTGATATTCAAGTGTTATAGCATACATTAATTCCAAAGGAGATAGTATTAAAAAGACTACATTATCATGAATAAAGATGCAAGATGTTGTTGAAAATTCAAGTTAAAATATTTAAGTTTTTCATGTTGTTGCCGAGCATGAAATATTTTCTATGTATGCCGAGTGGAATGCTAGTTGATGCCGAACTGCCAAACTACCCAATTGATATTGAGCCTGTAGTAGATGCCAAGTGATGGAAATATCTATGGATGTTGAGTGATTTCAAAAAATTGGTTGATGCTGAGCTTATAGTTGTGTAAGCACTCAGCATTAAATGCAAGGTTTTTGAAGGGTATATGATCAATTTCTGCTCATTATTCATCATTTTGAATTCAAGCAAGAGCAAGTAGAGTGAAAGGCGATCTAGAAACCCATCCAAAGAATTTGCAAAAAATCCAACAACAGTTTCAATTCAGTATACAAATTTTACAAGGTATTTATCATAAGCCAAGCTATGCAGTTTTACTTTGCATAAACCCTAGTTTGACAAATGTTATCTAGTTCAAAAAATGTAGAAGGGGAAGAGGTTTTGAATGTTCATCTTGTTAGTAATAAATGAAACAACCTATATTTAAGGTCATTCCTAACATAGCTTACAAACAAGATTCTTCTGGCACATTATTCATGATCCTGCCAAATGTTATTATGGTGCAAGATGTTAGGAAATGATATAATTGCAAAATAGGAGGTATACGAGACATGTAAATTAGAGAAGCATATGATAGGTTATGTGAAAATGGTGTTCTAAAGGAAGAGTATAAAATTGTTGAGAAGAAGGGTTTAACACGTGCACTAGGTTTTCCTAGTATATTTAAAATTGAATGGATTAGAATTGTGTTAAGTCAAATATATGATGGATCTTTATGGATGGAGGGTGGACTGATTAAGATTACTAAAAGAATAATTCATAGTGTTACTAGCTACCCAACCCTAGATCGGCCCAAGACTCTAAGGAGTGATTCCAAGGAAGTAATAGAGAAAAACACTGGAGCAAAATGGAATAAAAGAGGCATGACAATAGATACTCTTGCTAATCCATTGTTGAACTTTGTTGTAAGGGTAATTTCTCATAAATTCTATCAATCTAGTAGATTGAATAATGCACCCTTTATTGTTGTGGATGTTGGCTGCAAGATTGTGAAGAAAGATCATACTTATGATCTAGTTGAGCTTCAACTACAACAGCTGATATAAAATCTTGGAGTAATCAAGAAGACCAAGAGTGCTCAATGCAAATTTGGTTCAATTCTTATCTGTATATTCTTTTATGTGCAAAATACATTTCCCTGCATTGACACTATAAGTTGGAAAACAAATAGGTCAATAACAGTACATATTAATGAATTTATTGAATAGATGGAAGAAAACTTTGAATCATTGATGACAAGTTATTTTGAAGACTTTAAGAAATCAATGAAGGAAAGAATGAGGATACCATTTTCTTTGGTTGAGCAACATTATAATCACGTATGTTTTTTGGTTGATGCTGATTACACCTTTGTGCAAGCTGCCACACCAAGGGTTAGATGGTTAAGGCCACTTGGGTATGAGATTAATGTTGATGGAGCTTCAACAACCATCACTACACTCCTAGCAGAGGAAATTGACAAAAGTGCAAAAATATTTAGCAACTATGAAATGCTAAAATCAAAGATTACCATGGAGTTGAAAATTGCCTCCACACTCAAGAAGAAAGATAAGTTGGTCAAGAAGCTAAAGGCCAAATTTGGAGAAGGTGCAGATGAGGAAGAAGAGGAAGAAGATGAAGAGGATGAAGAGGAATAACAAGCACAAGCACAAGAACCTCTTGCATTGACTCAAGGCATGGGAGAGGATAAGGAAGAAGAGGAAACAAAAGGTGCGAGGGAGAAGAAGTTGAGGAAGCACCCACTCATGCTGAGCCAAAGAAGAGAAAGGCTAAGACATAGCTAGTGGCTATGGAAAAGAAAACTATTAAACCTAGCCCAACCAAGCCTACAACTCCTACCACTAGAGCAAGCACACAAGGCACAACACAGAAGGCCAAAGAAAAATCCAAGCAAACAGAGGAAGGTGGTCAAGTGAAAAAGAAACAAAGAAAAAAATATGTGGCACAACTAGATTCAGATGAAGAAAGGATTGAATTAGATGATATAAGCCAATTAAAAGTGGTTAGTCACAAAATACTATCCGATCTTGAAAATTTGTGTGAAAATGTCAAGAATATTGTAGATTTATTTGGTTTAAAGCATATTGATTTTGAGAAACTTAGGAAAGAAGAGAAGAATCTAGTGGAAGAGGCATTGAATGCTATGAGGTCTAAATTCAAGAACACTCCACTAGAGTTTTCCAACACTATACCAAAAGGGTTATATGATACTATTGAGTAAAAATGGCATTATTGTTTGAATTTAGAAAAATAGATTAGAGAAACAACTTTAGCTCAAGTGATGCCAGAGCTAACAAAGGGGTAGATTTTTATGGAAAATAAGAAATATGGAGGAAGGTTCACACCAAAATATAGAGCCTTCAACATTCTTCAAAACAATATTGAAGATGTGGTAAAAAATTCAACACAAATGTGGAAACTCATTTATGGGTTGACCACTATGAAAAAAGGAGAAGTTGGCCCCTTTGAAGGTCAAGATGATGATAAGGAAGATGATATGGTTGGGGAGGAAATTGAAAATCAAACTAATGACAAGGCAAAAATTGAACAACAACAAGATGAATAGAGTGTGCAAGACACACAAGTGTCGAGTGTTAGTCCCCCACATGACATAGTCAAGTCTATTGAAACTATTATTTTTAAGGATGTCTCTAATATTTCAGCTCATAATATCAATCCCTTGACTATAGAAGACTTGAAGAAGATATTGGACCGATCTACACTACAAGCCAAGCTATGTGAACCCAAAAAGGTAGTAACTAATGTCACAATGGACAAGGTGAATCCACAAGAACCACCTTCTATCATCCCTTCAGTTAATCAAGTACAACCTTTGACTCAAACAATAGGAGATACATCTACTAAAGTTGATACACTTGTTAAAGTTGATACAATTGAGTAGAAGTAGCGTGCAAAAGAAGAGAAAGACACTACTATTGGATAGTATGAAGCAAGACAGATAGATTCATCTATACTTGAAGCACAAGAACAAGGTGATAGTCATGCCATTATAATAGATTAGGAAAAGCCTAAAGAACATGAGAAAACACCTAAGGTAAAGGAGCAGGAAGCCATTCAAGCATTGGTAACTCTATCAACATCTAGCACTCCACCTAAACAAGTTCTTCAAAAGTTGAGCACAGAAACTATACCATTGCAAATCTCAGTGCCAAGCTATAGCTCTTTAGAAGTTGAAAAGGTAATTCACTATGGAGATATCCGTCTTGATGAAGAGATTTTTATACCTAAATTTGATTATGATACAATGACATTAGACCAAATAGGCATTTTGCAACAAGCCTTAGAGAAAAAGAAGCATCAATAAATGCTCAGGAGAGAACACAGGTAGAAGCAAGCTTTTCAAGACATTAAAGACATCTTTCTAGATGCATTCATCTTGCCAACTCATAAAGAGACCAAGCCATGGATAGAGAAACTCATAGATATAGTGGAAAAGGTTAGTAATGAAGACCTTGATACTATTGTAAAACTTTTAGAATGGTTTGAGAGAAAGTTTTAAGGAAAGGTGAATGAAAAGATATCTGGTGAGATAGAGCTGACTCAAGTTGCATTGGCAACCAAGGTTGATGAGGTAAAGAAGGTACTTGAGAATATATTCTCATTATATACCAAACTGTGTGAGCCTACACTCTTCATCCAAGAGACTAGACATCATATTCTGAGCTTGGAGAGAAATCTCAATATATTAGGTACAAGGTTACCTCAAAATCCTGCTCAAAATGAGAAGCATTTTCATACATTGCTTTAGTCATAAAGTTAATTAGCTTTGTTAACAATAGAAGAGGCTAGCATAAGAGCCAAATTGACATGTATGCAAGCATCCCTTACCCCACACATGGAAATACTACACAAGGAACTAGGTTATTCTGAGACTCTACTGAAGAAAGACCCTAATCTTTCTACCTTAGATGGCCTAGTACACCTTGCTGTCGAGCTTGCTATCCAGATCAAGTCACTAGATGTTGCATGTGACAACTGGGATGCAACTCTTAAAATCATAATGAAATTCCATAAATATTTTTTGGACAAACACACTATATGTGTATAGCCCATTTGACATAAGTGTCAAAAAAGGGGGAGAGATAAAGAAAGGGGGAGAAATATAACAAGGGGGAGCCTAGTAATAATAAAAAATATACCATGGGGGAGTATGAACAAAGGGGGATCCTAGTAATAAAGTTATATCATTGGGGTGATATACATATACATTTTTGGAAACACATTTTTTGAGGAGAGTAGCAAACATATACAAATATCAACTATGATAGAGCATAATAGATGAAAGAGTATCAGATACAATGCATTGAATTCAGAAAGGAGCACAAATTTTGGATACAAACTAGACACATTGACTCAGGGGGAGTTATCAATTTTGAGGTATATAGGTTATTGCAGAATTTTGAAAATTTGAAGTTTTGTATATAAGCGGAGTCATGGATATGTTATGCTTGAGAAGACTAAGATTGATTATGTATATTTAAGTGTTTTTGATACTCATGTCAAAGGGGGATGTAGTTGATCTCAGATTGATTTTGACAAGTGAGTGTTAACACACTTAAACCATTTACTCAGTTCATGTTGAACTAGTAATACATGCTGAGCACATGTAAATATTAGACCATGCCAAGTTGCAATAAGTGTCGAGTCACTCATGTGCTGAGTCACTCAAGTGCTGAGAAAATAGATCATGTCGAGTGATTCAAGTGCTGAGTAAATAGTGGATGCTAAGTAATGCAAGTGCCAAGTTAGAAGCAAAAGTACAGTGTATGTCGAGCATCAGTAAATTCATATGCCGAGTAAAATAGTTTTGAGATATTTGTTTGTAATGGCACAAACAACTATGTAAACCATTTTCAAGCTAACTTAATGATAGATTAAAATCTTTTGGAGATAAGGATGAATCTATATTTGAATTCCCTATGCAATTACATGTAGCCAATCAAAAAATGGGAAGGTTTAAGCGGCAATATGGATGAATCTCAACTGTAGATTCAAACCTAACCCTAAGCCACCAAAGTCTTCTTAAGGAGGAAGAAGCCCTAAAATTTTTATGTTGTAACAAAGGGGTGAATTATTGAATTGAAGAAGTGAACAAGATAGTTTGTAGAGCATTCAAGGTGACATAAAAGTAAGAATGAATTGCAAAATTAGTTAGAGAAGAACAAAGGATAGAGAAGGATACAACATTGATACATCAAATCGTGAAGGATTAATCAGAGATTGTGTAGAGGTGATCTATTATTAGCAAGCAAGTGCCAATCACAAGATCTATACTGAGATATTTTGATAGGTGATTTGAGTTAAATCTCTTAACAGAGTAGTCCTAATAGGTTGTATGAAAGTAGTCCTAATAGGTTGTATGAAATTCTTTAATAGGGTGCTTACTTAATTGTAAGTTAAGGCCCTCTAACTAGGCATGCTTCTAATAGGGTGTTGAAATCCTCTAACAAGGTGGGACTTAACAGTCTTTATAAGCCTTTAATAGGGTAGACCATGATTCATGGTCAAACTATTGTAACCTTAATTGGATACACTTTATTACTGCAGTAGTGAAGATTTGTGGGTGTCATCCCCACCCCAATTTTACCTTCTCACTTGGAAGGTTTTTTGGTAATCATATATGGTGTTATGTGTGTGTTTGATTACACATTTACATGATTAATGCATATGCTTTACATTTTATTTTAGTATATTAATACATGTGATGTATGAATGGTGAAAGTTATATGAGTTCAAGTTTAAACTCTTGATTCACCAACACACCCCAACCCACACCCCCCCCCAAGAAGTTTACTATCTTCCCACTTGTAATTCCAAAAACATCTTGATTATGTGTGGTTTAACATTAAAGGAATTGTTTCTACTAGATCAAGTGAGGAAGCAAGAAGATTCAACATTTGTGTTAGAATTTGAATCATTGGACAAAGTAGAAGGGATGGGGTATGATTGCAAAATAGAAACCCTTGCCTCCTGGGTTACATTCAAGAAAAATAAACCTAAAATGATTGACATATCTAAAGAAGAAGGAATGGACCTGGTGCAAACTGTAGACAACATAAACCCTATTCTTGTTGCATCACATTTGACACATTGATCTATGTTCAACCAAGCTCAGATTAAACATATGAAAGGAACAATCATAGAATTGTAAAGGAGAGAAATGTACATGAATTCAATGATAAATAAAATGCATGTGAAAACTAGGAGGTTGGGCAAAGAAATACATGATTTACAATCTGCTAGAAATACTCAAGCTATCATGGTTCACAGAGCTATAGAAATTGATGTTAAAAATAGCCAGGACAAAGAGATAACCTGAAAGGTTGATCATAAAGATTGCACTTTTAACGTATTGGAAGAGATTCATGTCTACAAGTTAAATATTATATTTCCCAAATGCAATGAGGTGTTCAAAGGGTTTAATAGCATAATGTTAGATTTCTTTTCTAAGGGAAAACACATACTTTGTGAGATAAAAAGAAAGTGGGGCCCCTCAAGGTATGAATTGAACAAACTCTTTGAAGTTACTAAAAGGGATCTAGATAATCCTACTCATATTAAGGCCACCATTGATTTCGTTGACATGATTATGAAGAATCCAAGTTATAAAAAATCTAGAATATCCAAAGTTGGAAGAAAAGTTAAAGGTGATTGCTTTTGCTGATCATCCCTATTTTCCCATCATCAAGAATGAAGAGGGTAAAATTAAACAATTGGAAGAATGGAGACACATATTTTAATGTTTCCCCAAGCATTAATAACCAATTTCAGGGAGGAGCATAGTTTTCAAATGGATTCACTCCATAGGCTATTGAACAAAATAATTTTTGTGGAGGCCAAATTACAAATTTTGTAATAGATGTCAAAATTGATCGAGGGAAGAGATGGGTTGATTTACAAGATTTTTCCCCTATAGTCCATAAATTTGTGTAGTCCATGCATGCCCATACTTCCAAGTGGATTGAAATAAACCTAAAGGTTCCTGAAGATGCTCTTGAAGAGGTTGTGGTTGTTGAAGAGATGGAAGAGACTTAAATGATTTTTCATATTTTTAAGTATTATGTAGTTATACTTTTAGTCAATAATTAGTTATATTTGTGAATGGGTTTGAAGCTATGTTGCACCTTTTCATTTTTATGAGAAAAGGTACCAAGACCCCTATTTAAGAAGAAACAATTTCAAGATAAGACATATATGATATATGATATGGCTTTAAAGAAGAAATAATATGAATTAATTTTCCATTTTATGCAATTACTTGTTTCAAATATGCAATGAAACTACTTTGTTTTATTTCCTTATGATCGAAGTTAATATAATGATGATTCTTTTATATCTATGATGGCATGTGATTTTCTAATTACTCATTTTCTTCATTGTCCCTTGAGATTATACTATTGTTTTGGTGTCCATTAGGGTAATGCATGAATTTGATTTATTAGATAGTTTCATATTGAGTTATGGTATCTGTCTAATTGGTCTCCTTTGAATGGGGTTAAATGCATTTAGACTAAGGATTGCATTTATTTATTATATGTCCAATGGTTGATGGTGTGTACATTGTCTTTTGAGATTTGATGATAAGATTATGTGGGGATTGACTCTATACTACCCAAATGGAATAAGGATTGGCCTTTGTATACTTATTATAAGTTGATATGTATAGTTGTAGATCACTAGAATTCTAGCCACAAGTATTGTATAAGTTTATTTCCAATAGTTCATTCATACTTAAAACATTTATTCATTTTGATTTCTCCTTAAGAATTACTTACCTTCTCAAGAGTATTAGTTATAAAGTCTTCATTATTAATCTTTAACCTTGCCTTAAGGAACATGGATATAGGTACAACCACCTAGGTTTTGTAGAGCCTAAAGTGTTGAGATTGTGTAAGTTATAATTTAGTCTTATTCATTGATCAAAACTGTGTTGATTTCCCAATATCAAGCAGGCAAGGTTTGTAGGGATTCAACCAACAATTTTGAGAACCAACACAACTTATTACCCACCTAAGGTGGAAAAGTGAAAGTATCGCATAGATCCACTAAAGGTGGATCATGACCCTCCAAAGTAGAAATATGTTTGTGTCATGTGTCCACTAAAGATGGATCACCTTCTAATGTGGAAATGTGTTTCTACAACACATCCACTAAAGGTGGAAAAGTGATAAAGTAACAAATCTTATAAAAGTAGAAGTCTCACTTAAGGTGGAAAAGTTAGTAATATGATAACACTATTGAAAGTTAAAATATTTGTACACAATCCCTAAGAATGTGTGTTTATAACTTAGTAGAATACATTACTAGGTGCAATAATTAAAGACACCAATCCCCTCTCCCCTCCTTAAGTGCAATGTTGAAAGAATGTATGCGCACATTGCAATATGGGTTACTAGACCATGCTAGGTACCCATGTACAAATGCAACACAATCTCTCAAAAATGGAGAAAATAGGAAAACCTTGTGGGACAAAACTCCTCAAGAAAGGTGATAAAAACAAAAAATGCTCTCAATGATGAATGGCATGGATAAAACCTCATACTAGGAAATAGTCCTCCCATACAAAATAAGAAGAGAGACCATGAAGTTCCCCTAACACAGAATCTCCTACTTGAAGATGGTCTAATGACCTTGAATAACATTCCTCCCCTTAAAAATAAATAGAGCTACCAAGAATGTCAAAGTGTAACAAACCATGTAGCATTATCAATGAGGAATTACTGACAAATGTTTTGTTGCAATATGATAAAGATTAAGCATGGAGATGATCATATGAGCATGAATTGGATACTCAAAATACATGCATTCTCAATTAGAGACATATAACAAGTCTCATTAGAGTTCACAACAGGTAGTGAATACAAATGATTACATCCAATAAATACTCAATGCTCATATATATATATATATATATATATATATATATATATATAAAATATGACAATTAATTTTTTTGCATTTACAACATTGCACATATAAGCGATCACAACATGAGTACAATGATAATGATGATGCAAAACTAGAATTGTGAACAAGAAGCCACAAAAATAATTTTCCAAAGTAGTTGACCATTGAAGATGTTTGAAATTTGGATGTTGCAAAGAAAATATGAAAAACTAGCACTCAATAGATATTGTATGCAATAACTAACAATTGGTTGGTATGGGCATATTTCATGGATATTAAAGTGTCTTACCAAATTTTCTTGTTAAACAAGAAATTTGATTTTAAAAACTTATTTTTTTTAAAGTATTTTATTAATATAACTTTATGGAATATTAAAGAAAACATTATGCTCTTTTATTTCTTCTTCTTTTTGGATTTTTTTTTGATGATTTTAATTTGCAAAATCCCACTATAAATTTAGATCCTTATGCAAAAGATTGGGTGATGTAGGAGGATCCTGTGTGTAAGGGAAACCTTGCATCACTCAAAAATATTTCTATATTTTTTTCATTTTCAATAAGGGTTGCTTAAATGGAGAGTTACTCTTAGTGGAAACTTACTATTTTTGTAAATTGGTTAATAAGCTTAGAATGTTCTAATTTCATAGGTGTAGGTTCTTCTTAGTTATTTTAGGCTACCATTTGAGATTCATTGTCATACCATAATTGTTGCAAAATTTATTGGGGTTTTTGGGTATAAAACCTTTGAGCTCAATTTTGAAGGCTTAAATAACTTTTCAATGAGGTCAAAGCCCATTTGATGAACTTACATTGTCAAAGTGATGTAGATAAAGAGATGACATTTTTGAAAAGTGGCTATACTAGCCAATTAGAGCTATAGTTTGAAAGTTATGGCCTCAAATATTTGGGCATCCTAAAATTAAAATTTGTAATTATTTTGAGCTGACTCTACGTAATAAATATGAAAATGATGATTATTTGGGGGTTGGTCAACCTCAAGGGTTAGGGATAAATGTCTAGAACCTTCCTAGGTAGTGGAAAATTGTCTATATAAGGAAGGCTTGTGGGATTGTCTAATGTAGTTTTGGGTGGTAGTTTGTAGCTCTATCTTGTAGAATATTGTAAAGAAAGCACTCATGTGGCTTGCATATTGTCTTTTTGAAATCTCTAATTCCATACTTTTGGAGATAATAAGAAGCCTATTTTTTTTGTTCTTAAAATTATTGTTATATCTTTTTTATTCTTGTTATGCATTTTTGGTATTAAGGGAAATATCCTTCATCAAGTGGTATTAGAGCAAGAGTTCTTGAGTGTGCAGATAGATCTTTGATTGTGAGGCAGTTTGCACTAGGACTGTAGTTTGAGCCGAGTGTGTAGATAGATTATTTATTGTGAAGAAGTCTATACCAGGATCATGGTTTAGGGTTTTAGTGACAAGTTCAAAAATACCTCCACAAAGGGAACATGATAGAAGAGTGGGAGTTATGCTAACTATGGTTAGAACCCTCTAAAGACAAATGAAAGCATTGCAAGAATAAATACAGAGAGAGATGAATCTTATTGTAAGAGATGAAAGTGAGGATAAAAAAAAAAAATAATGAAATGATGATAAGGAAGGAGAAGGTGAAGTTCTAAACCAAGAGGAAGAAAGGATTTTCTAGGCCATTTCCAAGCTTGGGAAAAGACCTATGTTTGAGGTTCCCACATTTTTAAGAAATCTTAACCTAGAGGAATTGATCAACTGGATCAATGAATTAGAAACATATTTTGAGCATGAAGATATGGAGGATCCTAATAGGGTCAAGTTTGTGAAGCCCAAGCTAAAGGTCATGCAAAGATCTAGTGGCAGGAGATTCAATTGGAGTTAAATAGAAGAGGAAAGGAGAAAATCGCAAGATGGGATTAGATGATAGATAAATTGAAGTGTGTAAAGCAAGGAATAGTTTTATAACAATTTGGAAAGAAGTTGATGTAAGTATTAATTTTTATGATTGGAAATATCTACCGAGTGATTTGATATGTTGAAGTTAATATTGTTAATGTGTCTGTTTCTTTGATGGTGATCAAATGCTTTTCCCTATGGGATAACTAGACATAACTAATTCAGCCCCCATCGCCACCCCCTCCCCCACCCTTTGGTTATCTAAAACTTTATTTACTATGTATTTCACTCGGTGTAACTTGAACATACATGATCTTCAACATTTTCTCATAAATATTATATGATTGTAGAAAAATCAAACCGACATCACACTTTTAGTGTCTAACTCATTCAAGTGCCCATTGAATACCATAATTATCATCATACTTTCTTCAAATCATCTTCATCAATCAAATGATATGGCACTAATGGATTAGCATAATGTCTAACCATTTAAGGCTTGGCATCAATGAAAATATAACAACTGATATGACTCTTTCACATATATTAACAACATTATCGATTGGCGCTTACATCCTCAATGATGAATGAAGCCTTTGATGATTACTATACAAATAAAGTTCGAAATACAATTCTAATCATCAAAGAATATTTCATATATTTACACCATTATGGAAAATTTCTTTTATATATTTTATTCTTGTCTTTGGTTTCATACTTTTTCTTCTTCTAATTAATTGTATTGGGAGTTGTGTTTTCCCATTGTTCTGTGTAACTTTCATAACAAAGAGAACAAGAGAAAAATTCTTTGTATTTACAAAGATGTCTTCAAAAGACCTATCTAATAAATATGTTAATTGAAAAGGACATCTTAGATATATATGTTACATGATAATTTAGTATAACCCTGTGTTCTAATTATAAGAAACATTTGTATTCTAAGTGTAACCCTTATTTCATTAATTTAATAAAAAATTATAACTCTGCATTTATGTCCAAGTAATGATATGCATATTTATTTAATAAAAATCTTAATCATTAAAATAGAACTTGTATTAGCATTGCTAAAATTCAATAGTATATAACATTGTTCTCACATCATTATGGAGAAATAGTTTCCATACGGTTGAGTCTTTTCAATTCTTTCACACTTTTTACATATCTAAATAGTTGTGTTGGGACTTATATTTCCCCTTTCATAAATAATATACAATTAAATTTTTTTCACTATTCAAGTCATGTAATGCATACCCCTACTTGACTTTTCTGATTTTATTGCCAAACATTTTTAGGCCAGCTTATGTTTATGCTTGATGATCAGTGACATTGTTTTCTAGATTGTGGGATATTGTTGTGTGTTCTATGCATCCATCATTTTAGCATCAGATCTAGGTATCAGTGGATTTCCATTCTTCGAATTCCTATCTTCTTCATGTCTAGATAAATCTGTTTTCATAATTTTAGATTTGGTTGAAACCCTTATATTGAAATTTACTGTTCCCTATTCTTGATTTTGTCTATAAACAAATTAATTAAATTGAAACCCATGTTTGTTGAAATTGAGATTGGAAACTCTCGTTTGATTTTAATTGGGTGATTTGTAATGAATTTGATTAAATTCAAGATAGGGGTTCTGAAAAGAAAACTGGTTTTGAATTACTAAATTTAATTGTTTAAATTTTGTTGCTCAAATTTAGTTTGGAAAGTTTTCAATTTTAGTAAGTCTCCATTTTTGGAAAGTTTCAATTTTTAGTAAGTTTTTGTTTTTGGAAAGTTTCCATTTTTAGTAAGTTTCCATTCTTGAAAAGTTTTTATTTTTAGTAAGTTTCTATTTTTGGAAAGGTTTTTTTTTTTTGTAAGTTTTCATTTTTGTAAAGTTTTCATTTTTAGTAAGTTTATATTTTGGGAAAGCCTCTATTTTTAGTAGGCTTCTATTTTAGGAAAGTCTCTATTTTAGCAGGTTTCTATTTTGGGAAAGTTTTTATTTTTAGTAGGTTTCCATTTCGAGGAAGTCTCTATTTTTAGTAGGTTTCCTTTTTGGGAAAGTTTTTTCAAAGTTTAATTAATTTAAAATTATTATGGTAATAATTGACAATAATAATAATTCTTAATTTTAATAACTATTGTTAAAAGTTTTAATTTAATTATTTGAAAACCTGATTTATTACTTTATTATTTAAATATAATTCTAAACTAAATTAAAAATCAAAGAAATTAATTGGGAGAATTAATGGTTATCTTTAGTAAACTTGGGTTGTGTCGGGTTGAGTTAGCTTTGACTAGTCAGTATGTTTACTAGAGGCTTGGGAGTTTTGTCTATGATGTCATGATGAGGTTTTGATCTCGGTCTTTTATACTCAACCATAGTGGTTTGTATGCTCTATGAATTGTTTTGATCTATTGATTGTTATTGCTTTCTAGTGTTCTTGTGTGAAACCAAGGTGAATGGTGTGACCTATCTAATAACCTTTGAGTCTTCAATTTATTGTATTTGGATTGCTCATGTTTAAAACATATATCTCAATTATTTTCATTTATTTATTATGGAGGGTACAAACCTACAAGGTAGCCTAGCGAGGCACAAAACTTGCCAACTACCAACCAACGAAGGCCACCACAAATTTTTTTTAAGAACTTGGTACATGCCCACCTGTGCTTAAAAAACCTCTTCGACTTAGAACCAAGGTTTGAGGGGCATCCACGGTGTCAAAATCACTTAGGACATGATCTTGGCCTCATCCCTTATGATGTCAAAACCTTACACTCAACAAGACTTGATCCCTAGTGGGTTCTTTGTGAGTCATTCAACTTCACTAGTAGACCAAGGTCCCATTGACCTATATCTCAATTTTGACCATAGTTCTACACCAAATGCTCCAACACTACACCTAAATCTCATACTTCCCTTAACAATGTTCCCTATTTTAGTATAACACTAAACTATTTATCAACCCTAACCATAACACTAAGTGTCATATAATTAAAATTTTAAACCTTTGATCTTAACTCTAACCCTAACTTTATATGTGACTATACTAAGGATTTAGTGAAGTATATATCTAACCTTAACCTAATGTATAATTGTACTACTAACTAGAATTAATATTATATTTTTAGAGAGAGAGATAAATAGGCATATCTAGAGATAAGAGAGGGCTCATATTATGTTTTCTATAGAGAGACATTTTTAGTAGAGATAGTTATTGGAGGTAAAGGGAGAGAGAGATTAGGGGTTGTATCTAGAGAGAAAGGAGGGGGAGAGAGATATTAGGGGGTGTATCTACAAAGAATGGTGTGTGTGTGTGTGTGTGTGTGTGTGTGTGAGAGAGAGAGAGAGAGAGAGAGAGAGAGAGAGAGAGAGAGAGAGAGAGAGATTAGGGGGTGTCTTTAGAGAGAAAGGAGGGGGAGATAGATATTAGGGGGTTTATGTAGAGAGCATGTATAGAGAGAGAGAGAGAGAGAGAGAGAGAGAGAGAGAGAGAGAGAGAGAGAGAGAGAGAGAGAGAGAGAGAGAGAGATCATAGTGGTGTATCTAGAGAGGAACAAGGGAGGGGGAGAGTAGGGAGTGCTAATAGAGGGCATGGAGTGAGAGAGAGAGAGAGAGAGAGAGAGAGAGAGAGAGAGAGAGAGAGAGAGAGAGAGAGAGAGAGAGAGAGAGAGAGAGAGAGATGGTGTATCAAGAGAGCATAGAGAGAGATTAATTAGGGGAGTGTGTGTGTGTGTGTGTATAGAGAGAGAGGGGGGGGGGGGGAGTACATTAAAAAGGTTGATCATAGGTATCACAATAACACTAATCATATGTGTTATAATAGAACTAACCTACATAAAATTAACTTTACAACTAACTTAACACTAACTTGAACTATAATAATAGTACTAATATTATTCATAATTGTTGAAAATAGATTGATACAAGTATGATAAACATGTTTCAATCATTGTTTTGTCATTGATGTCAAACCTGCTACTTGTTGGTAAAAAAATTTCTTAAATTGTTTAAATACTATCATTTGTCTGATGGATGAAGAGGATTTGATCAGATGAGGTAACAAAAGCACCTAGAGGAAAGGTTGAGTTATGATATGAAAAGGTGTACAAGAATCAATTAAGGCAATGATATTATAGTGCATTGATAATATACTTAAGGTTGAAAAGGTTGGTTACACTGAGTAAGTTTAGAAGAACAAGTTAACCAAAGTTTGTCTACCAAGCTTGACTGAGTGGATAGTAGGTACTGAGCAAAATTAGTACAAGCCAAGCAAAAAATTAGTTGGAGCCGAGCAAAGTCAATTTCAGTGTAAGCCAAGTGAAACAATATAAGAAGAGTAAAGTTTAGTTGATGTCGAGCACTAGCAAACTTTAGTTTGTACCAAGTGTTTTTATAGTGGATGTTGAGCAACATAGTATGTGCTAAGCAACAGAAGCCTGTTAATGCCAAGTGTCATCATTATGATAAAGATCAAGAATTTGATGAATCTAAGCCAACAAGTTTGATTTATTGGATTGTGTGAACCATGTGGAAGATATGATTGATGAGCTAGTGGTACAAAATTCAAGATGAGCCATTTTGAGGTGAATTAAAAAAGAATTGGAGTAGAAGTTTCTAGAAGGGAATGAAATGAAATGAGGGGTAGATTCATTGAATCCTCCCTAAACTAACCTAACCTTAAAATGGACAATAGAGATTGAACAACAAAATATCTCAATTCTCTATTTATAGAGATGGTTGGTGAAAAAAAAAGGTTCTCATGTGTGAGAACCTAAGGAAGACAAGGAGTCTAGTGTATTTTCTTCATTCAATAACCTAAGAGAAGAGACTAGATTGGAAAATAGAGCAAGAAGGCTTAAGGGTATGAATTCTCGAAGGGTTAACAAGTTTGCAAAGATGAAAAGTGTGAAAACCAAGAAAAATGGAGGACTAAATCAAAGATCTATAATCTACAAATGAAGTTGTAAGTATGTTTCTAGATCAGGCCTTACTGTTACTCTCTAATCATTGTATTAGTCTAGGGTAAATCCTTTGGATTAAGGTTGACCTAATAGTCATTTGTAAATCCTTTAACTGGGTGAAATTCCAAGTGAATGATCTAAAATCCTCTAACAAGGATAACTCCTAATAGGGTGATTGAAATCCTTTAACCAGGTCACATTTAACAGTGTGCATTGTAAACTTTAACAAGGTTGGCCTTTCACAGGACATCACTTTAGAAGAGCAAGAATGAGTAGCATGTTTCTGGTGGTTTTTCCCAAATTGGGTTTCCATGTTAAATCATTCTGTCAAATATGTTATTGAATCTATTATGTTTCATGTTTACATTTTTGCAAATTGATTTGATAGTAACCTACAAGTTTAAGTGATTGCATAATCTAATGGATGAATGCATGATGAAAATGTCTTAAGGATATGGGTTCACTAAGCTATGAAAAATTTAAATTATACATCTGGACCTTGGATAACTAATTCACCCCCCCTCTTGGTTATTCTAAAGAATTTCAACATTTGGTATCAGAGCCATCTGCTTAAGAGGACTAGTTTGAAGGTACTAGAAGCACAAAGATCAAGATGTCAAAAAGAGAAGTACCCAAGCTTAATAGAGATAACTTTCCAA
The DNA here is from genome assembly GCA_028749045.1 of Cupressus sempervirens. Taxonomy (NCBI): domain Eukaryota; kingdom Viridiplantae; phylum Streptophyta; class Pinopsida; order Cupressales; family Cupressaceae; genus Cupressus; species Cupressus sempervirens. Next base: position 107,643,231 of record CM053785.1, read on the forward strand.
AATGAAAATTTTTGATGAAGCTACACCTAGGAGGTCTTGGAGATCATGCACAATCTTCCATTTTTGTTGAGCATACTAATCCTACGAGAGACCTAACTTATGAAGATGTGAAAAATAATAAAGAACACAACCGGGCAATGTTGGAGATTGCCTCTGCCCTAACCTATGTCGATTTTGATGATATCAAAAGTCTTGATAGTGCAAAGAAAATGTGGGATACTTTACACACTATCTATGGAGGTGATAAGAATGTTCTAAGAGCTAAAGTTGAAAGTCTTAGAGGTAAGTTTGATGACATGAGAATGCAAGAAAGTGAGAATATTGATCAATATTGCTCTAGGATAAAAGATTCTTTTAATGCAATAAGAGGAGCTACTAGTAAAATAGATGATGATACTATACTAAGCAATGTTTTGAGAACACTATTGCCTATTTATGTTATTAGAGTTTCTGCAATACAGGAACTAAGATGTATGCTAGGAAATGATCTTACTCTTGAAGGTCTGGTAGGTAGGCTCATTTATTTTGAGCTATCTAACTTTGATAATTATAAACCTGAAAATATAGAATTTTCATTCAAAGCTAAGCTATTATTAAAGGAACTTGATGAGAAGAAGAAGAAGAGAAAGGAAAAATATGTGTCCAGTGATAGTGATACAGATGAGGAAGATGTTGATCAAATTGAAGTTCTATTATCATGTGTTTCAATTGCAATGAGGTTGGTCATATTGTTGCAAGATTTCTAGAGAAGAAGGATTACAGAGCCGTGAAATGTAAAAAAATAGAAGAGATATAGATAAAAAAGATTACAAAAACAAAGGAAAGAAGTCTTGCTAAATTGCTGAAGAGGAAACAAAAGATAGATATGAAGATCATGATGATGAAGTGGTGTATGTTATAATGAAGGATGAATCTGATGAGGATGAGGCAACTGTACTAGTGTCTTGTGTGAACAAGAATGACAGATGGATCATTGATAGTAAGTGTTCACATCAATTGATTGGAAATAAAAATAATTTCATTACTTTGAATTATTATGATCGAAATAGTGTAAGGTTTGGTAATGATGCACCATGTCTAATAAAAGGAAAAGGTTCTATCAAGCTCACAGAAAAGATTTTATGTGACAATTCTTACTATGTTGAAGAACTTAACTATAATTTTTTGAGTGTGTCACGACTAAATAATTTGGGTTGTAAGGTTGAGTTTGAGAACAAAATTGCTAAGATATATGATACTGATAGAAAACTAATTTAAAAAGGTGATCAAACTAGAGATAATCTTTCCTACCTTGATACAGAGGATGCTACTTATTTAGTTGTAGAATTTGATGATGTGTGGCTATGGCACATGAGGTTATGTCATGTTAATTTTGATAACTTGGTTAGTATCAGTAACATGAAAAGAGTCAAAGGTTTGCCTAAGTTAAAAAAGCCTAACAATATAATTTGCAAATAATGTTAGTTAGGAAAAATGACAAAGTCAATTTTTAAGAGTACGACTCATAGCTCTAAGGGAATATTAGAGATTGTTCATACTAACTTGTGTGGACTAATTGAGGTGCAAAACTACAAAGGAGATAACTACATTATGCTTCTTGTTGATGATTATTCTAGAATGATGACAATTATGTTTTTGAAACAGAAATCTAATGCTTTCCAAATGTTTAAGTGGTACTTAGAAAGAGTTGAGAAAGAAACGGGTAAAAGTCTAAATTGTTTGAGATCTAATAGAGGAGGAGAATTTACATCAAATGAGTTTGAGATATTTTGTAATGATAAAGGAATCAAAAGACAACCATTTGCTCCTAGAACCCCTCCACAAAATGAAATTGTTGAAAAGAGGAATAGGTCTGGAATGGACTATGTTAGGACACTCATGATGGAGAAAAAAATTTCTTTGAAATACTGGAGAGAAGTTTTAAGTACAACTATCTATATCTTGAACCGTATACAATTAAAAAAAGGTACTCATTCAACACCTTTCGAACTATGGTATGGATACTCACCCAATGTAAAATATTTTAAGGAAATTAGAAGCAAATCTTATATTCTCAAATTTTTTAGGAATGGTAAGCTAGATGCAAAAAGTGAAGAAGGTATATGTATTGGTTGTTCCACAAGAATTAAAGCTTATAAGTGTTTAAATACTAGCACTGACAAAGTTGTGGAAAGTGTAAATGTAAAATTTGATGAATATACAAAAGTATATGAGACTGAACCTATGAAGGAAACTGAAGAATCCAAATCATTTGTATACTTTTATGAAGGTATGTTTGCTAAAGAAGATGATGTAAATCAAGTTCAAAACGAACATAAAGTTTCAATGACTTCTAATTCAATTACTATGAATGTCGAGTTGCATTCAGGAACTAAGCTACATTTAGGTGTCAAGTTATAGAATGAAGCTAAGGTACATTCTAATTCTAAAATTAGTGTACATGAAAGAGATATTAAACTACCTAATAGAGAGGTACATAGTGATTCAGGATTTGAAAGACCAAATGTAGAAGCCAGAGTTGAACCAAGATTGGCTAAGTATGTCAAGAGACATCATCCTATTGAAAAAATCATTGGAGCTAAAGATGCTAAACCAATGACAAGGAACAAGTTGAGAAATGATACATGTTTTTTGAGCATGCAAGAACCCAAAATAGTGAAAGATTCCTTAGAAGATGTGTACTGGAGTAAAGCCATGGAAGAAGAGATTGAACAAATTGAGAAAAATAAAGCATGGACTCTAGTTCCTAGACCAGAAGACAAAAATGAAATTGGTACCAAGTGGGTATATAGAAACAAGTTAGATGAAAATAGTGAAGTCACAAGAAGCATGATAAGATTAGTCTATAAAGGATATGCACAAGAAGAAGGGATAGATTATGGAGAAACATTTGCCCCTGTTGCAAGACTAGGAGTAAGAACTTATCTTTTTTACTCTACATACAAAGGTTTCAAATTTTATCAAATAGATATTAAATCTACCTTTCTGAATGATATATTAGAAGAAGAGGTTTATATAGAACAACTTGAAGGATTTTCTGATGTTGACAAAAAAAAATAGCATGTAGACTACATAAAGCTCTTTATGTTTTGAAGCAAGAACCAAGAGCATAGTATGAGATGCTTTATAATTACCTTTAGAAGATTGGATTTGAAAGGACTGATGATAATAACATTCTATACTTAAGGACAGAGAAAGAAAATTTTATTTTGTTATCTAAAATTTTTGTTGATGATATCATATTTGGAGGTCAAGATATTTTATGTAAGGCTTTTACAAATGAAATGAAGCAAGAATTTGAGATGTATATGTTTGGAAAGATCAATTTCTTTGTGGATTTGCAAGTACATCAACTGAAATATAGTACATAAATCACTAAGTCAAAATATGTAAAGGAGATAATGAAAACTTTTGGATTGGAATATTCCAAGCTAGTAAGTACAAGGAGGATGAAGACTTTGTAGAAGTGTGCAAGGTATGTCCTTATTTTGAGAATCATTTCCATAGAAAATTTTCTAAATTTACCTTGTAAAATGGACTACTATTTAAGGATAACCAATTATGTGTCCCAAGAGGATCAATAAGGGAGAACCTCATTCAGAAAAATCATAATGGAAGCCTAAGTGGCCACTCTGGGGTGAACAAAACTATAGAACTAGTCTAAAGATTCTATCATTGGCCAAAACTAGTTAAGGATGTTACTAGATATGTGGAGCAGTGCATGGTGTGTATAAAATACAAAGGTGAAATGAGTAATGCAAGTTTATATCAGCCCTTGCTAGTCCTAAATAGGCCATGGGAGTGTGTGAGCATGGAATTCATAGTAGGTGTACCCAAGAAAAAATAGGGATATGATAGTACCTATGTAGTGGTTGATAGATTTAGTAAGATGGGGCACTTCATTCCATGCAAGACTATTAATAATTCTACCAACATTGAACACTTATTCTTTAAGGAGGTTGTGAGGATTCATGGAATTCCATTGCATTGTTTTAAATAGAGATTTGAAGTTTGTGAGCCTTTTTTGGAAGACCTTGTGGAGCAAACTTGGTACAAACCTTTCATTTGGATCAGCTCCATCTTCAAATAGATGACTAGACTAAGGTGGTTAACAAGGTGTTGGATAACCTATTGAGGTACCTAACTAAGGAGAATGGGCAAAGATGAGATGTTATCATTCCCTAAGAAGAATATGCTTACAATGACAGTAAGAATAGAACCACAAGCATAAGCCCATTTGAGATTGTGTATGGGATAATCCTAGGGGTGTATATGAGTTGAGAGATCTTGGAGGTAGGGAATATAGAAGTGGACATGTTGAGGACTTCACTCAAACTATGAAGGAAATCCAGGAGTAGGTAACAAAGACCATCCAAGATAGCACACAAAAGTTGATTGCCAAGGTGGATGAAAGGAGACAAGTCATTCATTTTTCTATTGGGGATTATGTAATGGTGCACTTGAATAAATCAAAATTACAAAAAGGTGCACCAACTAACTTACAAATGAAAAGAGTGGGATCTTGTAAAATCATAGCCAAATATGGGGCCAATGCATATAAGGTTGATTTACCATCAGATTTGGGCATCTCTCATATTTTCAATGTGCAAGAGTTGGTTAAATTCAAAGTTTCATTACTTGCAAGTGATCACAATAGTCAAGGAGTTAGTGCTGATCTGGAACCTGTAGTGGTGCCTTCACTAGTCAAGTTGGAAGCTAAAAAGGTATTGGACTCAAGAGTTAAGAAGGCCACTAGGCCTCAGGTGTACATGGAACATCTCATCAAGTGGAAACACAAGCTACATTCAAAGGAAACTTGGATTGTTGAGGCATACTTCAACAAAGTGGGCATCCCCAAAGACCTATTGTCCACAAGGGTGACCTAGTTTTCTTTTGTGGGGGAGTATAGTGTAAGGGCACCTAGGTGGGTTAAGGATAGACCTAGGGCTCCTATGTTTATTTTGGCTTGTAGTGGTGCTAGAAAAACCACTTGGTTAATAAATGGACTATCCTAGTCCTAAGTTGAGGAGTGTTAAGTATAGGAAAGCATATTAAGCCTTAGTTGCTCCTAGTTACAAGAATTGTCCATGTTAGGTCAAATAGGGTATTTGTGTGATATTGAGGGTAGAATTTCCAAATAAGAAATTTAAGGTCCCTTTTCAATGTTTTGAGACCTTATTGGGTTATTGGTAAAGTTTGCTGACCTTTGGGACAAATTTGAGTGAAAAACTCAAACAAATGTAAAAGTTGCTCAAAATTTGTCAATGTTGTCATTGATAACATTGACAACTTTTTGTTGCAAAAGAGAAACTTCATGTATGGGCCTTGAGAAATCTCTAAAATAGTTGGTTTTATCCTTGGGGCAAGTATTTAAGCCCATACTTGACCTAATGAAGGGGTTGGAAAGTTTAGTTGATTTGTGTGTACAAATTGGACAACAAGAACATTGTTATAGTTCTTGTTTTCTGAGTATTTTCACATTTTAATGGATTGAAATTGGATTTTCAATGTTTGGAAGTGTTAGAAGAATTCATTTAAAGATGTTGTATAGTATTTTTTTTGATTTTTTAGGTTGCTAGTTGGTTGATAATTATTTTTGGTCTCTTGCATGTCTGCTATCTTGAACTAGGCAACTGGTAAAGGAGTCATAGAGCCTCTTCCCAACATAGGATCTGTACGATATTTTGGGATTAGGAAAATGATTGAGGGGACCTAGAAAGAAAGGATGGCTTTTTTATGGTTATGACATAGGCAAGCCAAAGTTGCATGGCTAGAGATCACAGTAAGTAACAAAGGTATTAGGAGGGATTGAATGCTTAGATTGCTTTAATCAAAGCTTGGAGGAAGGTAAAAGCATGAGGGTAGAATCCGCAAAACCAATGGGAAGTGTTGGTGACAGGATGTAAGAGGGGAAAGCTAAGTCTTTCAAGGCAGGCTTGTAAAACCTCAAAACCCTTATTTTTAGACACATTTATAGGTCGTACTATACAAATGGTTTGGAGACTACCTTAAGAATCCTTTAGTTCTCTAAAAAGGGTATCTAGATCAGTGGTTACTTTATCCCCTTATTAAGGACTTTTGCAAGCTATTCATGATTTTCATCAAATGGAGGGCTAATTGCTCGTAACCCTATTTGCAAGCATTTTCATTTTGTTCTTGGAACTTGATTATGGTTTCATTACCAATTTTGGTTGTAAGTCCTAGAGGGGATACTAATGCCTTCCTATATGGTCATATCTCTATTTGGAGCAATGGTTGAGATGTTGGGGTAGATTGTGGAGTTAGTGAAGAGGATGTAATAAGGGCTAAATCAAGCCTAAGAAGTAGTGAAAGAGTTATTGTTCTACCTAATTGGTGTTCACTAGTTGGAGTAAGTCCTCATAGATAGGATCCTAATGAGAAGTAGTGCACAAAAAAATCCTATTAGGTTAGGAGAAAGACCTAAGGAGACCCTAAAAGAAGTTGGGGTAGGAGCAAGACTAGTGTTACATCATGAAGTATCAATTGAGCCCTACAAATTAAAATACAACAATACATTAGACATATACTTGTATTAATATACATACATATATATATATATATATATATATATATATATATATATATATATATATATATATATATATATATATATATGTATGTATATATGTATATGTATACATATACATATATATATAATATACATATATATACATATACATATATATATAATATACATATATATACATATACATATATATATATATATATACATACACACACATATATATACATATATACATATATACATACATATATATATATACATACATACATATATATATATACATATATATATGTATATTATATATATATATATATATACACACACACATATATATATGTATATGTATATATATGTGTATATATATACATATATACATACATACATACATACATACATACATACACACACACACACACACACACACACACACACACACACACACACACACACACACACACACACACATATATATATATATATGGGAACATTTTTCAAATATTTGTACAAACTTAAATGCATTAATGGAAGTGAACATTTATATAGTATTTCAAATTAATTTAAATTTCTATTTAAAAAATACCTGAGCAATACTGGCATCACATCCATCATAGTTGTACCCCCATGAGTAGTAGGTGTTGCATCGACAACATCTCTCCTCCCACTATGATTAGATCCTACACTAGAAGAAGCATGCTCTACTACTTGTGGCTACAAAAATATAATTCATTTAGAAATATGAGTACATAATTATATACTTATGAATAGAAATTTTTTATTGTAAAAATGAAAGTTAAAAGGGGTGTACTTGGCTATGAGGAGCAAGAGGGTCATCAGTGACACATACTAAGGTGTCATCAACAAAAATTCCATCTCTAATAGTCTCAATCCTCTATAATAGTGAGGAGTGCGAATGAGTAACAAGCTAGGATGAAAGTTGTGTAGAGTTAGTAGATTTAAATATAATGTCCATGTATGATCCTATCTTAGTGGGAATATGAATCTAACTCAAATCTCATAAATGTTGATCAAGCATGTCAAGTCCATCAGTAGAAATAGAAATACCTTGACCAAATCCTAAGGTCCCTTCAAGTGGAGCTGCAATAGAGTAGTGTGCATCTGAGTGCTATCCTAAGTGTTGAGCATTAGACTACTAAGCACCAAAGTGTTGTGTAGAGTGCTCAACACCAAGGTCCTATGTAGAGTGTTGTGTACTCTAGTGTGCATGACTCGATGACATGTCATGGGTCACTCAAAATATAGGCCTTTGTGAAATCGTCTTTGCGACACTATGTAAAGGCATCCCCTATGTATCTGTGATGTACAAATATGCTTGTAAAAGATCATCTAGAAGATAAAAGGACATCTCCATATGTATGTGATCTCTAGTGAGATCATGTATATCTCTTGGGGTAGGAATATGTGAAAATCTATAGATCTCATCAGTGGGTGTTGTAGTGCTCGATGATGCCTCTAAAAATTATCTGTGTTGACTAGGTCTACTCAAAAGATATCTACCCAGAGTGTCAGATGTAGTTGTAGATGCAATGTGTCATATCTAATGAACTACTTCCCTATGGAAGCAATGACATCTCTATCTATAGTAGCAGTCATCACTAGAGTCACTATTGGGTCCTAGATCCCACCAATGCATAATGATGAGAAACAACACAAGTCAACTCATAGTATGCATCATGATCACAAACTCTACCATGTTCCTAACCATAATATCCTAGAATATCTAAATAGTTGATGCAGTGCTCCAAATAGAACTTTTTGTACAACTACTAGTCAAAAAATAATGGAATTTGGTCATTATTAGCATAATGACCATGTGTTACTAGGAATCTAGGGTGTATCATACAATTAATCTATGGCACAACACATCTAGTAACCCAATATGCCTTGACCTTAGTCTTCACCTCATAAAATGGGAAGACCTCTCATTTGATAATCTCCTTAGAAACTAGGCTTTAAATTTGGTCTAAGGATATACCAGCCGAGATCTCTACTCTATGCTCAACAAAAATCCTATCTATGGACTATGGTGAAAATGTAGTCTATGATATAAGTTTGTCAGTAAGCTCCTCAAGACTAGTCAAAATCTACTAACATATACTTCTATATAGATGATCTTGAGATCTCTCAATAGTCAATCTTAGTCTAGTAGTCTCTATGGTTGTAAACTAGAATATATTCATCATATCAAGAATGAAAGGGTGGATAGGTGGTAAATCAAGAGGTGGTCCCTGACCCTTAGCCTAAGCATGTCCCTCTCCCTATCCCTATCCCTAATCATGTCCCTATCTTGACTCTCTCATTGTTCATGATCTTGAGGCTCAGGCTAATCATGGGATGTCATCTACAATACAACATGTGAAAACTAAATGTTAGCTTAATTTTACAAGAACATAAGGGATCAATAAGGGGATGCCATATAATTACAAGAACATGTATTTTGATAAGGGGTCATGCTAGGTTCTATCATTAATCTAAGGTCATAAGGGGTCCTATTGAGTCTTCTAAGTATTTCTAAGGTCTTAAGAGGTTATGTATAAGGTCTTATTAGTAAGCTAAGCTACATTCATAAGTCATATTATGTGTTAATAATAATAAATTAAATGTAGGAGAAAGAAAGTGAAGAGAGAGTGAGGAGAGAGAAAGGAGAGAGAAAGTGAGTAGAGAGAGAGTGAGATGAGAGAGTAAGAGAAATAAAGTGAGAAGAGAGAAAAAGTGAGGAGAGAGAGAAAGTGAGGAGAAAGAAAGTAAGAAGAGCGAGAGAAAGTGAGGAGAAAGAGAGAAAGTGTGAGGAGAGAGAAAGAGATGAGAGAGTAAGGAGAGATAAAGTGAGAAGAGAGAGAAAGGAGAGAAAGTGAGAAGAGAGAGAGTTCAAGGAGAGAAAGTGTGACCTAAGAGAGAGAGAGAGATGAGGGAGAGAACGTGAGGAGAGAGTGAAGAGAGAGAACACTCTAGAGAAGAGAGAGAAAGTGAGGAGATAGAGAGAGAGAGTTTTTCTAGACATCGAAGGTTATTTTTTATTTTTTTATTCATCTAGAGTTTTAAATTTATTTATCTAGAGTTTTAAATAATTTTTTGTTTTCTACATATAATCCTATTGTTGGTTTTCTACATCTAATCATATTTTTTATTTTTATTGTTTATCTACCTAGCATTTTATACTTCTAAACATATTATTTCTTCCATTGACTACAATTTTAACTATGATTTTTCAATATTTTCTAAAATTTAAACTAAAATACAACATATAAACATAAAATTAATTAATATATACTAAAAATAATAAAATACCTATAAAATATAACTAAATATTCATAAAAAACTACTAATAATTCATCAAAATCAACTAAATAATGATTAGAAGTACAAAAATGAACATGCATGTACGCTGAATTCTTAAAGGAGGTTGAAAATGGTAGACCAAAATGATGATGCAGTTGAAGACATCACAAAGTTCACTCTAAGCACTGCTCTCGTCACTATAATAATGAACTTTAAAATGGTAAAATGGCTCTTATAAAGCTAGTTTTGGTGGTCTCTCTAGGGTTACAAGGGGCTTTGAATGAATCCTATAAGGCTTTGAGCAAAGCCATAGAAAATTCTTTGAAAGAAGAAAAATCTAAGGGAGGTAATGACACATCATCTTCAGGAAATGGTGACACATGTAAGATGTACAAGAGAAGGATGAACACAGATTCTTCTTGGCATGCATGCACCAAGGGTGACCATGAAAGGTATACAAAGCTTGGTAATTCAAATATTTCTTTTGATTATAAGAAAGTTGGCAATGTAGAAAGTTTATGGTATAGGAAACCATGCACATTTTTGTGGGTTGAATACCCATAGTGTTGCTCATCTGCCACCTTGTTCATTTTCCCTTTCTTATGCTTGATTGTGAAAGTGAATTCTTGTAATTATTCCATCCATTTCAAATGCATATTACTCAACTTTTATTGATTGTTGATATAGCTTAGGGCTTGGTTGTCAGTAAATACAACAAATTCCTTGGGTAATAGATAATGTCTCCACTTCCTAAGAGATTGAACTAAGGCATATAGTTCTAGGTCATAAGAAGAATAATTCTTTTTGGCTTCATTAAGTTTTTCACTAAAGAAGGCTACTATTCTACCTTCTTGAATTAACACTCCCCTTACTGCTAAGCCACTTGCATCACATTCTATTGTAAAAGGTTTCTCAAAACTAGGTAATTGCAAAATAGGTTGGGTAGCTACTTTTTTCTTTAGCAACTCAAAGGATTTCTCTACTTATAAGGTCCATTTGAACTTAGACTTGAGTCCACCCTTAATGGTATCTATCAAAGGTGTACATATGCCACTAAAATTTCTAATGAATTTTCTATAAATTTGAGCTAGACCATGAACAGTTCTTACCTTAGTAGATGTGGTAGGTGTATCACCTAATTTAGTATTGCAAAAGGAATGCTAATACTTGCAAAGCATTCACAATACTAAAAGAGAAAAAACCTATGAAAGGATGAGGTTAACACCAAGAAGAAAGGAAAACCAAGAATAGTAAGCTCCTTGTGTGTAACCTATGATGATGTAGACATATCCCTGATGGATAGGGGGTGTGTGCTCACGGTGTGCTCAAGCTTCCAACAGATGAGTTTTTTTATCAAGCATAGGGGTGGATGGAGGATTCAAAAATGGAGGTGAAGATGGATTTTAGCATGGTAAGGGCATAAATGGGTATGTTGTAGTGATTAGTGAAGCATTATAACTTTGCATGGGTAGATTATATGGATTGTGAGAGGGAAGCATTTTATTTATAGGCCAAGGGGTAGAGAGATGGATGGTCATAATGCTTTGATGGAAGAATGGGGAGGGAGGGCTAGTGTGCATTGAAAGGGGAGCACATGGATTGTTCTTGTTCAAGGCTCTAGCCTTGTGACAAGGGGATTGGGTGGTCAAAATGGAGGGTCAAGTGGAGTAATGAGGGAGGATAAGTTTGTAAGAGGGATGTAAGAGGCATTAATGGAATGTAAGAGCTGTTAATGCTCTTGGATAGGGATGGAAGAGGACAAGAGAGACTTGTTGAATTTGGTTTGGGTTAGCAAGTCTTAACCCTTTCTTAAAGTTGTGCACATATTTTGGAGGGGGATTAGACTTAGCTTAGAAAGAGGGTGAGGGGGCAAGTGGCTTAGCTTTGATGGGATGGGTTAGTTAGGTGGCTAAGTGAGGTTAGTATGAATGAATGGGTTGGATTAGGGGTAAATGTAGGGTTTAAGGATGGTTTTAATGGTTAGGATGATTTATTTAATAAATGGAGGATGTGAGATTAAATTAAATAGATTTGGACATTTATTTAATTTAATAGAGGAATAGAGTTTTAATTGACAAATTGATCTTGGGTTGTGATTCGATTTTATCAATTGGACTATAGTTAATTAAATAAATAAATAAGCTAGGGGATGATGATTAATTAGTTAAATAATAAATACTTAATCATTAATGTCATAGAAGATGACTAAATAAGATTACTTAATAGTGTAATCACATTTAGGTGTCCACATTTTGCCCCTCTTTGACATAGTATTGGGACAACACTATTACAAAGTTTGAATATAAACAATGTGAAGAAGATTTTTAAAACAACATCGTTGCCCCAGTCTCAAGTAGAAGAGGAGAGAATGGACTGTGTGATGCCCCCTCAAGAAGGTGGCGGGGAAAGAAAATGAGGCTCAACAACTTCTTGAAAAGTTATAATGAGCTAGGGTGAGCAGGAGGATATAGAAGGATGAAAAGAGCATGAAAATGGGAATTAAATGGAAAAATAAATAAGGCTCGAGGAAAAAAGGGGGGTGTTGGAGGGGTCATAGAGGAAAATAGGGCACCATTGGGGCCTATAAGGGAGCTTAGGAGGGTTAGGAAGGGTTATTTTCTCTCATACAAATGATGAGATATTGCTACTTGTAGCTCTAATTTAGATGATATGATGGTTGCGCATGGACGACTAGAGCATCAGATAGATGTGATATGGTGAGTATGAGTGTAGTGGACACTGGATTGATTGGTAGGGTTGAAAACATATCTTTAGTTTATTATTTTGGTGTATTTTTAGCATTCCCATAATGTAGGAAACATGATCTTGCAGACAATGGGTTCAATGGGATCACTATAGCAATCATCGAGATCATGATCTCGCAAAAATGGCTAAAGGGGAAGGGTAAAATAGGACTCGGAAACACTTTTTGTGAAATCAAAAAATTTTCTAGGAAGGTTTTGTGAGATCATGAATCTAGTAGTGGGAAAACAATCCTGCTAGTAAAAATGTGATCCAAGTGATGGGAATGTGATTTCACTAAAATGGGTAGGATCAATGTGGGAATGGGATAGGGTTTGACTAGTAGGGTACTAGGCTTGGTGCATTCTTGTGAGAAGCTATGTCTATGGGATCACGAGGGAGAAATGATGATTGTAGGAATGTAGGATAGGGTAATTTGGTTGGTCAAAGTCAAAATGTGATCCTGTGATAAGCGATGTCAGTAGGATTGCTAGGTTTTAGCCCTCATGGGAACATGTCAGTGGGAATGTGGGCTAGCAATATGTGGGTCAAAAGGTCAAAGAGAAATCCCATGATAAGTTGTGTCAGTAGGATTATGAGGTGCTAGCATTCATAGGAATGTGGTGGCAGGGATGTGATGGCGAGAACGTGGGTAAAAGGGAAAAAGGGAGAAGTTTCATAGGAAAATAGGGATTTAGTAGAGGGATAGGGGGTTATGAGTTAGAATTTATATGATGTATACATGACAAAGGAAAACTGACATGTTTTTGGATTGTGTGCAGTGATCTCTAGAGGCTCTAGTGTTATGATAGTGATGGGCAACCATACTACACACCGAAGAGTAGCTCATGCCAAAAAATTGGGTGAGGATTGATGGAATTAGCTTGGAGCACTGGCAAGATTTCCACATACATGGACCTACATGGAAATGGTGATCACCTTATGCAAGTGGTGACATAGTGAGATAGGAAGATTTCACTTGCCCATAGGAGAGATGACAGTTACCTTGGAGGATGTGTATAAGATTTTTAGAATACCCATGCGAGGGATGCTAGTGATGGTGATGAGGGAGATGATAGGAGAGTTAGTAGTATAGTGACTGGCAAGGCCTGGATTGCCTTACTAGATTTGGAGTGCACAATTTCCACTAGATGAGCACCTCAACTAAGTATTAGTGGAGAGACATATTTATTTCTATCTGTGTGGACTAGTATTAGGGTACATTGCCTTAGATATATGTGGGACAAGAACCACTTTAGCACTGATACTAACCATTATGTGGATTGTAGATGCAAGAGTCCCTGGGGCATGGGGGTCATTAATGTTGGCAAATCTATATCAAGATTTGCATCAGAGAGTCTATCAGGGAGCAAGACAACAATAGAGGAGTGTGTCATTCCCAACATTGTTAAAGGTATGGGCTTGGAAACACATCATGACATTCAAGCTGATCGGGTGGAGGTAGAGGCAAGTAGAGGAGCCAATGGAATATAGCTAGGGGAAGCCATTGACATATCATCATATAGAGGAGGTGGACTATAGGAAAGTCTAGATTGACAAGATTTGGATGGTGAGATGGAGGCCATACATGGGTCTCAAGCCATGGGTGGAGGAGATACAACACTTACCATACACTATATCACCATGCTTTATTTTTGGGTGATGGGAGTACATTATAGAGTAGTACTAGCTAGATAGGGCCTTGCATTAGTTTGGATAGGTACAAGTTGCTCCAAGGGAGCTAAAATGGTATCAATAGGTGACACGAGAGCCACTTACTATGATTGGTTTGGCACTCCAGAGAGATGGTTTACTATAGGCCTAGCAAGATTGAGCACCATAGGAGTGGAATTGGTATGGTGGATTAGTGGATGCTAGCTCAACATAGGAGTATCAAGATTGGTTTGAGTAGCCAAGGCCAGTAGGTTGAGCTTAGGTGACTAGAGTAGCTGTAGTGGTAGAAGAGATAGCTTGAGTAGTGAGATAGGGTAGATACATAGCCAAGGGACTATAATAATAGGTAGAGGTGGTGGTGGAGGAGGAGGGGCTAGTGAGGTAGAGGCAGAGGGGTATTAGGGGGGTGAGATAGGAGGAGGGGAGGGCAAATCCAGAGAGGGGAGAGGAGAGGTTGGCAATGGAGAGGAGACTACAGGGGAGGCTAAGCAGGGGCCATAAGGGCTAGCAAGTGGATGAGGAGGGGGTGGTGGAGGTGGTGGTGAAGGTGGATCATTGTCAGGTGGAGGGGATGATGGACTGATGGGCTAGTATGCATCCCTACAGTGGACAAATGAGGTGACCAACAAGTTACTATGAGATACCTAGTTGGAGAGGGATCAACTAAAAAAATGAACCTGAGGTATGATGATGGATGTAATGTGTTTTAACTTTTAGAAAAGATAAATGGAAATGAAAGTTGTAAAAAAATGTGACCTAAGAAATGAAATGTGAATGTATGATAAAAGATAGGATAAAAGTGAATTCAAACTAAACGCAAACTATGATGATGACCATGCTAAAGAGACTCTTAAACTATAATAAAAGATGATAAATAAGAACATAAACTAGGATAATGACTATGATTAAATGAACACAAACTATGATAAACTGAATGTGAGATTTATGATAATGGAACATATTTTAAACTAAACTCCAACTATGATTATAAAATTTGATACATGGACTCAAAGCTATGATGAGAACATATGATAAATGAACTAAAGATTAGAAGGATAAAACATGATAAATGCACCTAACATGTGATGAATGAATTTAATCTATGATGGTGTAATATGATAAGATAAATCCAAACTATGATAATGGACATGATAATGGAACATAATTTAAGATGATACAACACGGTAAATAAATTTAACATTGTGATGGTGGATATGACAAATAGACATAATCTATGATAGTAAAATATGATAAAGGAAAAACTATGATGCTGGGAAATGATGAACAAACTTAAGCTATGATGATGAACGATGATAAATAATGGACATGAAAAATATGAGAAACTAAAATTTAAGAGTATGATGATGGAAAATGAATCGAGGAGAACTCTAGCCAGGATGGTAGAAAATAGGGTAGATGAACTTAAGTCTAGGATAGTGAACTATGATAAAGAACATAATTGATGATGGTGAAACCTTAGCCTAGGGATTAGGATTTGTAAGAGTATGATAATGAAGATGAACACAATTTTTGAGGATAAGGAAATTCAATTGAGTGATTCTGATGATGGAGGGATCCAAAGGGTGAAAAAGATGGGTGATGTAAATAAGAAAGTAAGTTGAGGCAAGTGATGTAGAAAAATAGGAGAAGGGATTTAAGGGAGTGCAAGGAAGAGGAGTGGGAATGGTATGAAAGGTAAGTAAAGTGATAGGAAAACATACATAGGGTGTAGGAGGATGGTGCAACATATCACTGATTGGTCATGACCTTGATCAGGAGGGAGGAACAACACAGACAACCTTAAACACAATGTGTGTAGAAGACTTAGGGTGATGGGAGTGGGTAGGAGATTGGGATGATATGGAAAGGTGAGAACATAGTAGATAAGAGCTTTGAGGGAGTGGGGGTAGAGAGGAGAGGCATGATGTAGGAAGAGAACATGTAAAAGGGGGCTAGTATAGATGTGTGTGAAGGTGGTATGAACAAGTAATTTTTCATATGGGACAAAATGGTGAGAGTGAGGGGATACATTGGAAGCTTGAGGGTGGGGTACTTCATAAAGAAGTACCACCATATAGTGTGAGCATTTTATTTGATATAGGAATATTATGGATATTCCAAGGTTACGAGGAACATCAAAGCCTTTTCCCCAATATTACATAGGACTGACTCAAACAAGCATGCAAGGATTGCCCCAACATCACACATGAGTTCTAGACAAATCAGCATGGAAATAATGTTGGGTGATCCACAATCAAATGATATTTCCCAACTGTATTATGTGATCATTAATGAAAACATGTTTGGAATATACAAGGGTGATATTTGATTGACTCACTAGTAGAAAAGGACTTTGGTCAAAACCATGCTTTCGAGTTTCCCTAGTCAAAGCACACCATGATATAGAAGATCATGGTGACTGTGAGGAGGGAACAATTAAATCACTTGGAAATGACCCACTCAAATAAAAATACACAAAAAACTCAACATTAGAAGAAACAATAAATCCATGAGAAAGTAACTTTTTCCAAAGAGATTGGGATAACTAGATACTGACAAGCTAATGTTAGGTACAAGGAAGGATGCATCTTGTAGGTACTTAGCAACAATATGTTTTGGAAAATGACATAATTAGCAATGATAACTTCCTACAAATAACTGGCTAGTGATGTTGGGTTCCTCTATAAGACTCAAAAATGTATAACCATGACTATACAATGGGCAGATGACTTAGTAACTTATGATAGAATATAGTAATCAGTGTGCATATGATGGGAAAAAGCTTAAGATGAGGGGGTAGTATTGATGTAATATGGTCATGATTATACAAGTATGATACACATATAATATTGGTATTTTTTACAAGGATATGATACATATACTACTATTATCATTACAAGGATATGGTACATATAATACTGCTATTGTTACAAGGATATGATACATATAATATTGTTATTGTTACAAGGATATGATACATAGAATACCACTATTGTTACAAGGATATGATACATAGAATATTGATACTAGTTTACAAGGGTATGATACATGTGGTAGGGTACAAGAGTGGGACATATATGCTAGCCATGGTAGAATACATGATCTAGGTAGGTTTTTCAAGCCAATGGATGCTAAAAAGAAATGTCATCGGTTGTTGGAGTGCGAGGATGAAACTTTTGAAACATCTTAAAAAATGGGAAGATAGGCAATGAGGTGTAAAGGGGTGATGGGGGAAATGTAGGTCATTGATAGATAATGAATAGGCTAAGTACATCTGGCACCTAATTTCTAGGTTCTCACTAGGGTACCTATCCAAGGCACTTGAATTGGCAAGTTTTCACCATTGGACACATATTTTTCTTTTATATTTTTTTCATTTTTTTCCTTTACTCTTTTAAATTCTTTTTGAGGGAGCAGGATAAATTGAGGATTTTTAGGCATAGAATTTCTTGAGGTGATTGATGTTGGTGGGATCATTCAGGACTTCACCTTCAAGTGTGGATAGCTACTATGCCCTTGAACCAAAAGAAGTTGTGACCACATAAGGACCAAGCCATGTAAGCTCGAAGTGGCCTTTCTTTTCTTGGTCATCTTGGACCTTCATGTTTTCTTTGAGGACCATGTCTCCTTCTTGAAATTGGCACGAATGGACCTTCTTATTGAAGTTGCACTTGAGGAAATTTTGGTATACCATGAAGTGGTCATAGGCCTATTACCTTTTTTCATCGAGTAAATCTAGCTAGGTAAACCTAGCCACTCTATAATCCTCATATGATATCTAGCCCCACAAAGAAATGCGCAAGGATGGGAGTTTGAACTTAATAGGTAATACTGCTTCAGCACCATAAACTAGGGAGTATGGGGTTGTGCTTATGGATGTAATGAGGTGCGGTAGGCCCATGGGGCAGAGTTGATTTGCAAATGCCAATCATCACTAGTAAATTTGGACCCAATTTTGGACCATTTTTGGTCAAATTTTGACCAAGGTTCATCGCTATTTTTCTCATCAAAATCTTGACCAAATTATAGGTTGGTCAAAATTTTGATGAATAAATTGTAGGTTGGTCAAAATTTCAATGACAAAAATAGTGATGAACCTTGGTCAAAAATTGGGTCCAAATGTACTAGTGCATGGATGGAATCATTGACAACTTTCTTTAGGATTTTGAGTAGGGTTTTATTAGTTTCCTCTACCTAACTATCACCCTATGGGAAGCATGGGCTAGAAAAATGGTGATGGATATGAAGGAAAGTGCACAATTTTTCCATATTGAGATTTTCAAAATTACCTCCATGGTTAGTAAAAATGGTAGTTGGGATGCCAAAGTGACATATGATATGATAGAGGATAAATTTGGAAACTTGAACTCCCGTGGCAGTGACAAGTGGGACTTCTTCTACCCACTTAGTGAAATAATTAGTGGTGATGATTATCCACTTGTGTTCTTCTAAAGAGGGAGGTGCTATAACACCAACAAGGTCAAACCCTGAACATGAAAATGGACAAGTTGATGCAATAGGTTGAAGATCTTGAGTTGGGACTTGGATTAGATTAGCATGTTGTTGACAGTGTAGACACCTTTTTACAAAGTTACATGCATCATGCTCTAGCATAGGCCAATAATATCCAACCCATAGGATTTTCTTAGCTAGAACTATTCTGCTCATGTGAGCACCACAAATTCTGACATGTACCTCTTAGAGAGCCATTGCAGCCTCATTTTGGTCTAAACATCAAGAGAGAGTATCGTGATAGCCACAATGATATAGGGTTTGAGCTATGATAGTTGATGAGCCTATAAAATTTCATATCTATATCCATTTTTTATAACACTTTACCCCATGGTTTTAATAGATTTCCAAGTCATTTCCATACATTAACTTGGTTTATGAAGCATTAACTATGATTAATGATTTATTGATTAACAATTGCATGTGTAGCTAATTGATGCTAGATTATGATGATTTATAGTGATAAATGGTTAAAATTGAATAATAATATTCTTTATGTGGTTAACATGTTGTATGTGAGTTATTTGGGTCATTCATGTAGCTGGAAAGAAGGAAAAGAAAGTTGACACTTGTCAATATTCAGCAAGTGCAGGAAATAAAGAAAAAGTTAAAAGCCAGTTCCAGAAAAATAGGCATATCTTGCTAAATTCTTAATGAAATTAAGAATGGCTTACAATTTTGGAAATTTAAGAACAAGGATCATAAATATTTTTAAGCGTTTGAGTTAGTTTGAAGTAGTTAATGAGCAACACAAATCAGAAGTTGGTTGAGGAAAAAGTGGCACATTTTCAAGCAACATAAAACCACTTTCAGAAAAATGACCATAACTTCCACATTAATTAATGAAATTAAGATTTTCAAAATGATTTGGAAATTATAAAAAGAGGAGAATAACATGGTAAATTGGTTTAGTATAATTCACAATAATGAAGGAGAGCCATGCATTTGAGTGGACTGCTGAAAATGTGAAACTAAAATTCAGCACTTTGTCATTACTTTTGTAATAAGATTCTTCCTTATTTAAAAGGATGATCTGGAAACTTGTTAAGTGGTTAGAGGGTTGTTAGAGGTAGAAGTAGAGGTAGACATAGAGAGATATAGGTATAGAGGTAGACATACATAGAGATGTAAATAGTTTAGATAATATATAGTTCCTGCAGCAACTACTATGCAGTTTTATGCAGCCATTACTGTGTATTTAGTTTGTTTCCAGCATTGTTATTTGCAACGATAGAATAACTTAGAGAGTTTCATGGTGCATATACTTTGAAGACTTGTTTCAAGTATACATCCTTGGGTTGATAATTTAAATGAACCTCATAATGGGAGAAATAGTCCTTAGTTTGAATATATTATTCCTAAGCAAGGCCTAGTGCATGACTATGATACACCTATTGTGAGGCAGTCAACATAGTACTTTGGTAGTGAAGGATGTCCAATCCTACAGCTAAAAAGGCATTATATTGGCCAGTCAATAGTGTAATGGGATGCTCTATGAATAAGGTTCTAGTATTGGGTTCATGTTAGATGGGGAGATATGATACCATTTAGTAAGTAAGCATGAATTTCATGGTACCACAAGGATTGGGGATCAACCAAGATGCACACCCATGTTGATTTATCATTCTTGTATGCAGGCTCATGTAGCTACTCAACTAAGAATTTATATTGTGTAGCCTCCCTAGGGATCTCTAAAAGTGAACCAATAGTAGCCATGGCATCTATAGCCTTGTTTTGCAATCTAGGTATCTATGTGAACTGAATATGAGTAAAGTGTTCCTTTAATTGACCAATCAATTCCTTGTAAGGCTGAAGCTTGTCATCCTTTGTCTGATATTCATCCAGAACCTACTTGATAATAATTTGTGAATCTTTGAAGATCTATAGCTCTGTGATGGTCCATTCAACTGCTATTTTGAGCCTTGCAATAAGGGCCTCATTATTAAAGATGTTGTTGGTACACTGGAACTATAGTTTAAAAGATTTGGGAATGAAATCACCATAAGGGGTGACCAAGAGTATGTCAGCTCTAGAGCCACGGGATGTGTAAGATCCATCAAAGTATAACTTCCAGGATGGTTGCTCTTCTATTAAGAAAAGACATTCATTTGAGAATTTCATAATGAGAGGGTGATCCACAACCGAAGGTACATTTTCCAAGTGATCTACTATGGATTAGCCTTTGATGACCTTTCTATTGACATATTGGATGCCAAATTTGTTGAGAAGCATGACCCATTTAGCCAAATGCATTGTGAGCACTGTGCATGACAATATAAACTTTAATGGATCAATTTTTGATGTTAGTCACACCATGTGGCTTAACATATAATGGTGCAACTTCTGAGTGGCAAAGACTACAACTAAGCAAGCCTTTTCCATTGGTGTGTAATTGAGCTCATACCCATATAGAGTATGGTTGATGTAGTAAATAGACCTTTCCTTGCCTGTATCATCAAGTTGTGCTAGAAGAGCACTTAGTGTTGTTGGGGTTGCTATGATGTATAATATAAGTGGGTATCCTACAATTGGAGGAACCAATATAGGTGGATTGAAAAAATATTCCTTGATCAATTCAATGTTGCATTGGCAAATAGGGTCTCACCTAAAATTTTGATCCTTTTTGAGTAAATGTGTAAATGGTTGGCACTAGTGAGCTAGGAGATGAAATGCCTGACTGATTGTAGTTTCCCTTGAAGAGAGCAAGATTTCTTGACTATTTTAGGAGGATCCATATCCATGATGGATTTGACCTTTTTAGGGTCAATCTCAATACCATGTCATGATATAATGAATCCTAGGAGCTTTCCCAAGGTAATGCCAAAGACACATTTCTTGGGGTTTAGCATGAGACAATATTTAGCTAATCGATCAAACACTTCCTCGTGATGAGATAAGTGATCAAGGGAATTAATAGATTTGACTAGAATATCATCCACATAATCCTCAAGAGTCTTATGGATTAGGTCATGGAAGATGATTGTCATGGCACGCCGATATGTTGCCCCGACATTCTTTAACCCGAATGGCATCATGTTATAAAAAAATGTCCCCTAAGGGGTGGTAGATGTTGTCTTATGCCAATCTACCTCTATTATTTAAATTCGATTGTATCTAGAGAAACCATCCATGAGTAACAAGAACTCATGGCCCACAGTGAGATCAATAATCATGTCTATGTTTGGCAATGGGAAATCCTCCTTTGGGAAAGCCTTGTTGAGATCTCTAAAGTTTGTACAAATCCTAATATTACTAGAAGGCATTGTAATAGGTACCATGTTGGAGATCCATTTGGAATAGTCAATCAGGTGAATGATCTTTGCATGCTAGCAATTTCTCTAATTCTTCTTTAACTAGTAAAGCAATTTTGGGGTGCATCTTTCAGATTTTTTGCTTGATAGGTTTGGCCTTTGTATCTATAGCTAAATGGTGTACCACTAACTTGGGGTCCAACCTCGACATGTCTTAATAGGACCATGCAAAGTAATCAACATTTCCACAAAGGACTTCAATGAGAAGTTCTACCTATTTAGGTGGTAGACACTGGTCTAGTTTCTTCTGTCAAGACTAATGATATGGTAGGCCTAGGATCCTATGGGGGGAGGATGAAATCTCCATCCTTGAGTGCCTCCAAGAGGTTTTCACTGTTAGATGCATCCTTTATTTTCTTTTTAGTTTTTGAATCATCTAATGGTGCTCTAGAGTAGTTTTCACAAGAGGATGGATTTGCTAAGTATTTTTGCTTTTTGGTTTCATTTTTTAGTTCAATTTTGCAACTCGATATTTCCTCCTCCCTAAAATAACCTATTGGATGTAGCTTGTAGACATATGCTAATGGTGTTGGTAGTTGTTTATGTGGTATTTCTATTCCCATGAATCTAAGGAGCACATGCTCTATAGAGAATTTGTCAACATTGACAACAATTGGTTGGTCCGAATCAATGAGTTTGGGGTGACTGAGTGGTAAGTCCATGAGATTTAGGGATAATTAGTAGGGTACAGAAGCTCCTAGGATTTTTTTTCAAGGAAAATATCATCATAAGCTTTATTTTCTACTTCCTCAAGAATGTCTTTGACCTCAATGAGATTATTTTGGATATTTATGAAGGCGTGGCTTTCCTTCATGGTGCCCCCAGTTACAAGGACTCTATAGCCTAAGCTTTTCTTTTTATTTTCTCTGTATGCTTCCACAAGCTTCTTATTGCCTGACTCCAGACATCCTAGACCACCTCCTTGATAATCTCATTGCTTAGTAGCAAGTCAATGTGACCATAGGTATTTTTTCTTAAGGTGATCAAGAAGTTTTTTAGTTTTCTTAGGTGGCTCTTTGTATAGCCATGTATTAATATCTGGAGTGGTTTCCTCTCCATAGAGGATACCTTTGGTAATAAATGTGGTAGGGCCTAGTTGTTTAAGTTGAGGGGTTGTATTTGGCTTTGGCCCCTAATATGTCGAGCTCCCTTGAGTATGTGGATCAAGTGGTAAAGTACCAATAGCAAAAGCATCAGAAAGAATGTATTATTTGCAACCTTGGTAGTTGATCTTAATTGTTGAAAGGGTGAAAGCTAAAATGGTATCTAGATCATGGAAAGTGCTAGAGGAACTAGCAATGGTGTGGCCAATTTCAATTCTGGGACAATGGTTGGTGTATGAAGCTTCAACTGCATGGAAATAAGCAAAGGGTTTGGGATCTATGTGGATGGTTACCTCAGTGCCATTATGCAGAAACTTGATGCATTGATGATATGTGGATGGAATGTCCTTCATTGTGTGAATCCATGAGTGACCAAGGAGGATGTTGTATGGAAGGTTAAGATCAACTAAATGACAAACTATTTCTTGAGTGGCTAGGCTAACTCTGAGCAGTAGGAAGATGGTTTCTTTAGTGGTGTGCTCCAAGATTTCATATGCTTTGATGATAATGACCTCATTAATGATATCTACCTTAGTGTATCTAGCTTGTTTGATGAGCTTTAAAGTACATAGATTTAGAGTCGATCCATTATCTATCATGACCCATTTGATGAAAAAGTCAAAAAACCATGACAGCTATGTGAAGTGGAAGTATATGATCAGGTTTGACTACTAGGATGTTGAAGGTTTTGAAGAACATAGCATATGATGTAGAAAGGTGGCCGACCAAGTTGTGGAACTCAGTGGCATTTATGTCAGTGGGGAAAAATGACTCATGGAGAGTATTTTCAAGGATCTCTTAATAAAGTGGGCTTGTTTGTAAGAGATCTAGAATGGAAATCTGAGCTGGTGTATTTCCAAGGTGTTCCAAGATATTATATTGTGGTTCGAATGGGGGTGTTCCTAATGAAGGTGGTCTTGATGGTGTAGATATAGATGGGCTAGCTATGTTGAGTTGAGCTCATCAACTAGTAACCACAGATTGGGCATCTGGGCCTTTGATGTTTATAACATTAATAAAAGGCTCAACTTGTGATATGTATCTAATGAGGTTTCTATAGTCCAAGTATGTTGAGGTATTGTTTTGAGACTTATCTCGGTTATCTCCTTGTTTATTTTGAGTATTGTTGGGTTTGTTATTTACAGGAGTATTTGTAGGTGCCTTGCCTATGTTTGTGTTATGGGGAGGGAAAGCATTTTGGTATATCAATAATCTTGCATTTGGTGAGGCTTGAGCCCCCACTATGATCTCCATTTGATCAACAAGGTCTTGGACATAGTCCTTGAGTTGCATGCACCTGAGGGTGGTATGCCCTTTGATATGATGGAATTTGCAAAACTCATTATCCTTATACCAAGATTCCCTAGACTAATTAGGTTCTAAGGGTTGTGTTTGTGGGTGTCAAATAAGATTATCCTTGGCTAGTTTCTCAAAGATTGCATCAAGGGGATCCCTCAATGGGGTGTATACACAAAGTTGTCTCTGAACACATGGTTTAGGTCCAATTGAAAGTGTGATAGCATTAGTCTAATTTTGATGGCTAGGTATCTAGACATTGTGTTGATTGTTTTGCATAGGTGGTTGCTGATAGATTATTGTTTATTGCTAGTAAGGTTGTTCCTGACAAAATATGGTGGGAATGTTGGCTACTACCTTGATGAAATACACATGTTGGGTATCGGTGATGCCATCAATAACTATGTTCTTATTCTTATTCCAATACTATGGTTTGTCATTGCTTGGACCTTAGTCCTAAGAGTTTTCCTTATAGATATTGATAACACCATCTTTAATGTATATATGTATATGCATATGTATATATATGTACACACACACACACACACACACACACACACACACACACACACATATAACTTAAAATAATTTACTCACCAATTCAAACTAGTCCAGATATATATGTATATGTATATATACATACATATACATATACATATATATATATATATATATATATATATATGTATATGTATATGTATGTATGTATGTATGTATGTATGTATGTATGTATGTATGCAGTAGAAATCAAATGAATGTCATCAAAAATTTCATCTTCATATCTACTAACTATATTAGTAACAACAAGTGGCACCAAATTCCATAGACCTACATATCCATGATCTTAATTGATGCATTCATTGTAGTTCTTAACAATGAAATAACAAAAAAACATGAATAGTCTCTCATGTAAAATGTTTAATTGCGATGATTGGTACTCATAACAGAATGTAAGGATCTTTTTTTTTTTCCTATCCTCTTGCAACCATGCATAGTTATTCTATCCACAGCTAAAGACACATATTTAATATATACAAAAAATATATATTCATATGTTTGTGTATAATTTAAATAAGATGACAAAAAATATATGCACACGTGCATGTACATTTACCTTATATCTCCCAAAAGACTCTACATGGTACTATTTGACTCAGTCTTGATGATGCATCAACCTCATTTCATGCAAAATGTGTCTTGTTCCATTCAACAATATCATGTGCATTATTTATATGAAATCGCTTATTATTCATTTGATATTTTCGTAGAGTAGGTTTGATACAAGCTCCAATACCATAATGTTCATCTTTTCCATGACCACTTTTACAAAAAATCCATACATTTGGTATGCTTTCATTACAATGCTATCAACAAAGTGCATAAAATGGTTGAGATGATTTGAATTGTGAAGCACACCCATCTGACAAAACATAATAATTATTGATACTTATGCCTCTTTCTTCGATATATGCAAAAAAATTCTTAAAACAATGTTCTACATAATAAATATCATGTTCTTTATCCTCACTTTTGTAGAAGTAATATTCATTTTTTGATGACTTGTACTTCATTTGTACTTTGAATACCATCCAAATCTAATTGTGCATGATGATAACACACTTGTACCATAATAGTAACCTGATTTAAAAAATAGTAGTCTAATTGAATAGCCTTTTGATGAATGAATGAATAGTTTTATGCAAAGTCAACAATTGATAATATTTTCCAATTGGAAAGTTATCTCTAAGTATTTGAAAATTTTATGCTTGCCAATTTGCACAAAATGCATGACAAATATAGGTTTTATTAAACTTTTAAATTTTTCCATAAATGCTCCAATAGTCGTCTCCTCTTCAACATATTCTAATCCTTCCAATCCTTTCCCAAATTTGATTTCATTCCTTACATGTAACCCTTGCAAGTTATCATTTTTGTGAAATTAATATCTTTATTACTCAAAAAAAAGAGCCAAATTAGAACACACGTCACATGTTAATCTAATGTGATAGATTTGACCAACAAAATCATCCATTTTGTCACGTAAAACAAATGAGATGAACTCACTTTGTCTACTAGGAGGGGCATTTTTATAACCATAAGTTTCTTCTATAAATTTTTGATAAACTTGATACTGGAGATAAAATTCAATATGATAACAACAACAACAAGTTTCAAATAGTTTGTTTCTCCTAACATAATATGGCTTCAACCTTTCAAATAATGTCTACCCAATATTTATATCAGGTTTTGAACTACAAAATGAGACATCCATTTCATGTTGTGTTATGTCTAGCCAATGTTTTGTATGATGTTCATTAATGTTAGCTCTAACCCAATGTCTAAGAACATCTCTAGTATTTAATGAAGAATGAGTATTAACAAAATGGTATTACCAAATTTTTTATTCTATCATCAATCCTATCACAATGAGGAGCTCTACACATAACTACCCAATTTCCTTCCAAAGGGCTATCATCCAAAGCCATTCTCCTCTCAATATATTTTGATATGGTTTTTCTATTAAAACCAATATGTGATGAAATTGAAGATATTTGTCTATTTTGGGGTATACTACTACCAAGAAAAGATTGCAACATAACTCTTCGTATAGTGCTCTTATCTTTACTTTGGGTTTTCTTACCTATAGAGCTCAAACCTTTCTTAAATTTTTCAATAATATCACTTTGCATGTTAGAAAAATTTCTCTTTTTTGATGTTGTGTCTACACCTAGAAATTTTAATGACTCTTCCAAGTTTTTATGTAAAAGAACACAAGAAAGTACTTGATTTTTTGCAAGGTTTCCAAAACATCAAATTTACTTGGTATTTCTTTTACTATCATATTCCAAGCTCTTTTTTTGGAAAGACTTAACGATTTAATATCAACATGTAATTTCAATTTATCCATATCCATTATAAGTAAATTATCTAAATTTGTATGAGTGATATTTTTCTTTACTGGCTAGTCTTATGCGTTCATCCATACCAATTTGGCCAATTGATCTTGACCCTTCTCCAACTTTAATTGATTCATGTCTTGAACTATCATGTCCTAGATTGTTATGTCCTGGATTGTCATGTCTTGGATTGTCATGACTCAAATCTTGTTCAACACATATTTGCTTGTCTTGTGATTCTTTGTTAAGATCTACATGCATACAAATGAATAAACTTAGAAAATAAATTATAAAATTGAAAATATGTACATCCATATGAATTTACACACGTAAATACCTTCTCTCCTATTTTGTAATAATTTGCTAAAGTTTTCTCATGATTTCTTTGATTTCCATTAGTTGATCTATTTCTTGCAAATTTACTTTGTCTTCCTTGCTGTCGTGTCCCATATCCAATTTTCAAAAAATAATCAAAATAATATGAATTATCTCTGGCCTTCAAAAAACTATCAAAATATTCCAAATTGTCTTCAATCTTCTTCCTTTTTCTTCAAAAATAGTGAATTCCTTGTAAGATTATTTTGTATTGATTTAAAAAATGAAGGAAAAATTATTTTTTATATCAAACAAAAAAAATAAATTTTTTTAAAGTCAACGAGCTTTGTACAAATACCCTTTGGGTGATAAGTTCTTCTTTTCAAAGTCCCCTACACAGCCAAGGGGTTTTAAGAAAAGTCCCCTGGCAAACAAAATGGCAGCCAAGGGTCTTAAAGAAAAGCCTCCTAGATGACATGGGGTTTCACTTGAAATCCCATGTCATCTAGCAAGCCTCGCTCAGAGACCCTTGGCTACCATTTTAGTTTCCCATGGGCTTCATTCAAAGCCCCTTGTGCCTTCCCACACAACCAATGTTATGGTTGGGAAACAACCATTGGGGAATTTGAATGTAGCCCCTATTAAAAGGTGGTAAACCACCTTGATGGCTTTGTTTGAAGCATCTTCAAGTGAAGACCCCCAAAAGGGCTTTGGGTGAAGAAAACTTCATGCAAAGCATCTGAAAAAGGAAATTTCAAAATTTGTTCTTAATTTTTGTCAATTTTTTCTCTTTTAAGGGCTCAAACAAGGGCCAAATGAATTTAAATTCTACAACTAAATTTGGAAAAGTGTTGTCCTTTCAATAGGCTTTCCAATGAATATATATTTTTATATATATTCTTTTTATTTTGATGATTTATTTTTATTTTTATTAAATAAAGGTTTTTTTTTTATCATTTTAGAATTCTCCATTTGAAGCTTTAGGAAAAATATAAAATTAAAGAATAAATTTTTTTAAAAACATGATCATCAAAGCTACATGTGTTAGCTTTCTAGCAAGTCAAGAAAATTTTCATTTTGATAAATACGAATCAAGTTATATTGATCAAAAGCAACCTATGTCTAAATTATTGTTAGTGTCACTTTGTCACTAAATAAAACCTATATTTTTT
Organism: Cupressus sempervirens; assembly: GCA_028749045.1. Taxonomy (NCBI): domain Eukaryota; kingdom Viridiplantae; phylum Streptophyta; class Pinopsida; order Cupressales; family Cupressaceae; genus Cupressus; species Cupressus sempervirens. The sequence goes on from CM053785.1 coordinate 107,672,097, forward strand.
GACAAAATTGACCAAAAAAAAAAAAATTGCAAGATATTGATGTTACTACTCTATCCTTAAATGAATTTTGTAATTATCATTTTTTTTTAAAGTTATGTTGATCAAAACACCCATCACTTTTTGAAAATATCAATTTTTCATATAACCCACTTCTTAGAGGAGAAAAAATGGACTTCAAATGAAATTATTAAAAAAAATAAAAAATATTGTTAGAAACTAGATAGAAAATGCTAAAAATCACTAGTTTACATAATCATCAAATTCTTTATGATTTTTTAGTAATATGCATTTGAAAATGGAATTTTTGTTAAAAATATCTATTTTAGTATCAAAGTAGGCCAAAAAGTGGGAACCATTACCATGGCCTTACCTAGGCTCCTACTCTTTCACCTTCACAAGTTCAACCATACTTTGTTCATGAATTATAAGGGCTTTTCTTTTATTTCCCATCTTGGTTAACAACCTCAATCCAACACTTTGAGATTGTTTATAAGAATCACCAAGAGAACAATGAAGAGAATAAGAAGAATGAGGAGATTTCACCAAGTCTTCATCTTTAGCTTCCTTTGAGACACCTTCTTTTTTAGACTTTCATTCCTCATACATATCATCAACCTTGGCTTTCATCTCCATGAAAGCATTGTAAAATCCTACATAAAAAATGAAAGGAAACTGATTTTTCTTAAGTGAAGACATATTGCTTCACTTTTCTTCAATTTGCTCCAAGTATTTCACAGCTTGCAACTTGTTAGACTAGCTTTGATACCAAACTTGATATGTAAACTCCTTGTTATGGATCACTTACAATGTTAAGATTCACTAACATACATATCTAATATAAAGATCAAAACTGACATTGCTTGTGAACTGAGAAAATAATACATAAAAATGCAAAAAATAACTAAGTAGACAAAAACATGCATAACAAAGAACAAGAGATAAAAGATTTGATTTCAGAGTTCACCAGACTCTGGCTACATCTCTAAATCCATAAACTTGCAAGATCAATGCCATTATTATGATGCAAAAATCTTACATCACCATGGTTTTCCATGGAGTTTTGATCTTATTTCTTGCTTCCACACTATGATGACATGAACTTGCTAGCAAAATGTTCATTCCTAGCTCCTTTGCCACTTTTTACAATTTTAAGAAATAAAACTACAACTCTCTCTCAATAGGCATTAAGCTTTTACAATAATGACATAAGGTTGTGAAAAATATTCTTGAGAAAATTCTAAGTTTTTATCTCACATTATGAGACTAGTAAATTCTCTAGAGCGTTCTCTCCCAAATTCTCCTTTCGAGAACTACAAAGGCTTATCAAGTCTCATTGTATTACTTGAAAAATTATTCAAGTTTCCTCCTCTCTAGGCTTTTCCTTCAAAGGAAAATAGTCCCCCTTTTATACTTGATATTGGCTATATTTGGCTTTAAACCATATATCTAATATAATTACTATTTTCCTAATTTAAAATAACTAAATAACCCAAATCTCCCAATTTTACTACTATCCTTGAAAATAATGGCCATATAATTTTGGTAGATATTATGGTTCTCACCATATTGAGTAAACACTTATGCATAAAAGGAGATTTATTCTTATTTGGAAGGTAATTAGTCCTTGGGGAAAATAATAGTCTTGGGAGATTCTAAGTGGGTTAAATTTTTGAGGTCTTCAAGATCCACTTGGATCATTCCTCCCCACTAAAGGAAATTTTAGACCTCTAGAAGGTTTTTAATTAGACACTAAGTGAGATAAACACTTTCCCACTTGTCTAGTATCTATCCACCTCAATTATGCACCTGCTTCACCAAAAAGGTGTACAATAATTATGAAAACTTCAATTAGATTGCTACCCATTTGCATTTTCCCACATCTTTCTATATTCATTACCCCAACTACTATCCATGTACAAAACATTACAAGAACTAATAAATAAAAATATGAAAATGAAAATGAGCTAACAATTTAACCCTAAGTCAATTAGCATTTCTTGGTCCTAACTCTAATCTTATGCCTAACCCTTCACTTATCCTAAGTCTTAAACCCTAACCCTAAGTCTACTCCTAAGTGCAACATTAATTATAATCCTAATAGTTTATGTATCACTTAACATAACTCTGTATCTAGCTCTAACCTAATGACTAATCACAATCCTAACCCTAATCCTATTTCTTACCCTTCACTTATCCTATGTTTCACCTTAATCTTAATTCTAACCCTAACCCTATTCCTAATCATAAGTCTATTGGAAATAAAAATGGGAAAGTAAACTCTTTGGGGGGTGGGGGGTGAATCAACATGTTGGTGTTTGAAAATGCTAAAGGGTTTTCAATTATCCCACTGAGAAAATGACATATCTAGGGGCAGCTAACTCCCATTTTCAACATGCCATTTCTGACAATGGGCCAACTATAAGGCATGACCCTTCTTCTACTTCAGGCTCTGCTAAACCTAGGTGGGTGGACCTTGAGGTTCTGATGAATGGTACCAGGGAAAATTAAACATAAACCTGAACCTAATTACTATAGATGAAACCCCTTATATCTACTAATGACTTATGCAATGATAGAGATCTATAATAGTTGAATGGAAATCTATGAAATGCAGAAGTTGAGTGAGGGTTAAACTATAATAGCTCTTCAACATGAAATGTAACGATGATTTGAATTTGATTTGATTTTATGTGGGTGGGGAAAGTGGATGAAAACCATGTACGAACAACAAACTTATGACCCTGTAATAGATCAGTGCCTAATCCATTGAGCAATTCATGAATCTCCCTTATGCATTTTGGATATCTAGAACACAATTCCAATGCCAAGACTCCAGATCTTTCCATTTACCTTGTAAATTTGATATCAATGTTTGATCTAAATCTCATTCTTACTTGATATCCTTCTCAATAAACTTGCAACCCTATTGAATCTCTGAAGCATTTACATAATTTATTAAATTACAAGCAACAATGAAGAAACATAAAGCCTTAAGGGACTACAACTATGATCTAGGCTCTCTGTCAAAGACCATAAAACATCACAGCTCAAGTGAGAAAGAAGACAAGATTTAAATTGAAACTAAACACTTGTTGTTCCTTGTATTGATTTCATTGAAATAATACATAAAAATGCATGACATTAACTCACAAAGAACCTAATAAACTAGACCATTCAATGAATAAGTTCTATCATACAAGAGAGAAAATGGTATGAATGAGAAGCTGATGGGATGAGAAGGGGGTATCATAGCCAAAGCAAAGCTTTATGGTCTAGAACTAGCACATCCCAGATCTTCCATTCAGAATTCATCAATTCCAGGGCCAGTTCTACTAACTATCTTCATACCAAAGAAACTTTCCAATATTTTTCAACCCTTACAAAAGAGAAGAAGAAAGCATAAATAGAAAAGAAGCAATTCCCAGATTAAATTTGCCACTGAAATGTGTCCCTTTAGAATTACTTCCCAAGAAGATGAAAAAGCCTCTCTCTACCTTCTCTCTATAACTACATATCAAATCCCCATCATTCTAGTTCTTAAAGGCATAAAGAATCTCAAACATTTGGTAGAAAAGATAACTGATTTCTAGTGTTGAATTTGAACTCAAAGTAAAAAGTGAAAAATCAGTTATACGATCTTTAGAAACTAAGAAAACATCTTAGAATTGATTTTCTTCACTTTCACACTTCACCAAGCCTTTATATCTATCTCATGACCAACTCTGATGATCAATGAAAAATTTTGCTCATTCTATTGAGAATGCCCCAGAAATCACAAACTGGTTTATAGAGCGAATTGGTAAATACTTGTCCACAATCTGACCTCATATTTGGAAAGTTTAGTTTCTCCCGGTTCCGGCAATATATAACATCACATATTTAGCCTATAGAAAACCTCCTAAATCTTAGTTTGAAAATGTCCCCCTCTAGTATAAGGTTGAGGTCTACAACTATTTAAATTTTAAAATTTTCAAAAATTTAAATTACTCTAAAGTTCAAACTTTAGATTAAATGCCCTATTTGCATTCAAAATCCACTGAACATGCACTTTGAGAAAATATATTAAAAATTTGATCTTTCTAAACACTTTATATTTTTCCCTTGCCTTTAATTTTGGGGTCAACCTTTGTTTGACTAGATGCCACATGGTGCTTCATGATTGATCGACCTCTACACCCTTGCCACATCATCATCTAGGCATGCCTTGTGACATGTGTCACATTTCTACTTGCCTGCAATATTTAAATGGTGCACATCTTTGAAATGTGAAATTGCACCGACCGTTGGATCATGACACATGTCATGATCTGAGTGCTTCCCACCTAAGACTGCTGTTGATTTCCATGTCACCACATGTGGGACCCATTGCCATGTGGTGAAATCTCGCATTCCCATATTTTCTATCCCCTAGGTACCTTCATCTTATGAAATTGTGCCAGCCCTCGATCTTGACACATGGCGGCATCTTGGGGCATCTCTATTTTTTGTGACATGTAAGCTCATGTGCAAGTTCATTCAAAATTATGCCCTTTACCTACAACTGACATCATCAGTGGGGCCCCACCCTGTGACCTGCAGCTTTCAAAAAGCCTCTTTCTTTAAGTCACAATGCATTGTTTGTGCTTTAGCATTTAAACATTTAAAATTCTTTCCATAGAACCCATGTTGGATAAATCCCTTTTCATTTTTTTCCTGGTTTGCCATTGTGTGTGAGCTTTCCCCAAACTAGCTACATCCCCCAATGGATCTCAATGGTGAAGGATTCAAAACTAGGTTGATGTTCTGCATAACCTTGGTTATAAAGTTTTGCACTACTTGAGTCAAATTTACGCCAATACCAGACTTCTCAACAAGCTCCATGAGATTGGCAACCACAATGGGCTGAACGGGCACTGTCAACAAATCGGCCTCCATTCTGTGGAAAACTATGACAAGCATTTGCATAGGCGAAGCCTTGGTCGTGGTCTGACTGACCAAATTCTTGCTACCCAAATAAAGATTATAACAAGTCCTCACAACTTGCAAAAGGCAGTCGCCATGAACCTTGCAATCGTATTACAGTCTAGCCCAAATGATCTGACCCCCATTCCCTATTGTTGCTATGGATATTTCTTTGCTATGGGTGGCTTGGTTTATTCTTGGCAGCTTCAACTATGTGTGGAGTGTTCTTTTTACATTGGCACTGGGTCTTCATCATGTGGACTACCTCTGCTTTGTCCTGCGAATTCCCTTTTTCATTGTTGTGGCTTTGTCTTTCCCTCTGCATGCACTTTTTTCAGCTCCCCTACTCCAAAAATAATAGTCAACTTCTTCAATGCTGCATGCAAAACCTCTCCCTTTCTACTTGCTTCATTGCCATTTTTCTATTCATGTCACATTCCTCTTAATTGCGTGATCATCTTCTTTTCTTGCGAATTCTCCCAATGCTAGATGCTCTGCTTTTGATGTGGGGACTCTTTAATAGTGAGGAAACAGTCATTGACCCCCCAGTGTGTTGCCCCTATGGATTCCTCAAGAAAAATGCCTCCCTTTGAAATGGCTTCTCTCTCTTTGATTGGCGAGTTGCTTTGCTGCTCCTTTTACTCACACGGCTTCCACATCTCATTCCACTATTTAAAATTTAAATGCCAAATTGTTCCAACAAAAAACTTAATATGTTAAAAGTCACAATTCCTCCTCAATTTAATGGGTGTACTTGTACCCACTACTTAAATTACTTTCAACAAGAATATGACTCGTGTGGCTTTCCTTTGTGGATTGGAATTCAAAAGCATCCTACCATAATCAATAGATTCTTCAACCCAAATTATAAATCTCTCCCATCAATCTTTAGTTGTCAATGTTATCTATTATTATTTTCCATACTAGCTATGTAACAATACAATGCACCTCTTTGCGAGAGTAGAAAAGTACAGACCCAATATCTTCATGAGGAATTTGCCTGCTTGTAAGAAAGGATTAGAACAAAAATGACTGAGCATGGGTATGGTATAATAACACACAGCTATGGTTTCCAATTGAATAAAAACTAATCAGCTCATATTGTATTTCATCAATATCTTGAAACTCATCCACTAGTATATGTCTCCATTTAAGCTAATACTCCTCTAGTATGTGTTTATTATTGTGCAATATGAGCTACAATGTACAATAGATCATCAAAGTCTATAGCATTGGCTCTCCTAAGTTCAAGCCCATAAATATCAGCCATCTTCAAACCAAACTCATAAAGTCTGTATGGAAGATCAGGTGTGCTTCCGTGATGCTTTCTTGCTACAAAGGCTTGCATGTTGTAGAATCTGGCTTTATTTATAATATTGAATAGCCCTTTGACAACATTTGCAGGAACTGAATTTTTCAGACATCCTTGTATCATAATACTCTTCCAAAAACAATGCAACAATTCTAATCTCTCAAGTGTATTTCTTGTAAAAAAAAAAAAAAAAAACTTGCATCTAGTCAAATCCTTCAAAAGTTAACTCTTTCTCCCATGTTTTGACTAGATATCCCTTCTAAATTTGGATCACCATTCAAAGGTTTGTTTCCTCCAGATATATTGTTGAGCAATTTACTCTTCATCTTATTATTCTGGCAAAAATTAGTTGGGCCCCAAAGTGGGTCCACCTAAAAAAAAATTGTTTTTGAACAACTGAACTGGCAAACTGATCAATTGAACATTTGATATAAACCCGAATCAGAAACCATTATTGAAGTTTCCAATTAAAAGTCAATTTACCACTTTATTTAAACTTGTCAATTTCATGCCAGGAGGTCCTTTGACTGGCCTTAAAAACTGACCAGAACACCTAATCGAGCTCTAAAAACTGACACACTGACTCTTTGTTCTACACACTTTTACCCTATCAAATCTTGTCTCATGAAAAATTCTTAGTCAAAAGATATTGACCGTCAAAGTTGACCTCTCAAAACTACCTGCAATCAAACATGTTAGAAAACAATAAATTGGGTTCAGATTTGGCTTTGAAAACTGGGGCATTGGTTCTTTCTCATGAGGTGAGTATAAATCTATGATTTTGGCTCATGAAGAATAACAGGAGGCAAATGGAAATTAGTCAAAGTGGGCTACTCAGATTTTGCAAACTAGAAACATTGACAGAAAACATTTTTTGCAAATGGATTTGACCTGGAAAAGTGTGCATAATGATTTGTCATGACTTACAAACTGATACACTTAAAGTATTTTTAGAGGAAAACACAGTGGTACAATCCATTTGATCATGTCAATCACCGATCTCAAGTTATAATGTCTCGAACAGGGGTACAAATCAATCTATAAATGCTGACACCAGTAAAAAGATAGAAATTGTGTTTGGAATCGCGTTTGAAAACTAATTAAATAGATTCGTCATAAGCTGAAACTTGAAACATAACAAGTCTCTAATGTCTACAATGAAACAAAAAAGGAATTTTCACATTTTGATCAACTGGGTCAAAATTATAGCTCGCCAAATAGGGCTTCCTAGAATTGTGTGCAATGTGCAAAATAATAAATAACCAACTTTGAGGGGTTCAAAACCTAGACAAACGAATTCAAAATGACTTGAAATCTGAAACATAGGTTCTTTGGTATGGACACTAAACACTCCCAAAGTGGTAGGTCATGACACATTTATGGGTGTGAGATATTCACTTGCAAACACAACCTCCTGTCATTGTTTACTTGGGTAAAATGCAGATTTGACACTAGCTTAAAATGGGACTTCACGAAATGGCTCGAAATGTCAATTTAACTTCATGGAACACATAGACATACTGAATGAAAGGTGTTAGAAAAATTAAACACCTCAAGGGCATCAAAGGTACAGTAGGGTACACATGCATTTATGAGCGCTTATGGGGCTTGATTTGATTCAAAATTTGAAATAGACGCTCAAAATGAGAATGCAATTTTGAGCACCAACAGTGGCTCTGTCTAGGATGCATGCTCTTTGTGGGCACGGCAAGGATTCAAATCTCTAGAAAAAGCAGACCATTCCAAAACTTCAAAAAGAAACTCTCTTGAACACCTTTATTGAAAACAGGAAACAACTACACTACTATGTACAAATGATGGCCCCACGCCACCAAAAAGTTTTCAAAGCTCCTTACCTCTGTCATACACCTGATTTTCATTTACATTCTCCTGAGGCAAACTGAAACTCTCACTCTCCTTTGTCTCACCCAACACATCAACACTTTTAATTAGCTCGATAGGAAAAATAAAACTATTATCATTACTTTCATAGTGCGTATAAAAATCAGACATACTTTCTTCACCTTGTTCACTATGAAAAAATGAATCAGCATGATCATAACACTTGACATCAAATTGAAGCTGATCACTATTGTCTGAACCATGGATTCCTTCATCCAAAAACATAAAAGCTTGGTATTCAACTTCATTCAACGTGTTACATGGATCAGATTGTAACTCACCTTATGCATCCATATATGAAGAGTATGAAAAATCTTATTTCTCCTCATTTGCAACATCAGTACTCCATAAATTAGACTGAATGGATATTGTATTTTCTTCATGTTCCAACAAATGGTTAGACATCAAATCACAAGAATCATCATGAAGTCGCCTTCTAACAATATGTTGAATCGTATCAAAATTTCCCTCAAATAACTCACTAGGATAAACCATTTCATTACTATCTCTTTTTTCATCACATGAGCAATTTGAATGTATCTCGTCCTCATGAAAACAAGAAAACCATGAACCAGCAACAAACCTTATCCCTACATTTTCATTCTCAACATAGAAGTCATCATATGCATTGATATACAAATTACTATCACATACACCCCTCACACTCAACATAGCATATTCTGAAACTACATCTTTTTCAACATCAAATTTAGGGAAAATGACTTCACCACATGAAATTTCATAACGTGTCAAAACAAAAGCATCCTTAGATTGGTTAGCATACCTTTCAAAATCGTGAGCCAATAAATCAGAAATCTCGTCAACACTTAACAAGACTCCACTACTAATTTATTTTCCTTGACTGTGATCATTATTTGGAAGGCTTGGCACATTTACAATAGTAGACTTGTTAGTTATAGATTGTGAAAAATTAGAATTATGATCATCCCATACATCTTCCTTTTTAGACAATACCTCAACAACCAACATTGTAACATGTTCACATTCATCACTAGAAGAAAGACTATTGCTACTATCACACTGTTCCTCTTCTTTATACTCATTATCATAAGAAGATGAATTGAAATTATGAATAAATTATCAAATTGCTGATTACTATCCTCTGATTCATAAAACTGAGACTCTTCATTTTCAATATCACTTTCAATAGACTCATTACATTCACTAACATTAGACTCATTAGCCTTCAAAGCAATTTCAATTCTATGATAATATCTTGGAATTTAATTATCCTTTCAAACCTTGACTTGGATGGCCAATCAACTAAATACATCATAAGAACTTCTAAGAGCACCATTGGCCATGAAGACTTTCCGGTCTAAAGAACTCATCAAGATTCATAACTGCTGATTTGAACTTCATGTAAGTTTGAAATCCATAAAGACCCTTAACATCACCAACTATACTTCTTAATGTTAAAATAGTATTATTATGAATTTATCTTTTTAACCTAGCAATATTCGCACTAATACTTTCACGAGTTGGCACATTATTTTCAGATCTAGACTTAGAATCCATCTCTTAAAATTTTAAAAATCCTACCTCTATTTCTTAGTGTTGAAACCACTAGATGCAGGCAACCATTTCTACCATTCAACTTTCATGAATGAAAAAGACATGAAAACTAAAAATACCTTTATGTGCTGATGTCTAAAACCATTGATTTTCTGATTGGCACAGGTGCAAACATGAAACCCTTCACACCGTAGATAGTGTCCTTTGTAGAGTTTCCACCTCCATGAAGAGGAAAATAAACCACAACAGTGATTCACCTTTTGAAATGAATTACATAAGCAAATACAAACAACCACATAAACCCTTAATCAAGAAACTAATAATTTCTCTTTCCCAACAAACTAGATCTGCTCACAAATACTGAAAGCCTCTGATATTAAGACAAAACATGCACTAGTATAGAGACTTACTTTAAAGTCACCACTCACACTTGTGAGAAAAGATATAAAACAATTTTACTAGTTATACACTCTGAGTCAGACTTTCAATATGGAAAACTTACAGATCACTAACACCTTGGAAATAGGGTACACTTCATTTTTAGATTCTTGACTCTGACTTTTACAATAGAAACTCACAAACCTGAAATGATTGAAGGTATACTCATTTCTCAACACAAATTACAACCAATTCAAGAACTACTATTGTAAGAGAATAAAGCATACTGGGGAACATGAACATTTAGTAAGGAAATGGACTGAACACATCAACTTACTGCTATACAAAAACTTTCTCCATGTCATTCCTCCTATTGTGTTGAATTCCTTTAAATTCTCAAGATTTGTCTATCATGAATCTCAACACAACTACCCAACAAAGTCGCCATTTTGTTGGTGTTTGAAAATGTTGGAGGGTTTTCAACTATCCCACTGATAAAATGACATATCTAGGGGTAGCTAACTCCCATTTTCAACATGCCATTGCTAATAATGGGCCAACTATAAGGCATGACCCTTCTTCTACTTCAAGCTCTACTAAACCTAGGCGGGTGGACCTTGAGGTTCTGATGAATGGTACTAGTGAAAATTAAACATAAACCTAAACATAATTACTGTAGATGAAACCCCTTATATCTCTTATGACTTATGCAATAACAAAGATCTATAATAGCTAAATGGAAATCTATGAAATGTAGAAGTTGAGTGAGGGTTAAACTATTATAACTCTTCAACATAGAATGTAACCATGATTTGAATTTGATTTGATTTTATGTGGGTGGGGAAAGTGGATGAAAACCATTTACGAACAACAAACTTATGACCCTGTAATAGATCAGTGCCTCATCCATTGGGCAATTCATGAATCTCCCTTATGCATTTTGGATATCTAGAACACAATTCCTATGCCAAGACTCCAGATCTATCCATTTACCTTGTAAATCAAATATCAATGTTCGATCTAAATCTCATTCTTACCTAATATCCTCCTCAATAAACCTACAACCCTATTGAATCTCTGAATCATTTACATAATTCATTGAATTACAAGAAAAAATAAGCAACATATAGCCTTAAGGGATTGCAACTATGATCTAGGCTCTCTATCAAAGACCATAAAACATCACAGCTCAAGTGAGAAAGGAGACAACATTTAAACTGAAACTAAACACTTGTTGTTCCTTGTATTGATTTCATTGAAATAATACATAAAAATTCATGACATTAACTCACAAAGAATCTAATAAACCAGACCATTCAATGAAAAAATTATGTCATACAAGAGAGGAAATGGCGGGAATGAGAAGCTGATGGGATGAGAAGGGGGTATCACAGCCAAAGAAAAGCTTTATGGTCTAGAACTAGCACATTCCAGATCTTCCATTCAGAATTCATCAATTCCAAGGCCAATTCTACTAACTGTCTTCATACAAGAGAAACTTTCCAATATTTTTCAACCCTTACAAAAGAGAAGAAGAAAGCATAAATAGAAAAGAAGCAATTCTCGGATTAAATTTGCAACTGACATGTGTCCCTTCAAAATTCCTTCCCAAGAAGATGAAAAAGCCTCTCTCTACCTTCTCTTTATAACTGCATATCAAATCCCCATCATTTTGGTTCTTAAAGGCATAAAGAATCTCAGACATTTGGTAGAAAAGATAACTAATTTCTAATGTTGAATTTGAACTCAAAGTAAAAAGTGAAAAATCAGTTATACGATCTTTAGAAACTAAGAAAACATCTTAGAATTGATTTTCTTCACTTTCACACTTCACCAAGCCTTTATATCTATCTCATGACCAACTCTGATGATCAATGACAAATTTTGCTCATTCTATTGAGAATGCCCCAGAAATCACAAACTAGCTTATAGAGCGAATTGGTAAATACTTGTGCACAATCTGACCTCATATTTGGAAAGTTTAGTTTCTCCTGGTTCTGATGATATATGATATTACATATTTAGCCTATAAGAAACCTCCTAAATCTTAGTTTGAAAATGTCCCCCTCTGGTATAAGGTTGAGGTCTACAACTATTTAAATTTTAAATTTTTAAAAAATTTAAATTACTCTAAAGTTTAAACTTTAGATTAAATGCCCTATTTGCATTCGAAATCCACTGAATGTGCACTTCGCAAAAATATATTAAAATTTTGATCTTTCTAAACATTTTATATTTTTCCCTTGCCTTTAATTTTTGGGTTAACCTTTGTTTGACTGGGTGCCACATGGTGCTCTGTGATTGATCGACCTCTACACCCCTACCACATCATGATCTAGGCATGCCCTATGACACGTGTCGCATTTTTGCTTGCCCAAAATATTTAACTGGTGCACATCTTTGAAATGCGAAATTGCACCAACTATTGGATCATGACACATGTCATGATCTGAGTGCTTCCCACTTGTGACTATTGTTGATTTCCACATCACCACACACAGGACCCACTACCACGTGGAAAAATCTCACATTGCCACATTTGTTATCTCCTGAGTACCTTCATCTTGCAGAATTGTGCCAACCCTCAATCTTGACATGTGGTGGCATCTTGGGCATCTCTATTTTTGGTGCCATGTCAGCTCATGTGCAACTTCATTCAAAATTATGCCCTTTACCTAAAGTTGACATCATCAGTGGGGCCCCACCTTGTGACTTGCGGCTTTCAAAAAGCCTTTTTCTTTAAGTCACAATGCAATGTTTGCACTTTAGCATTTAAACATTTAAAACTCTTTCCATAGAACCCATGTGGGATAAATCCCTTTTCATTGTTTTCCTGGTTTGTCACTGTGCATGAGCTTTCCCCAAACTAGCTGCATCCCCCAATGGATTTCAATGCTGAAGGATTCAAAACTAGGTCAAAGTTCTGCATAACCTTGGTTATAAATTTTTGCACTACTTGAGTTGAATTTATGCCAATACTGGACTTCTCAACAGGCTCCATGAGATTGGAAACCACAATGGACTGAATGGGCACTGTTGACAAACCTATGGAAAACTATGACAAGCATTTGCATAGGTGAAGCCTTGGCTGTGGTCTAATTGATCAAATTCTTGCTACCTAAATAAAGATTATAACAAGTCCTCACAACTTGCAAAAGGCAGTCGCCATGAACCCTACAATTGTATCCCAATCTAGCCCAAATGATTTGATCCCCATCCCCTGTTGTTGCTGCAGATGTTTCTTTGCTATGGGCAGCTTGGTTTATTCTTGTTGCTTCAACTATGTGTGGAGTGTTCTTTTTACATTGGCACTAGGTCTTCATCACGTGGACTACCTCTACTTTGTCCTACGAATTCCCTTTTTCATTGTTGTGGCTTTGTCTTTCCCTTTTCATGCACTTTTTTCAGCTCCCCTACTCCAAAAACAATAGTCAATTTCTTCAATGTTGTGTGCAAAACCTCTCACTTTCTGCTTGCTTCATTGCCATTTTTCTATTCATTTCGTATTCCTCTTAGTTGCGTGATCATCTTCTTTTCCTGCGAATTCTCCCAACACTAGATGCTCTACTTTTGATGTGGGGACTCTTTAATAGTGAGGAAATAGTCATTGACTCCCCAACGTGTTGCCCCTGCGACTTCCTCAAACAAAATGCCTCCCTTTGAAATGGCTGCTCTCTCTTTGATTGGTGAGTTGCTCTGCTGCTCCTTTTTACTCACATGGCTTCCACATCTCATTCCACTATTTAAAATTTAGATGCCAAATTGTTCCAACAGAAAACTTAATATGTTAAAAGTCACAATTCCTCCTCAATTTAATGGGTGTACTTGCACCCACTACTTAAATTACTTTCAACAAGAATATGACTCGTGTGGCTTTCCTTTGTGGATTGGAATTCAAAAGCATCCTACCATAATCAATATATTCTTCAACCCAAATTGTAAATCTCTCCCATCAATCTTTAGTTGTCAATGTTATCTATTATTATTTGCCATACTAGCTATGCAACAACATAATGCACCTCTTTGCGAGAGCAGAAAAGTACAGACCCAATATCTTCATGAGGAATTTGCATGCTTGTAAGAAAGGATTGGAACAAAAATGACTGAGCATGGGTACGGTATAATAACACACAACTATGGTTTCCAATTGAATAAAAACTAATCAGCTCATATTGTATTTCATCAATATCTTGAAACTCATCCACTAGTATATGTCTCCATTTAAGCTGATACTCCTCTAGTATGTGCTTATTATTGTGCAATAGACAAGCTACAATGTACAATAGAACATCAAATTCTATAGCATTGGCTCTCCTAAGTTCAAGCTCATAAATATCAGCCATCTTCAAACCAAATTCATTAAATCTGTATGGAAGATCAAGTGTGCTTCTGTGATGCTTTCATGCTACAAAAGCTTGCATGTTGTAGAATCTAGCTTTATTTATAATATTGAATAGCCCTTTGATAGAATTTGCAGGAACTGACTTTTTTAGACATCCTTGTATCATAATACTATTCCAAAAAAAATGCAACAATTCTAATCTCTTAGGTGTATTTCTTGTATAAAAAAAAAACTTGCATCTAGTCAAATCCTTCAAAAGTTCACTCTCTGATCATTACAGAACTCTTTCTCCCATGTTTTGACTAGATATCCCTTCTAAATTTAGATCACCATCCAAAGGTTTGTTTCCTCTAGATATATTGTTGAGCAATTTACTCTTCATCTTATTATTTTGGCAAAAATTAGTTGGGTCCCAAAGTGGGTCCAACTAAAAAAAATTCATTTTCAAACAACTGAACTGGCAAACTAATCAACTGAACATTTGATATAAACCTAAATCAAAAACCATTACTGAAGCTACCAATTAAAAGTCATTTTACCACTTTATTTAAAAATGTCAATTTCATGCCAAGAGGTCCTTTGACTGGCCTTAAAAAATGACCAGAACACCTGATCGAGCTCTAAAAACTGACACACTGACTCTTTGTTCTACATAATTTTACCCTGTCAAATCTTTTCTCATGATGAATTATCAATTAAAAGATATTGACAGTCAAAGTTGACCTCTCAAAACTGCCTGCAAGCAAACATTTTAGAAAACAATAAATTAGGTTCAGATTTGGCTTTGAAAATTGGGTTAATTAACACTTGGGAAGACAAAAACTGGCGTGTTGTTTCTTTGTCATAAGGTGAGTATAAATCAACAATTTGGGCTTATGATGAATAACAGGAGGCAAATGGAAATTAGTTAAAGTGGGCTACTCAGATTTTGCAAATTGGAAACACTAACAGAAAACATTTTTTGGAAATGGAATTGACTTGGAAAAATTTGCACGTGGATTTGTCATGACTTACAAACTGACACACTTAAAGTATTTTCAAAGGACAACACAATGGTACAATCCATTTGATCTTGGCAATCATAGATCTCAAGTTATAATGTCCTGAACAAGGGTACAAATCAATCTGTAAATGCTGACACTAGTAAAAAGATGGAAATTGCGTTTGGAATCTTATTTGAAAACTAATCAAACGAATTTTTCATAAGCTAAAACTTGAAACATAACATGTCTCTGACATCTACAATACAATGCAAAAGGAATTTTCACATTTTGATCAACTAGGTCAAAATTATAGCTCGTCAAACACGGCTTCCCAGAATTGTGTGCAATGTGCAAAACAGTAAATAACCAACTTTGAGGGGTTTGAAAGCTAGTCAAACGAATTCAAAATGACTCAAAATCTGAAACATAGGTTCTTTGGTATGGACACTAAACACTCCCAAAGTGGTAGGTCATGACACATTTTTGGGTGCGAGATATTCACTTGAAAACATAGCCTCCTATCATTGTTTGACACTTGGGTAAAATGCAGATTTGACACTAGCTTAAAATGGGACTTCATAAAATGGCTCAAAATGTCAATTTAACTTCATGGAATGCATAGACATACTGAATGAAAGGTGTTAGAAACATTAAACACCTCAAGGGAATCAAAGGTATAGCTGGGTACACATGCATTTATCAGTGCTTATGGGGCTTGATTTGATTCAAAATTTGAAATAGACGCTCAAAAGGAGAACACAATTTTGAGTGCCAACACAACACTTCAAAAATTTAACCATAAAACATTCACCACACATCCATCTCATCTTTTAGTATGTAAACTGAAACAACTAACTACACATGTTCATTTGTAGCATGAAACAAATAACACATAACACAATAATTTTTTTGCCCAAAAACCCTCCAATGAGAAGAAAAAATTGGGGTGGGAATGACACCCACAAATCTTCACTACTGCAGCTATAAAGTGTACCCAATTATGGTTACAATAAGTTTTATCATAAAATATGATCTACCCTGTGAGGGGTCTTCCCTATTAAAGGATTTCAACACCCTACTAAAAGTGTGCCTTGTTAGAGGACTTAAACTTAGAATAAAGAAAGAAATTAGTTAAGATATTTACACAAGTTTGTTAAGACTTCTCTAGTAGGATATTTACTCTGCATCACCTATTAAAATGATTCAGCACCATGATTCTTTAGTTAGCACTCTATTGCTAGATGTCAGATCTTCTCTTTCCTGATAAATGTTTGATCCTTCTAATCATATATGTCTCCTCTGTCCTCTCTCTACTTTCCTATGTTCTCTCTAACTCATTCTAGAATTTAGATCTTTATCACAACCTCCATAGCCACCATTAATGTTATCTCTGCACTTAGCATTTGTCTCCTTCTACGCATTCACTCACTAAAAAATCCTTAACATTTGCCTCCTTAAGTAAACATAGGTAGGCCAGGGTTAGGTAAGAATCAATAGCTGAGGTTGATCCATATTGGCACTTAGAAAATTCCTAAATTTGATTGGTTGCATGTACTACATAGGGATTTGTATATACCTCCATACATTTATTCTAGAATCATAAAACAAATGTTAAGTTGACCCAAAAATGGTTTACATAGAAGTTTGTGCCATTATAAACAACTATCAAAAATTGTTCACTTAGTATCTGAATACTTTGATGCTCAGCCATCACTACATTCTCAATGTTGTAACTTAGCTTCTAAATGGCTCAGAATATATTGTTTACTCAGCTCCTAAATTACTCACCATGTATAGTTTTCTCATCTTATGAGTGACTCGGCACATACTAGGTATATCACTCAAAATCTATTGTTTGACCATTGATGCTTGACATATTGTTTTGATCGCTCAGCTCACACTAAATGTTTGGTTCACTCTAATCACTCGACATGCATTGTAATACTAATAGATAATGACTAAGTGTTTTGTCACTACCTTGTCAAAACCAATATGAGATTAACAATCTCCCCCTTTGACATGAGTTGCAAAAACATGTCGTCATGCATATATAATCCTTATTATGAGCATAACTCAAATAATATATATGTGACTTGGCTCTCATACAAAATTTTAAAACTTTAAAATTTTGCAAAATGGATGACTAACTGTTATAACTTTTTTCTCCATTACTCCCCCTAAGAAAATATTTCCTTTCCGTATTTAAATCTGATACTCCTGCTAAGTACATTTTTTGTTCCTTATTTCAACATTATTACCCCCCCTTACAAAACTTCACTATCCCTTTATCAACAAAAACTCATAATCCCCCTTTTTTGACACTTATGTCATGGGTGGTACACTGAAAGTGTATTATCCAAAAATGATATATGGATATCTATTATGATCTTCAATGTTGCATCCCAATTGTTGCATGCTACCTCTAGAGATTGATATTGGATTTCTAGCTAGGAAGCAAGGTCAACTAAGCCATCATGAGTAGAAGTTGGTTATCTTTCTTCATTAATGTATTAGCATAGGCTAGTTCCTTATGCAAAACTACCATGTGTGGGGTCAACATGGATTGAATACTGATCAAGGTAGCTCAAATGTTTCCATCTTGTTTTGGCAAGCATACCTTGAGTGGATAGTAACCTCGAAAAATGAGCTTGGCTTTTACTAGGAGATAACTTAAGAGTAGTAACTATAGTTTGTAAATCTCCTTGCAGTTGGTCAATATCCCTCCAAATGTCCTTTTTGAAAAGATTCACATCACATAACTTGGTGTGGGGAGAGAGAGAGAGAGAGAGAGAGAGAGAGAGAGAGAGAGAGAGAGAGAGAGAGAGAGAGAGAGAGAGAGAGAGAGAGAGCGAGAGAGAGAATATTCTCTAACACCTTCTTCAAACTCTCTGTTTTCAACCTATCTTAGTGCAATAGCACTAGATATCTTCTCAAGTACCTTAGTGTGGAATTTCCTCTCAGAACATTCTAAAAGTTTAACATTTATGTCCAAGTCTTCATCCTTTATTTTTTAAACAATGGTGACAAGTTGTTCAATGAATGGTTTGTCTTTATTTATCTCAGGCAGACTGAAAGCATCATAAAATATGTCTTTTATCTCATGCAATACTTGTTTTTTCTTATACTCCCTTCTAATCATTTTGTGTGTCTTCTTTATTTGTAGAGCTTCTTGTAGAATTCTCATATGTTCAATTGTGATTGTTGCTAGATCAAACTTGGGAAACTCAATCACCTCATCTAAAATTACATCCAAAAAAGATGTATCATTTGTGTTCCTAGATGTACTAGCACTTGGCCTTGGTATTTGCAAAGATGTAGCATGTGTGCTCAGCCTCTGAAGAGCCTAACTACTAGGAAAAGTGACAGAAGATGGTAGGGTAACCAGGGTCTGTATGGAAATTTTTTCCTTATGTGTAGTAGTCACATTCAACTCTTCAGTCATATCATTTTTACTTTCTTAATGTTGTGCTTCACCTTGTGATTGTGGAGTAAGTATAGAACTTGCTTCTTGACCTATAAGAAATTCAGTTCCATCTTTTTCAATTGTCAATATTTTCAGCATACCTGAACTATGTAGGCTAGGTACTGGTGTATTTGATTATTGTGCTTTAACCTCTTTAATCTAAAATGTAACTATGGGCATTATAGATTGTGTCTCTATTGTAACTATTGTCTGTTCAAGGTGTGCACTTTGATCTACTTAGATCCTATTCTTTCTTCTCCTTTTCTTTTGTAGATTAAAGGGGGGCATTGGATGTTTATTTTGGTTGTTCCCCTATAGATGCAAGTTCTACCTTCTCAATCTCATCTGTTCTCACTAATATAGGATTATTATATAATTATACTACCATGGTGGAATCCTTCAATATCTTCTTTAAATATTCCTCAGTTAAAGGATTTTTGTTTTGTGTTGAATTATTAGCAACATCCTTGTTTATAATCACAAATTCCTATTGACTCTCCTATGCTTCATGTGGTGGACTATTACTTGGCACTTGTGCATCTTGCTACTCATTCTCAATTGTGGCCTCTTCTACAATTTCCTTATTCACTTCTACATCAACCTCTTTGACTAGAACTTTAGTATATTGAACATCTTTATTTGCATCACCTTCCTTAGGTTCCTTTGTTCCTTCATCTACCTTCCTTTCAACTATCATGGTAGGTATCCCATAGATAGTCTTCCGAGACAAAGTTCTTTGTGTTAGCACTTCTTCTACATTATTCCTTAAAATCTTGAAAGCTCTATATCTGGGGGAAAATCTCCCCTTATATTTGTTCTGGCTTTAGCCATCATCTGCTTGTTCAAAGTAGGCATCACTCAAGCTAGCTAAGCCTCTCTTGTTTATCTTTCTGTGATCAAACTAAATTGCCACTTTTTCTCAAATTGGTCATATAGACTTTTTGGCAACGAGTTGGAAAATTCTAGTGGAGTAGATTTGAATGTAATCATCATATCATAAATGGCTTCTTCAACCTTATTTTCATCTTCATTCCCTAGCTTATCAAAAATTACATGTGTGAACCTAGACAAATCTGCATTTGCAACAATATTTTCACACAAATTGTCCAAATCAAAGGAGGAATTTAGGTTTACTACTTTGAATTGGCTCACATCATCTAACTTTGTTTTCTCCTCACCTGAATTTGGTTTAGGCTCTGACTTCTTCTTCAATCTTTTATGTGTTTTCTTAACAAGCCCACTTGGCTCTGCCATGTCAAATATCATCTTTCCTTTAGGTTTTGCAACTTTTTTTGCTTGAACAATGGTTTCCCTTGTGCTAGACCTAGTAGTATTTACTGCAGGCTTATGTTGTGGCTTCTTCATAGGCTTCTTAGGTTGCTCCATTATTTTTTCTTTTTCTTTTCTTTTCTTCTTAGCTAGTTGAGATGCTTCCTTGACTTCTTCTCCTTTGGCACCTTCTGCATCTTCTTCTTGATCCTCTCCTTGACCTTGAGTTAATGTCAATGGGGCTTGGCCTAGTTCTTCCTCTTCATCATCATCTTCTTCTTCTTCTTCTCGTTCATCTCCTTCACCAAAGATTTCTTTCATCTTTTTCACAAGTTTGTTCTTCTTTCTAAGAATAGTGGCTATTTTCAAGTCTATTGTGATCCTTGATTTGGCTTCCTCATAGTTTCCAAATAAGGTGGCACTCTTGTCAATATCTTCTACTAACAAAAATGTTATAGCTACGAAGGCCTCATCTACATTTATCTCAGATGGAAAGGGCTTCAACCATTTGACCCTAGGTATAGCTACTTGCACATATGTGTGATCGACATCCACTAAGAAACACACATCATCATAATGTTTCTCCACTAAGGATACAGGGATCCTTAACCTTTCCTTCATGGATTTCTTGAAATCCTCAAAGTAACATGTCATCAGTAAATCAAATTTATCACTTAGTTGCTCTATGAATTATAAAATCTATAGTGAAATAGACCTGATGTTCTTCCAATCAATCGTGCCAAAGGTAGGAAATGTATTCTGCACATAGAAGAATATGTAGACTAGTAAAGAGCCAAATTTGCATGATGCACTCTTTTCTTTCCTTATGGTCTCCAAGTTTTCTAATAGTTTTTGTAGTTGCAACTTGACAAGTTCATAAGTATGGTCCCTCTTTACTATCTTGTAGCCCAAATCAAAAATCATACATGAAATAATGTTCATTTAGTTCGATTTAAAAATTTTGAGAGCAATCCCTCTCACTACAAAGGCTATTAAGGGATATGAGATTGTGTCAATAAACATTCCTCTCTTGTTCCATAATGAACTCGTATTGTTCTCAATCACCTCCTTTGCATCACTATACATGCTCTTAGGTCAATCAAGGATAGGGTACCTTGATACTTGGCTAATTATTCTCTTTGTGAGCTTAATTGGTCCACCTTCCAAACAAATATAGTTGTCATGTATGCCGCTCAAAAAAATTCGTATCCACTCAATCTTAAGTACTTGAGGTAAATCTAGGGCATGGTTCAATCCTTTCCATTCAAAAATTTCATACTCTTTCCTCAAGAATCCATTATCACATAGTTTATTATATGCATCTATTATCTCCATGTCATCTACTTCTCCTATATTTCTCGTGTAGAAATACCTAACATCTTGAATCATGAGAACTGATAGTGCACCACATAGGTCTCCTTTATATGCTATCTCAAGTATTTCTCAAAAAGGTGGATGTCTTATATCATTACTATTAGTTGAACATTAAAACCCTCCTTTCCCTCTTTTCTAACATTCACAAAAGAGCTAGCTACCATATTGACAACTTAGGGCTTACAAAAAATGAAACAACGTAACTTGGCGGTAGTTAAATAACTTTCAATTTGATGAATTATGTTGAGTAGTAGTCAAATCAAGTTTGTAAACACTAAAATCTCCTTTTCCAATTTGTCTTTGTGCTATTTGTGCTCTCTTCAATCACTGATGAATGTAAATGAGTTTAAAATTGACTACATAACTCTTCATATTTGACAATAAATGCTCAGTGCTTACACAACTATAATCTTAGCTATCATAGAACTTCGCACTCAATTGGCTTATACATGATTTCTAGTATGCTCATCTAACATAGTGAGCTCAACCAATACTAATCACAATTCCACCACTCGATAATAACTATGAAACATTCCATTCTCAACAACAACATGGAAAAAAAAAAACTAAAGATTTCTTCCAAGTTCTAACCAATACATTGCATCTTAATTTATACATATATAATTTTTTAGATCTTATATTCTTGGAATTGATGTATAATATAAAATTTGAAATATTAGTCCTATACATACTTCTTGATTACCTAGTTTGGGGTGATGTGATCACCTGATCTATTGGATGAAGTGACCTCATTTGAACTATTCCTTCTTCTTCCATGTCTTATTCATCTACACTTTGACCTTCTCAACATTGACCTTTTCTTTGCCTTTATTATTTCCATTACTCAGTGCTAGTTGTATATACTAATATGTTAGCAAGAAATACTAATCTATTAAGAGAACAAAGCATTAACTAACAAGACTAATATAACCTTTAAGAGAGACAAAGAGGAAACAAACTCAAATGAGAATGTGAGCCATTGATAGGCTCTCTCAATGAGATTGTTCTCTTGATTCGGGGATGAGTCTATTTGATAGGATTTGGGATGTATGCTCAAGATACTCAAACAATGCTTAAATGGAGATGGAAAATGGAAAATTGGTAGCTTTGTGAGCTCTCAATTTGGCATCATAAGGGTATGGTTAAGGGCTTTGTTTCTCAAACTAACATTATAACTTTAGCTTCAAGGTTGTGATGAAATGGCTTGGGAGGGGATTCAATTTATAGGCTAAGGGCTTGAGGGATTGAGGGCTAAGATGCAAGGATGGGGAATATCTCATGGAGGGATTAGATTGCATGAGAGGAGAGCACATGGATTGTGCTTCCTTACAGCCAATCAGGGAGTGACACATGTCACAGGGTGAGAGGATGGAGAAAAAGGCAAGGATGAGTCAACAAAGGAGGCTCAAGGGATAATATCTTCATAAAGACCCTTCATAATGGCTTGTAAGAGAAATGAATGGGCTTGTAAGAGTCATTATGGCCTCGTAAGAGCATTCATGGTTGGGTGGTTAGGATATTTTGGAGGGAGTTGAGATTGTTGACTTTGCTTGGCTTAGGAAAGTCTTAAGCTTGCTTAGGGAATGTGACAATGTTAGGGGGGGGGGTGGGGGGATTAGAGGTGATTTAGGATTAGATTAGGGATGTTAGAGACATGCAAGTGGATGGCATTCAATGAGGGTGGGTGAGTTAGTAGCTAAGCTTGGTTAGTATGGGTGGATGGGGTGGATTAAGCTAAAAAGGGGGGTTTAGGGATAGGCTTAGGGTTAGGATAAATAAAGTTTATTTATCTCATAGGTTTGGGTTGAGGAAATATTTATTAAAACATTTTTAATAAATATGAGGATTGATATTTAACCTTAGTTAAATATTTTGAGTTGGGATTAGGGGTAGGCAATGATGAGATTAGTCTTTAATCGAAATTAAAGAAGGATTAGAAGATTTTGGAAGAGGTTAGTGGTCTTAAAGAAATTGGCCAAGTTTTGGGCAAAAAATAAATTAAATATTTATTTTGGGGATTTTGGTCAATTTATTAATTAAATAATTAATAAATAAGGAAATAATGTTTAAATAAGATTTAAACATTTTTGGGAAGGATTCTTTAATTAAATATTTTTAATTAAGACAAAGGGATTTAATGGCATAAAAATAGATAAATTAATTAAATAATTAATTTATTAATAAATGATGATGTCATTAGGGACTTTTTTAGAAAATAAAAATACTTTATTTTCTAAAGGATTTTAGGTGTCTACATTTTACCCCTCTTTGATGTGATGCCACAAGTGGCATGACATCAAAGATAAGAAAATAATATTCCCAAGGCTAGAGCAGAAGAGGAGAGAATGGACTGTGAGATGCCCCCTCAAGAAGGTGGCGGGAAGAGAAAGTGAGGCTCGATGGCTTCTTGAAAAAATACAAGAATCTGGGATGGGATGAGTGAGGAGACTGAGATTGGCAACAAGAAGTGGCTGAATTAGCTCAAACTCTCAGTACGGGAGAATGATAAAGGAAGGTCAGAGGCACAAGAGGAAGAAAGCTTAAGACTTTAGGGAAGGTGGAGGATGAAGGAGCAGAGCGCGATAAAAAGGAATCTAGGATAGGGAGATGGATGAGGGGATTATAAAGCTGATGCAATAGGATTTCAAGGAGTCAGATTGGTGAAAGATGGGTTTCAGAGATCCCTAGGACTAGGATTGTGGATCTCGAAAGATGAGGCTTGGTGGATTGATTGGATTGGTGGATCCATAAGACTAGGATTGTGGATCCCTAAAGCTAAAAGTGAAGATTGATTCAAAGAGATACTGATGCATAAGCTGGGGTAGGAGAGACAGATGCTGGATATGGATGGGGGATAATGGAGATGAAGGGAATCCATTGAAGCTTTTTGAGTAGGGGGATACTTCAAAGAGAAGTACCACCATGTAGTTGAGCACTAGACTTTCTATAGGACTATTGGTTAATTTCCAAGGTTACCAAGAACATCAAGGCCTTTTCACCAACTATCTAGAGGACTGACTCAAAACAAACACGCAAGGATTGCCCCAGCATCACACATGAATCTTGAAAGAATCAAAGTGGAACCAACATTGGGTAACCCACAAGCAGAAAAGAAAAACAAACAAAAGACCTAATCAAGACCTTACGCTCAGATTGCCCCATTCGCAGCATACCATGATATGGAAGATCGTGGCAACCTTGAGGAGGGAACAAAAATATTGCTTGGAAAAGATACTTCAAGACCCAAAAGGGAAGATTCCAAATCAAAAGAGAGTGAAAATCCAAAAGAGAACCATTTTCCAACGAGATGGGTGGGACAAGGTACTAACAAACCAAGATCAGACATGAGGAAAGCTATATCCTACAAGGATCTATCGGAGAGTGCCTAAGCTGATGGATCTAGATGAGCGATATGTCTGGCAAGTTGAACTAAGAAGGATAACACTTTGGTGATAGGAGATCTAGCTAAAGGATGCATTGGAATAGCTAACCAAGATTTTTGTGATGTGTGCAAGATGTTGATCAAGGAGGAACTGACACAAAAGCTGGATAGATACAATGGTACTAAGCTAAAGAGGATGTACAAGCTGACAGACCAATATATTTTACAAATGTACAAAGTTGTCCATGCTTTGGTTTTTGTGAGATGGAAATGTTTGTGAAGGGTGGGATGTCTGTAATAGTTGATAGGCAGATAGGTAGATGGTTTGCAAAAAGCTTAAGTGAAAATGGGGTTCTTTGTGTGCATGTGATAGGATACAAGCTAGGATACAAGATTTGGCATATAATACAAGCTGGAATATGGTACAAGCTTTGGACAAGATTTGGATATACAAGCTATGCTACAAGGGGGGATACTAGATTTACAAGCTAAGGTACAAGATTTACAAGCCAAGGCACAAGATTTACAAGCTGTACAAGAGGTATTTACAAGCTTCATCAGATTTTGGATATTTGGTTGGAACACCAAGAGAACAAGCAGGTGTTTTATGGTATGGTGAATGGATGAGGGATAGGATAGCGATAGATAATGGATTAGTCTTAGTACACAAGGCACCTAAATTATCAGGTTTTCACCAAGGTACCTATCCAAGGCACTTGAATTTCCAAGTTTTCACCATTGGACACTTATTTCTCTTTACTATATATATATTTTTTTGTATTTTTCAAAAGCTGGGTATACCAAGGATTTTCAAGCATAGAACTTCTTGAGATGAATGATGTTAGTAGGATCATTCAAGAGTTCTCCTTCTGGTGTAGATAACTGATAGGCTCTAGAGCCAAAGGAGGTAGTGACAACATAAGGACCAAGCCATGTAGGTTCAAACTTGCCTTTCTTTTCTCGATCGGCTTGGACTTTCATATTTTCTTTGAGGACCATGTCGCCTGGCTGAAAGTGTCGTGGGAGCACCTTCTTGTTGAAATTCCTTTTGAGATGAGTTTGATAGACTATGAGATGATCATAGGCTTGTTGTTGCTTCTCATCTAAGAGATCTAGCTGGGTGAGCCGAGCTACTCTGTATTCTTCATCTGATATTTGCCCCTGCAAAGATATGCGCAAGGAGGGAAGTTCAACCTCTATGGGTAGTACTGCTTTGGCACCATAAACTAAGCAGTATGGAGTTGTGCCTGTGGATGTGTGAAAGGAAGTTCGATAGGCCCATAGGGCTGGATTTATTTGTAGGTGCCAATTGCATCCGAAATCATTGACAACTTTCTTTAGGATTTTGAGGAGGGTTTTGTTAGTTGCCTCTGCCTGGCCGTTACCTTGTGGGAAATATGGGCTAGAAAAGTGGTGATGGATGCAGAGGAAAGTGCATAGTTCTTCCATGTTGAGATTTTCAAAGTTACCTTCGTGGTCAGTGAAGATGGTGGATGGGATGCCAAAGCGGCAAACAATGTGGTATAAGATGAACTTGGAGACTTGAAATCCTGTAGCTAAGACTAGGGGGACTACTTCCACCCATTTAGTGAAATAGTTTGTAGCTGTTATTACCCATTTATGTCCATCTAATGAGAGAGGTGTGATAGTTCCAACTAGATCAAGGCCCCAACAAGAAAAAGGCCAAGGTGGTGTAATAGGCTGTAGATCCTGTGCTGGATCGTGCACAAGATTTGCGTGCTGCTAACATGGGAGACATTTTCTAACAAAGTCACAAGAGTCTTCTTTAATGGTAGGCCAATAGTAGCTTGCTCTAAGGATTTGTCATGCTAGGACAATACCACTTGTGTGGGCACTGCAAAGTCTGGAGTGTACTTCTTTTAACACCATCACGGCCTCATTTTGGCCTAAACATCGAGAGAGAGTATCATGATAACCTTGACAATATAGGGTATTGGCTATGATAACATAGCAGGATGATTTTCGGATGAGGTTCTAGCATTGGGCACATGTGAGATGAGGGGATATGATACCATAATTAAGGTAAGTGTAAATCTCAAGGTACCAAGGGGATTGGGGACCAACCAAGATACAAACATGGTTTGAATCCTCATTCGCATAGGTGGGTGTGAGGAGCTATTCGACTAAAAACTCATACTGTGTAGCTGCTTGGGGAATTTCCAAGAGCAAGCCAATAGTAGCCATAGCATCTGCTGCTTTGTTCTACATTCGAGGCACTTGTGTAAATTGAAGCTTTGTAAAATGTTGGGTTAGTTGATCAACTAGCTCTTTGTAGGGTAATAGCTTTTCATCTTTGGTTTGATATTCATTGAGGACTTGCTTGATGATGAGCTAAGAATTGCCAAAGATTTGTAACTCAGTAATGTTCCATTCTACGGCTATCTTTAATCCTACTATGAGAGCCTCATATTCAGCTATATTGTTGGTGCTAGAGAATTGTAGCTTGAAGGCTTTTGGAATGTAATCTCCTTGAGGTGTGACCAACAATATTCCTGCCCCTGATCCATGAGATGTGTATGAGCCATCAAAGTAAAGTTTCCATGGGGGTTGTTCTTCAATTAGACAGATATACTCATTTGAAAATTTTGTGATCAAAGGATATGTATCTACTAGAGGCGCATCAACTAGGTGATCTACTATAACTTGCCCTTTGATTGCCTTTCTATCCACATACTGGATGTCAAATTTGCTAAGGAGCATAACCCATTTGGCCAAACGGCCTGTAAGTGCTATTCTGGAGAGCATATACTTGAGAGGGTCAATCTTGGAGACTAGTTGGATGGTATGATTTAGCATGTAGTGGCAAAGCTTTTGAGTTGAGAAAACAACTGCCAAACAAGCATTTTTCGTAGGAGTATAATTGAGTTCATAACCAACTAGGGTTCTACTAATGTAGTAGATGGCTCTTTCTCTACCGTAGTCATCGAGCTGTGCTAGAAGTGCCCCTAGAGCAATAGGTGTTGCTGATATGTACAAGATCATGGGACGACTAGGAACTAGTGGAACCAAGATAGGAGGATTGGTGAGATACTGCTTGAGCTAATCAAAGCTGCGTTGACATAAAGGATCCCACTTGAAGTTCTCATCCTTCTTTAGTAAATGTGAAAATGGTGTACACTTATTTGCAAGCTGGGAGATGAAGTGTTGGACAGATTGAAGCTTTCCTTGAAGAGAGCGAAGCTGTCACAATGTCTGGGGAGGAGGCATGTCTAAGATATCCTTGACCTTCTTGGGGTCGATCTCTATACCTCATTTAGAAACTATAAAGCCTAGAAGCTTTTCAGATGTGACCCCAAAGACATACTTCTTGAGATTCAGCATGAGATGATATTTGGCTAACCTATCAAAGACTTTTTCCAGGTCAGCAAGATGATCCATGAAGGTGTGAGATTTAACCAAGATATCATCCACATAATCCTCCAAAATTCTATGGATAAGATCATGGAAAATGGCTATCATAGCTCTTTGATAGGTAGCCCCATCATTCTTTAGGCCAAAAGGCATCATGTTGTAGCAAAAGATTCCCTAAGGGGTAGTGAATGTTGTCTTATGCTGATCCTCTTCTGTAATCTTGATTTGATTATACCCAAAAAATCCATCCATGAGGGACATAATTTCATGTCCAGCTATAAGATCTACAATCATATCTATGTTGGGCAAAGGAAAATCATCTTTTGGACAAGCTTTGTTAAGATCTTTGAAATCAGTGCAGATTCTGATGTCATCGAAAGGTTTAGTGATAGGGACCATGTTGGAGATCCATTTTGAGTAGTTGATAGGTCGGATAACCTTAGTAGCTAACATTCTTTCTAATTCGGCTTTGACCAGTAATGCCACCTTACGGTGCATTTTTCTAAGCTTTTTTCTGATGGGCTTGATCTGTGGATTGACTGCAAGATGATGAACTACAAGCTTTGGATCAAGTCATGGCATGTCCTGATATGACCATGTAAATTGGCCAATGTTCTCTCTTAAGACCTCAAAGAGGAGGTCAACTTGGTCTTGTGATAGGGATGCAACAATGTGAACAAGTCTGGGGATCTCTAAAGAACCGATGTTGACTTCTGTAGTATCCTCAATTAGAATAGAAAACACCTCTGGTCGATTATCTTGAGGAAGCAATGCTAAATCCTCATGTTCTGCTTGTGACTTTAGATTTTCTTGCTTAGGGGTTCTCCTCACTACCTTAGCTAGTCTCAAATTCACCTTAGTTCCAGTTTTGGGTGTATCGGAACTAGGTTGGGGATTTTCTCCAAAATACCCCTTAGGATCTAGCTTATAGATATAGGCAGAATCTAGCTTTTTTTTCTTGTGAGGTGTTACAGCTCCCATGAATCTTAGAAGTGCTTCCTCTAATTTGAACTCATCAATGTGTATGACGCTTGGTTGGTCCCAATCTATGAGTTGTGGATGGGCGAGTAGTAGGTCAATGAAATGGATGGATAGTTCTTGGAGAACGAAGTCTTCGAGGAAGATTTGGTCTGGGCTATCGTCATAGGCTCTCTTTTCAACTTCCTTAGGAATGTCTTTGATTTCGACAAGGTCACAGTGAATGTTCAAAAAAGCATGACCGTCTGTATTGGTGCCCCTAGTTGTGGGTATGCCAAAGCCAAGACCTGACTTTGATTCCCATTTCTATGTGTCGATCGGGCACTGCATGCCTCTTTCTTCTGGTCCTAGACCACCACCTTGATAGTTCCATTTGTCAGTGATGAGCTTATGTTCTTGGGGATACTTTTGGCTGAAGTGATCAAGGCATGCTTGATTTCTTGGAGGTGCATCCTTATGTAACCAATTGTTGATATCTAGAGTCAGCTCTTCATGAAGAGGGATTTTCAAGGATACAAAGGTTGTTGGGCCAAATTGTATGTATTGAGGAGGTGGAATCTCCTTAGCTTTGTGATATTTTGGTCGTCCATGGGCATGTGGATCAAGTGGGAGTGCCCCGAAAACAAATGCATCTGATAGACTATACTCTCCACAACCTTTGTTATTGATCTTCACGGTAGATAGGGTGGAGGCAAGGAGGGTTTCTGGGTCATTACAAGTGTGGGATGAGCTGACGATGGCTGTGCCGATATCAATTCTAGGGAAATGGTTTGTATACGAGGCTTCAATCACATTGCAGTAAGCAAAGGGTTCTGGATCGGCATGGATGGTTACCTCAGCGCCCTGATGCAAAATTTTGACACATTGATGGTAAGTGGATGGAATAGCTTTCATGGCATGAATCCGTGGGCGACCGAGGAGGATGTTAAATGGTAGGCTTAGATCAATAACATGGCAGAATGTTTCTTGGATGACTAGCCCAACCAAGATTGGCAACAAAATAGTTCCTTCTGTGGTTCTTTCCAAGTTGTCATAAGCTTTGGTTGTGATAACCTCACTGATGATATCTGCCTCAGTATACCCATCTTGTTTTATGAATTTTAGGGTGCAAATATTAAAGGCTGATCCATTATCTATCATTACTCTTTTTATGACAAAATTGGATACCATGATGGCTATGAGAAGTGGAAGGGTGTGATCTGGCTCAACCATGGGTATGTCGGTGGGTTTAAATGATAGGGCACATGAGGAAGATAGGTGTCCAATGAGATTACAAAAATTAGTAGCGTTGATATCTAAAGGGACATAGGATTCTATGAGAGCATTGTCAAGGATGTTCTTGTACATAGGACTAGTGCGGAGAAGGTCTAAAATTGATATTTGGGCTGGCATGTTCCCAAGGTGTTCCAAGATATTGTACTGGCTTTTTGATGGAGCTGATGGTGCTGGTGAAATTGGCGGGCCTGTGATGTTAAATTGCGCTCTTCGAGTGGTGACTACACACTCATTGTTTGGTCCTTGGATATTGAGAACATTGACATAAGGCTCTTTCTTGGATATACAACCTATGAGGCTACCATAGTCTATATAGGATGAAGTGTGGTCATTGTTCTTCCCATGCTGTTGGTTTGGCTGGCAGTTGTTGGTGTTGTTGTTGTTGGTTTGGATAGGTGCTTTTTTAGGATTTTGGTTATTGTGAGGAGGAAAATCATTTTGATAGATTTGTAAGCCTGCATTGAGAGAGGTTTGGGCACCAACGGTAATTTCTTTCTGATCAATGAGGTCCTGCACATAATCTTTTAGTTTCATGCATCTGAGGGTGGTGTGACCTTTTACTCTATGAAATTTGTAGTACTCATTATCTTTGTACCATGCAGCTTTGGATTGGCTCGGGTCAATTTGCTAGGTAGGAGGAAATTTGATGAGGTTTTCCTTGACTAATTTCTCAAAAATGACATCTAATGGCTCACCAAGGGGTGTATAGTTTCTAGGTGCAGGTTGGAATCTGGGCTTTTGTCCTATAGCTACATTAATGGCATTAGCTTGATTGCTAGACCCTTGAAAGTTGGGTCTTGGATTGTGGTTTTGATAGCTTTGGTTATTTTTCTATTGGTAGTTGATAGCTTGCTGATTATTCGGTTGATATGGTGGGTTGGATTGGTTTTGAGAAGGACCAACAATATTCACATGTCTGGTGTCAGTGATGCCATCTGTTGCAACATGCTTGTTTTTGTTCCAATACCTAGACTTGTCATTGGAATGTGTTTGATTTTGGTTGGCCTCTTTGTAAAT
Source organism: Cupressus sempervirens (assembly GCA_028749045.1). Taxonomy (NCBI): domain Eukaryota; kingdom Viridiplantae; phylum Streptophyta; class Pinopsida; order Cupressales; family Cupressaceae; genus Cupressus; species Cupressus sempervirens. The sequence continues at coordinate 107,703,621 of CM053785.1, forward strand.
CTTGACCACACCATCTTTAATGAGTCCTTGCTCAAGGATCATTCCTTTCTCTTTGATATCTTTATAGGTCTACAAACAATTCATGGTCATGTGGTGAGCCAAGCTAGGATGGGCATTATCAATAAACATTTTCACCAAATGGTGTTCTGGCAAGGTGCAAGATATGCGAGTGGTAAGGGTTTGCCATCTTTGCAGATATTTGAGAAGGGTTTCTCCATCTTTTTGCTTAGTGTGGACAAGATCAACTACTGATAGCTCTATTTCAACAAGATGGGCGTATTGGGCTACAAATGCCTCAGATAATTCAGCAAAATTTTTAATTGTGCCATAGGGGATTTTGGGAAAGAGACACAAGAGGAAGACGTCATCGTATGCCACTTCTTGGCATTGCATGCAAAATTCTTTGATATGTGTGACAGGGTCTCCTTTTCCTCTAAATTTGTCAAATTTGGGTGTCTCAAAATGCTTGGGAAATGGTGTCATGGTAATGGCTCTGGAAAATGGGTAAGGACACACATTCTCAAACTTGAAGGTTTTTGGATCATTTCCCTCCTGGATGTTTTTCAAATCTGTCTTCATGGCTTCCCATTCTACATTAATGGGTGATGGCTATTGTGCCCCCAATGTAGGAGTGCCCTGAGGTAGGTATGTGCTAGATGGGGCAATGGAATATGGATGGCTTTGAGGTATGGGCTGGTAGGGATTGTACATGGCTTGGGCAACTGAATGGTGGATGATGGGTTGCTGAGGTGGAGGTGGCACATATTGCTGCATGTTTTGTGAGGCTTGCTGCTGATATTGGATTTGAGGTTGGAATTGAGGGATGTAGGCTGGTTGTGGGATAAATGGATTGCTTTGTGGAGGTAAGGTATAAGATGGTTGTGAAGCTTGGGGAAAGGATCGGGGAGCTTGTGGAACTTTACTTTGGATTTGAGGAGTTTGACCAATATATGTTGGTTGCACCCCCATTTGGGAAGATATCTACATGGAAAAAGAGGCCAAGTAATTAGTGGTTGGTGGTGGTGGATTTCCTCCTAGAAGTGATATAGAAAAATAGTTGGTAATAGGAGGTAATGGATTAGTTGGTGGTGGAGGTGGTGGGAATTGAAAGCTTGGAAATGGAATTGATGGGGTTTGATAGCTTGGTGGTTGGATTTGAAAGCTTGGTAGAGTGGTGGCAGGAGCTTGGGTCACTTGAGAGCTTGGCAGAACATTGGTAGTAGCTAGTGGGGTTTAATAGCTTTGTAGAATGAGGGTAGTAGCTTGTGGATTTGTGGCTGATGGTACTAAGCTCCAAGGACCTAGTGGAAATGATTGAATTGTGTTTTGGGCTATGGTGAATAAGCTGGGGGTGATGAAAGGTTGATTACTTGGCCCCATGGGTGGCATCCCGATTGTATATTGCTGAGGTTGGCCAAAGATACTAGCATTGATTTGGGAGATGGATGGATTTGGAAGGTTGGGTTGGAGAGCAGCAACAGCAATAGTGAAGGGAGTGAATGATGAGGTGTTTTGGGTGAAGGGGGTTTGGGATGGAGTGGTGGTGGCTAGATTGGCTTGTGGAAGGGAGATTTCAACTTGAGTGGATGCTGGTATGTTTGGGTCTATTGGATCATATGGGGTGGGTTGAGGCTCTTCTTTTGGCACATATTGAGGATAATTCGAATCATAAGAGCCTATGGGTGGTGGGAGTTGTTCAAACGATGGGTGAGATGGTTCTGATAAGGGAGGAGGTCTTCCAAAGTCGAAGGCTCCTATGTTGTCCCTTCGAAAGTTAGCCATGATTGTTTCTTTGTTCTTATCTATAACGGCGTTCACCAATACTGCATTTCCTAGTTGGTTCATGAAAGCTTCAATGTCAGTAGGTGATGGTATAGTGTTCTCTGGGCTGAAGGATGGTTGACTGCTCAATGGGAGCGAAGCTGTTTGATCCAAATGATAGGGCTCCATTGTTTCCTTCTTCTTCTTGCCTAAGCAAGTGACGGGTGGCATGAAAATGCAGAATGTTTCCTAGGGATGAGATGCAACAAATGTTGATGGATGCAAAAGGGGAAGGCTTTTCTATGCAAATGATTTCCTAGGTTGAGGCAAAGCTATATGACAAAACCTAAGGAGGATTGGGTTGGGGATTCTAACTTAAAGATATGTTGCCAAAGCATGAAAGGTCTGCTTTCCTATGTGCAAGCTTGGTGGTGATTGTGTCAACTTAAGGATAGACCAATGATCCTTTAGGAAGAACACAAGATTGACCACTTTTGGATCCCAACTTTTAGCTCAAGGTAATGAGGGATAACAAGTGACATAGCAAGATTACCCTAGACAAAGCTCTGTCAAAGGGATAACCTTGGTGAGGTTGGTGGATTTGGAAGATGTTAGGAATGGAAAACTTTTGGCAAGGTGACAACAATTTTGAAGGCTTGGATGTGAAGTTTTTGGATTGCTGGCTAGATGGTTTGGTTCTAAATGATATGGATGAGCTAAAATGCTTAAGGGGAGGACTAAAGATGGTTGGCTTTCCTACAAAGATGACTCTAAAGTGAAGCTTATGCAAGAAGATGTGGAGAAACAAGGGGGTCTAATCATAGAAATCATGCCTAGTTGGTAAGGCATAAGTAGGGTTAACTCCTAGATGTTGGTTAAGTTGGATAGTGCGATCTAACCAGGCATCTTGAAGGGCTTCGTTGGCAGCTTTGTCTTCTGCTTTGTGGAGTTTGGAAATTCGAGGGCTTGGTGTTATTTCCTTTCTCTTGGCTGAAAGTTCTTGGTATGCCTGAGATGGCTTGAGTTTGACTTTGTGAAACTTCTGTTTGGGTTTGGGTTGCTTTGACATAAATTCCTGAATCTACTTGGCTTAGAGAGATTTTGGTTGTTTTGCTTCAACTCGTTCAACTTCTAGAACAAGCAGTGACTACCCTAAGTGTGCCCTAAGCTAGGATCGACCAAGTTTGGCAAACATTCATTCAACAAATAAAAAATCAAGCAATAGATAGGAACAACCAGATAGAATTTTTTGATTCTTAGAATGTGATACTTGCGCCAAGGAGTGTGTATGTTTTACAAATGTTTTGATCAGTCACTTCAAACACATTAACATCCTAGATGGTTGTTTGCAAGGCTAACAATTGGTTTAGCTAGGGAGTCCTTGATATACCCAAGGTACATGAGGCCCAAATCTGTAGATGAAACCAAAAAGATATCACACAGCCGAGAGGAGCGGTAACCCACTTCTCCTCTTTCACTTCTCAAGGGTATAAAGTTCCTTGAGGCTTAACTTGAGTGACAAAATCTTAATTCCAAGAGAGGTGTCTTTAGATTCACCTCCCGATCTTTATACTCCGTCGGAACACTAGAGTTGAGGTCATCCAAGGGGTGATGAAATCCCCAAGTAGGCCTCCTAAAAAGAGAAATAAGTTTTTGGATTCTAATCTTATGCACCCAAGATGGCCTTGAAAGACGACAAGGGGAGAGAAGACTTGGATGACCTTGGGCCAAAAAACACATTTGTTCTTTTACCAACTGACTCTTATGTGTGCTAATCTAGACCTTGCAAGCACTCATATTTAAGAGACAATGTTCAATTCCAACTTTGAAATGCACCAACAAAGAAAAATCGATCGAAGAATGCGAACAAGAAGAAGAGTTAGGGTCAACAAGAAAGTAAACCCACATGCCCGGAGGCCCTCCACATCAAGTATCAATTAATTTTCTTTAAGGCATTCAAGAGTTGGTGTGATTTTGTTTTAAGCCCAAAAAGAAAGATGTGTAAAACTCGGTTTCAAGCGCGCGCCCGGAGGCCCTCCACGTCAAGATTTGTTCAAATTTTAATGCCCAAATGAAGTGTTAGCGAGATTAATGTGCATTCAAAGAATTTTCTAAGTTAGAAAAACTAATAAAAATACAATTAAGTGAAGTTTGATCTTTGTGGAGCACTTAACACCCTCTTAGGTGGACTCATCCCCATAGATGGCGCTGAGATTGCAACTAATGGTTAAATTGATGGGTGATTAAAGAGGGTGAGTCCAACTACAAACTCACTTAGAGCATCTTTATTTGATTTTTATAATTTAGGAAGTTTTTAGAATGTAGATTCTTTTTATGCCCCAAAAGATGATTATTTGATCTATGGCATTCAAGATTGGATTTGTTGTTTTAATCATGCATTCCAAGAAAAATTTGATTTTAATCCATGGCATTCAAGATTGTGTTTGAGCGACATTCATTCAATGAAAAATGTTTAAACATTCAAGTTCATTTTAGCAACATGCATTCAAAGACAAGTGTTTAAACATTCAAGTTTATTTTTCAAGCGCATTAAACCATGTAACAAGAACCTGCAAAAAACATGGTTAGTGGTTTTGTAGATGCTCCAACCTGTAAGGCTACAAAAGCCAATTTGATTAGCAACCCAAAAATCTCAAAATTTGAAGCTTAACTATGGAAAAAATAAAATCAACTTTTTTTGTTCTTTTTCCTAGGCATAAAAATGCTTAGAAAAACCTCTACTCTATGGAACCACCAAAAAGTGCAGAAACAGAGATGTTAAAACAAAAATGCAACAATAACAAGCAAAGATGCCAGCTCATCAGGTGGAGATGTCGAACTGCGGAGATGCTGATATGTGGAGACGAGAGAGAAAGAGGCAGAGACAAAAATTCAATTTGGCAGGATAAAAAATAGGAAACCGGGCAGAGACGCTGAACTGTAGAGACGCTGATCTGCAAAAATGATAGTTGAGGTTGGCAGAGACGGAGACGGCAGTTTAGGTTGCAGAGATGACTGTTTAGGTTGGCGGCAGCGGAGACGATAGAATATTAGAGGCAGTGGCGGAGATGATAGAGTATCTGACAGAGACAATAGTTTGTAGGTGTAGATGCCAATCTGTGGATACGATAGTTGAGGTTGTGAAGACGATAGATCACCAAGCGCAAATGCCAGTTCACCAGGCACAGACGCCAATATGTGGAGACGCTGATCTGTGGAGATGACACTGTGTGAACAAAATTGAAATGCGTGGATTTTTCTAAAAAAAAAAAAACTTATTATTTTCAAGTTTTAGAGGGTATGTTTTCTTCCCAAGTGCGTTCTTCAACCTGCAAAAACAAGTGAAACACCCTACAACTCACTCAAACAACAAGAAACATTAGATTATTAGAAAAAATAGCATATAGATAGAAATGGATGATTAAATGACCCATAGTGGGATCCCACTGGGCGTGCCAAAATGTATATACTAATATGTTAGCAAGAAATACTAATCTATTAAGAAAACAAAGCATTAACTAACAAGACTAATAACCTTTAAGAGAGACAAAGAAGAAACAAACTCAAATGAGAATGTGAGCCATTGATAGGCTCTCTCAATGAGATTGTTCTCTTGATTTGGGGATGAGTCTATTTGATAGGATTTGGGATGTATGCTCAAGATACTCAAACTATGCTTAAATGGAGATGGAAAATGGCAAATTGGTAGCTTTATGAGCTCTCAATTTGGCATCATAAGGGTATGGTTAAGGGCTTTGTTTCTCAAACTAACATTATAGCTTTAGCTTCAAGGTTGTGATGAAATGGCTTGGGAGGGGATTCAATTTATAGGCTAAGGGCTTAAGGGATTGAGTGCTAAGATGCAAGGATGGAAAAAATCTCATGGAGGGCTCAGATTGCATGAGAGGAGAGCACATGGATTGTGCTTCCTTACAGCCAATCAGGAAGTGACACATGTCACAGGGTGAGAAGATGGAAGAAAGGGCAAGGATGAGTCAATAAAAGAGGCTCAAGGGATAATATCTTCATAAAGACCCTTCATAATGGCTTTTAAGAGCAATGAATGGGCTTATAAGAGTCATTATGACCTTGTAAGAGCATTCATGGTTGGGTGGTTAGGATATTTTGGAGGGAGTTGAGATTGTTGACTTTGCTTGGCTTAGAAAATTCTTAAGCTTGCTTAGGGAATGTGACAAGGTCGGGGGGGATTAGAGGTGATTTAGGATTAAATTAGGGATGTTAGAGACACGCAAGTGGATGGCATTCAATGAGGGTGGGTGAGTTAGTAGCTAAGCTTGGTTAGTATGGGTGGATGGGGTGGATTAAGCTAAAAAGGGGGGTTTAGGGATAGGCTTAGGGTTAGGATAAATAAAATTTATTTATCTCATAGGTTTGGGTTGAGGAAATATTTATTAAAACTTTTTTAATAAACATGAGCATTGATATTTAACCTTAGTTAAATATTTTGGGTTGAGAATAGGGGTAGGAAATGATGAGATTAGTCTTTAATTGAAATTAAAGAAGGATTAGAAGATTTTGGAAGAGGTTAGTGGTCTTAAAGAAATTGGCCAAGTTTTGGGCAAAAAATAAATTAAATATTTATTTTGGAATTTTTGGTCAATTTATTAATTAAATAATTAATAAATAAGGAAATAATGTTTAAATAAGATTTAAACATTTTTGGGAGGGATTCTTTAATTAAATATTTTTAATTAAGACAAGGGATTTAATGGCATAAAAATTAATTAATTAATTAATTAATGATGATGTCATCAGATACTTTTTCAAAAAATAAAAATACTTTATTTTGTAAAGGATTTTAGGTGTCTACACTAGTGATCTAGTTGAACAATTTCTGCTGACATGACTAGTCTTGAGACAACTAAAGCAAGTAGTCTCACTCAACCATCTATTGTAGTTGCCTTTGAAATGTGTTCTAATGTAATTCTCAAGAACATGTCCATACTCTTGACAATAGTGACAACTATACCTTGTATTGTAATCCCAATCATAGGATATTCTATTTTTTTTACCTCTATATGCTTGTTTGATGTCCACTTGGAATTAGATCTACATTCATATGCTTTATGTCCATACGTCTGATGTTTGTGGCAATATCCTTCAAATCTTTGAGTGTTCATGGTCTTGGTCTTGCATTCATGTACTTGATGTCCTTGCTTGTTTCACTTATGATAGTAACCCTTGAATTTAGCTTAGGGCTCTAATTTGCATTGTTGCTCCTACAAATATTAGTTGTATGACCTAACTTTCCATAATTATGACAAGCGAGTTTGTAGTTCTTACCTTTTTTGGTTCTTTGTTCACCACTTTTAAATTATTCTTCTTCATCAATACTAGTTTACCCAAATCTAGTAGTATCATTGTTAGATCTTGGAGATGTCATCCATTTCTCAAGTATTTAATGGGTTCACTATATTCCTTTTCTGTTCTTAGTTCATTCCTCAATTGATCATTCCGTAACTTTAGGGTTGTGATCTCAATGTCCTTTCCATTCAATTCATGATTTGTAATCATCAACTAATTCATTGTATCCAGTTGCATGTTGGCAAGCTTTTTCACATCTGATGTCTTATCTTCTAGTATGTTGGTTAGTGTTATTTTGTCATCTTCAATCATGCATTTGTCTTCCTCGACTTTCTTTTTTTGTTTAGTCACCTCACATAGTAATATTGATTGGACTTCATGTTCTATCTTATGATTTTTGACCTCTTTAGTTAGGGCAGTGTTCTTTTCTATCAAATCTACAACTACTGCATCAAACTCACTTGAGTTTCCATTCTCAAACAATTCAATAGTGTCTTTCTCTTTGTAATGAGTGTCATTTGGCTAAATAGCCAGTTTCTTTCTTCTCTTTAATGAACATTGCAGTTCATCTCTTTCTTCATTGAGTTGGTGTAGGGAAAGTTGTACTTCAATATTTTGGTTCTCAATAACCTTTCCCAACTTGTAGACTTTTATCTTCAAGATCTTTCCTCAAAGATGTAAAGCTTTCCTTTCCAAAGAACAAGGCTCTGATACTAATTTTATGAAATAACAATGGAAAAGTAAACTCTAAGAGGTAGGGGGGAGGGAGGGAATTAGCACTTCAAAACTTTAACCATAAACATTCACCACACATCCATCTCATCATTTATCATGTAAATTGAAATAGCTAACTACGCATGTTCATCCATAGCATGAAACAAACAACACATAACAATAAATTTGTTACCCAAAAATCCTCCAATTAAAAGGTAAAACTGGGGTGGGCATGATACCCACAAATCTTCACTAATGCAGCTGTAAAGTGCAGCCAATTATGGTTACAATAAGTTTGACTATAAAATATGTTCTACCTTGTGAGGGGTATGCCCTATTAAAGGCTTACACAGACTATTAGGTCTCACCCTCTTAAAGGATTTCAACATCTCGTTAAAAGTGTGCCTTGTTAGAGGACTTAAGCTTACAATAAAGCAAGCTTTAGGTTAAGAGATTAACACGATTCTATCAAGACTACTCTATTAGGAGATTTATTTTGCATCACCTATTCAAATGATTTAGCACCATGATCCTTCAGTTAGCACTCTATTGCTAGATGTCATATCTTCTCTCTCCTGATAAATCCTTGATTCTTTTGATTTGATATGTCTCCTTTGTTCTCTATCTTCTTTCCTCTATTCTCTTTAACTAATTCTACAATTTAGATCATTATCACAACCTCCATAGCCACCATGAATTCTCTCTTTGCACTTAGCATTTTTCTCCTACCATGCATTCACTCACTACAAACTCTTTAGGGTTTGCATCCTTAAGTAAACATAGGTGGGCTAGGGTTAGGTAAGAATCAATGGCTAAGGTTGATCCATATTGGCACTTAGCACATCCCTAAATTTTATTGGTTGCATGTACTACATAGGTATTCATAATATACCTCCATACCTATCTTCTAGAATTATTAAATAGTCATTAAGTCGGCCCAAAAATGGTTTACATAGAAGTTTGCATCATTACAAACAACTATGTGCAAAAATTTTCACTTGGCTTCTAAAGACTTTGGTGCTCAATCATTACCACATTCTCAATGCTATTACTCAACTTTTGAATGGCTTGATATATACTTTTTACTTGATTCCTGAATCACTCGGCATGTATAGTTTTCTCAGTTCATGAGTGACTCGGCACATAGTAGGTATATCACTTGGCATGTATTATCTGACCACTAATTCTTGGCATGCTTTGAGCTCTCAGCTCACATTAATTGCTCGGCTCATTTTGATCACTCAGTGTGCACTATAATACTAATAGATAATGACTAGGTGTTTTGTCACTGCCTTGTCAAAGCCAATCTAAGATTAACAAAGTCTAACTCTAACCTTAACCATATGACTAATGTAATTTTTTCCCCAACCATAATATCTAAGCCTTAAATCTAACCCTAACCCTAACCCTAACCCTACCACTAACTCTAACTTGAAACCTTATCACAAACCTAACTATAACTTTTCACCTAACCATAACCCTAACTATAACTATAACCCTATCTCTAACCTAAATATAAGCATTTCTTTAACCTTAACACTAACTCTATCCATAGGCATACTCTTATCCATTACAATGCTCTTAAGCCTAAACCTTTCCCTAAGTCTTATAGAAACCTTAACTATAACAATAGATATAATCTAAAACCCTAACCCTACTCGTATCTTTAACTATAATTATAATCCTAAACATAGGTCTATATGTCTAATTCTTATCCTAATTATAATGTTGATGAGCTAACCTTACTCCTAATTGTAAGTATAAACCCTAACACTATACTAAACATAACCCTTTTCCCAATAATAATTCATAAGCCTTAAATCTAACCCTGACTATATCAATAATCTTGGTCCTGACCCTAATCATATTCCTGACCCTTCACTTCTCCTAAGTCTAAAACCCTAACCCTAACTCTACTCCTAAACATCATATTAATCATAATCCTAACAACTACCCCATCATAAGTGAAACCTTCACTTTTTCTAAGTCTGACACCCTAACCCTAAGTCTATTGCTAAGTGTAACACTAATTACAATCTTGATGGCTTTCCTATTGTAGATGTGCCTCTAATCATAACTTTATATCTAACACCAACTTAATGAGTAATCTTGCTCCTAACCCTCATACTTTTTCTAAACCTTCACTTATCCTATGTCCCACCCTAATCATAATCATAACCCTAACCCTAACCCCACTCCTTATTATATTTGTAATGTTTCCTCTAATATTAGCCCTCTATATAACCCTACTAACCCTAAATATAAGCCTACTTATCACCTTAATAATTACCTTATTGTATCCCTAACTCTAAGCATAACCCTAACCCTACCCACGTTCATAAACCTAAGTCCAACTGTAATCCTTTCCATAACTCTACTCCTAACCCTAACTTTTTTCATAAAAATATCCTTAAAATAAAATAAAAATCAAAGTTACACAAATTAAACACAATATGTAGAATTATAAATAAATTTATGAAGAATAATTTTATACCAGCTTTAATAAAACACACAACTATAATTAAAAATAAATTTATAATTTGATACTAACCTTGTTAAAATAAAATAAAACTAATGAAATATATTTCCTATTGCATTGCAACTGCCACTAGCTTATATATACCATATGCTGAGAGTAATCATTCTCGAGGCACCTATTTTCATCAATCTCAACTTGAAAAAAGTAACCTAGAAATTTAATGAAAATAGATGCCTTGAGAACGATTACTCTCAATGTAATATATATATATATATATAAAAGCTAGTGTATTTAATTTCTTTAAGTACCATAAATTTTTTATGTTTGTTATGGAAGATGTACATAAGCTATATTATAAAATTATTTTTAATATAATATACTTAAATAAAATGATCTGTGTGTGTATATATATACATACATATACATATGTATATATGTACATACATATCTATGTATAATGTATATATGTGTATATGTGTGTGTATATACATATGTACATGTATATATGTACATATATACATATATATTTACATATATATATATATATATGCATATATGTATATGTACATATATATGTATGTACATGCACATATATATGTGTGTGTGTGTACATGTACATGTACATATACATACATACATACATACATACATACATATATAGATATATGTATGTATCATTTATATATGTATATATACATATATACATACATATGTACATGTACATATATGCATATATGTATGTACATGCACATATATATATATGTATGTATATGTATATGCATATGTATATATATGTATATATATGTATATGTACACATATAAGTATGTGTATGTGTGTATACATACAATTTTTTGTTATTAGTAATAAAGATTTTTATTTAAATTAGTCACGAGGAACTTACCTCAAAGTGAGAGTGGCAACAAGGGTACCACAATCCCTACAAGCATCTCAGTAGTATACCAAACTAAAAATTGAAAAGATGGTAAAAAGCCAAACAACTCAATGCCCCTCATGATCTGCCTATTTACTATGTAACTTGAGAACTATTCCAAGTTTCCTTGGAAGCTTAACCTTTTTTATCTTGACCATTTTCCATCCATCTTCCACTCTAGTAGCCTAGGCCTATCTCAGAATCACAAGTTCATTAGGATCATTCATATATGCATCTGCCTCTGATCTCCCTTCATCCATAAGACTTTCATCATGTACTTATGCACCTCGTATGATATGGTCCACTATTTTAGATTTCTCCATTCCAATCAGTGTTCTCGCCTCCATTTGAGCCTTTTTTCATTTACCCCCAACTATTGTTTCATTTTCCTTCAACTTTTGTGAAGAGAGAAATTGTCTTAAGGTCTTCTCATTCCTAACAACTGTCGTCATAACCTAGGAGAAACTACATTATTTTTCCACTTTCTTCTCCACTATATAGTGCTCAGGCATTACATCTTTCCATCATGTTGAAGTATTAGTGCCTTTCACCCATTAGTATTATGTAGCAACATAGCCTATTTGGATACATCTTCTACATCTAGAGATGATCCCTTCATAATCCATGATTTGAGTCCAACAATCCTTTCAGGATTTTATTGTTATTTAAGAAGGAAACCCTCTTCAAATTTAATTTCCACCAATATTTGGGCAAAAGTAGAGTGAAGAATATTTGAGAAATCATCATCAATTAACAAAAATATACCTAAAGGATTACCAATGGACTCTAGCATAGAATCAAACCATAGATGGAGGGGTAGATTCAAAAGTCTAACCCAAATTGGCACCTTATCAAATTTTGAGTACCATGGATTTAATGTGGATGAAAATTTATCCTCCCCACACCAAAAATGATCACAAAAAACTTTCTTTCTATCCTAAAAATTTTCAAAGATGATGATAAAAAACCCTTAGCAGCTAGGTAAATCTAAACACTACCCTCCAAAATAGGCTCCCATTGCTCCACGGTCCAAGAGTGAAGCACTTGCAAACTAGGACAAAAACTCTAGAAACACCAATAAGTCCCAACTCTAAGAAGATAGATAGATTGTGTGCTATCTCTTGTTCAACCTCTATACTTACCTCCAATATAATAGCCTTTAGAGAAGACCTTAGTGTGTGGCTCCTGCTACTCCATAATTTTCTCTCTCCACCCACATGCTTTAGCATGTATCTACCAATATCTCATCTTGGCTTTGCCTCACTAGGATTCTTTTCACTCCCCAACCTCATCTCTACCTTGTGCATGCATGTCTTCCACCAGCAATTATTGTTTGTAGTAGAGGGCCTACCTTCAACCTACTAACATTGTCCTCTACCATCCTTAGGATGAACATTGTGATTCCCAACCAAGCCCTCCCTCTCAAACACCATTCTTTGGTTTCCTTGTTGTAGCCAATCCACACCCGAAGACTCTCCATTCTCAAAGTGGATTTTTTTTTTTTTTGATCTGCATTGTTATCGGTTTTATATTATCATAATTGAATCTCCCATGAACACCAAGAGCCAAAGTTGTAGAAACCCCAATTTCAGAGGGAGAAAAGCAACAGAGCACCATTTTATCTTTAGGCCTATATATGTCTGTGTGTGTGTGTGTGTGTGTGTTTGTGTGTGTGTACATACATGTATGTATATATGTGTACATGTGTGTGTGTGTGTATGGGTAAGAGCACAAACTTGGGTCACAATTACACAGAAGTCAATTCCACAGAACAAGACCTTTTTGGAAATGGGTACTCAATTTTTATAAATTGGGTACCTATTACGGTTTGGGCACCCAATCCATTTTCAAACAATCAAGTACCTGATCTTTGAATAGGATCAGATGCCCAAACCGCTTTTTAAAGATTGGGTACCTAAATTTAAAGAAATCGGGCACCTAATTTATTTAAAATCAAGTACCCGATTCTAGAAAACTACAAAACCCAATTTTTGGGGGTTTTATGCCCATTTTTACTAAGCGCAAAATGGGATCCTAATTTTAGCATAGAAACAAGAGCCCATTTTTGGATTTCTATAGACCCCCTATTGCTCTTTTTTAACATACCAAGTATTTTTATTTGTTTTCTACTATTTTATTTCATTGCTTTCAGTTTTACACTTTATAATTCTATCAATTTATTGTATTTTTTTCACTTTTAATATGTAAAATTGTAAATTTCAATTGTTATTTTATCTTTAGATGTTTTGATGTTTTTAATAAAAATTACAATGTTGAATGATTAGATAGATGTAAAATTAGATTGTTTAAACATGTAATTACATTAATATTTTATATTTATTTCAACTAAATAGTAATTAATTATAAACTAGTTTGTAAACCATATAACAAAGAAAGTAAAATTAACTATATTCCTAAGTGTAATCAAGCAACCAAACCATAACTATATAATAATTTAATCTAAACCCTAAACATAAAACTAAGTATTTAATGTGCTTCCTTACCTTAAAGCCATGATTTTAACTTTAAACCCTAGATTCATGTAACTCTAATCATAAGCTTAACTCTTTAATCCTAACATTAACTAAATCTCTAATCCTAAACAATCATATATAACAATTTATCCTTAACACAACCTTAGCCCTAATTATGACATTTAAACGTAGATGAACTCTCAAATTCTATTTGTAATTTTCAATAAACTTAATGTTTCAAGGTCCAAATCAAATGTAATTTTAAATCCCCTACTCCAAATTATCTAGACCATCATATCCATTTATCATTTCATTATTTAGTTAGATAAATTTTACAACAAAATTTTCAATAATTTGATGACCATATCTTTTTTAATAAAACTACACAGTAATTGTAAACATAGTATTAACCTTGATGTAAAATCTCACTCTCACCATAATTCTAAGTCTAACCCTAACACTAATTAAAATTTTAACAAAATTACATAATTAAAATTGAGAAACCTAACCTTAATCATTAATAAACATAATCCTAAATGTTAAACCCTAATTCTAATTGTAATTTCAAATCTTAAACCTAACACTTGATCCCTAGCTAGGTAACCATAATAGTGATTAGGTCCATAATGGAAAGTAATCTTAATCCTAGGTTTGAAACATATAACTATCCATTGTAATAGCTAGAGTGTCATAAATTTGACAAAGAATCCAATCTTCCATAAGAAAGAAAAAACACATGGACATCCAATACCATTTTCTCACATGATCGACATGGTAGAGATAGAAATGTAAAATTGGAAAAATTTGACATAATTTAGGTGAATATTGTACAAGTACCTTGAAAAGACCTTTGAGTGTAACAAGTTCAGGTGGCATTTAGAGCTGATAGGCCTCATGGACGCTAATAATTGATATTTTTTTATTTTAGTTGACTGTTAAAAGATATTCAATGAGTGAGAGATTCTTAGAAATAACTATCTCAATCTTTGATTATTCTTGTTATGATTATTTATTTATCTTCTTTTGTAATTATTTATGTGCATTCAATTAATGGTATTTTGTGGACCTCTTAAGTTGATATTAAGAATTAATTCAATGATGTGGTAAAATATAGAAAAGCTTATGAAAAGTGTAGGTTGTGTATGTGCTTTACATGTTGAGTTTTTGATGTGCATGTTCCTTTCATATTAAGTATTGCATGGACACTATATCTTACCACCATGGACACCTTTATTCAATTCTTGAAACATCACCTAGTTGAGAAGGGAAAAAAATTCACCTCCTTTTGTTTTCGACATATCACTCAAGTGATAGCTCTTGAACATCTAAACCTCTTAAGAAACCCTTTTGAATAGTTTAATTCATAGAGCACATGTCATTTCTATTGGTTACTAAGATTGAATAGGAGTACAAAAAATGTGGCAATGATAGTGTTCACATGCATTGTATGTATTACTAGGTCATGTCCAAAAATCAACCTTTTTAATATAATATTCTCCAAAATCATCCCTAAGAAAAGCATTTTTTTTTGTCTTATATGAGTAATCTTAATCAGCATATCCATATGATGGTACCTTAAGTGTAGAGTGTCACTACTAGAATAGAAAGCAAAATTTATATTATTTTTATAAATCCATGTTTTCCATAACAATAAACAAAATGAAATTGTCATTTCCATCTTTACATTACCAATGCATACTGCCCTTCCACTTTTGGATACATGGCCACTAAGGGAAATAAAATGTCATAATACTTCCCTCTTCCATTTAGTGGTATCACCATATTAACTCCACTTTTGAGTAATGATATTGATCACCATCTAGATTTCTAAGACAGTGTGCCATGCTTTCTTAGTCCATGTTGTTTCTTGTGACTCTTTTTGCAACCCTTTTTCTAGGACATTTGAACTCCCATTACCTTTTGGGATACATGGAAAATGCAAATATCTTTGTAACATTTTGTTATTATCTATGTGATTGGTTTTAACCATTTTCTAAAACAATAATTATGTGTGATATTATAAATTACATAGAATTAGCAGTGATAAGGGAATCTCATTCAAGATGCACACACTTAGCATTAAGGAAAATCCTACATTTTAACCCCAAAAGAGTAGCCTCAACCATAATGCTAATCATAAATCTTATATTTTGTGTCTCAATCATAATGGTAATTACTCTACCCATTTGGATAACCCTAAATCCTAACCCAAACCACAATCTTATTTATATACATTCAATCCTAATTGTTTTAATATTGAACCTTAAACATACAAATTTATAAAGGCATAATCATAAACATATTTATATAAGATATTTTTAGATTTCGTATTTATGTTGATTTATTAATATAGTGTTTTGGAATATTATTTCATGATTAGGCTTAAATTTGGTATAATGTTCAATTAGCATTAATATTAAAGTTCACTTGTAATTGTTTTACTTTATTTATTTAATTGATATGGTTTTAAAGATCTGAGCATTTATATAATTGATATATTTTAGATTTATTTTATTAAATAGTAATTTTGTGACTTCTTATGTTGTTTAAAGACATATGCAAATTATATTTGATGGACCCACTACCACCCCCTCCCCCTCCCCCACCCTAGCCTCTGCCTCTGCCCCCTCCATCTCCACCCCCACCTCCACAATCACCTAGTCCTCCTCCAGCACTTACTGCAGAGGTTTTGAGAGAGAGCATGAAGCACAACCTTCACGACCTCATGCATGACATTGAGACCATTAGGTGCAAGGCCCACCACCCCTCACCTACTTCACCTTGCAGATAGTATGCAAGGCATTGTTCACTCTATCAAGCATTTGGATTGTGATATCAATAGCTTTAGATTATGGAGGCCAAACATGTGTGCCTTTTATTCTGATGGCCTATCCTATAGAGAGGTCCATAAGCTCAAAATAAATAAACAAGATTTTACAAGATATTTTATAAACCCTAAGACGGGTCTTGAGATTAGTGAGAAGAAGCCTCGCATTTTTATTAGATGATGCACGCATCTGCATATATCAGCACACTTTTGGGAGCGGTGGTGGATGGTATTTGACCATCCACCACATTCAGATCAAGAGGTACCCATGTACTTCCTTAGGAAGCTATGGGCTAAATTTGAATTGGGTTTGAAACCCAATTATTTTAATACTAGGTCATTTCAGGGGGTTGGTGGAGGGATGCCTTAGGATAGACTGGGGCAAAGTTGAGTGATAATATGAGGAATCACATACAGCCTCAACCTCTTGTATGTCTTCCCACACCAATTTTCCCAACGCCACACCATCATCGAGCAGTGTCATTTGCTCTTACCTCATTGAGTGCCCTTTTGGGAAATTTAGTAGACCAATGGACACAAGCGAGAGATATTTTTCCACTTGGACACATTTGTACTAGTTGTGGAGATATATGTAGAGGCCTCTAGAGTGATGTTGTTGTGGCACATGATGATCATTATGCTAAGGGTGTTGATTTTGATGATGACACATACGCTTCCCATGGTGATGGTAGTGATGATATTGATGTGTCATCATTTGTTGATCTTTTGTAGGGAGAGCCCAAAGATAGTCAGGAGTAGTAGGTAAAATTTTAATTAAAATTTAAATAAAGTACATAATTATTTACTTTCTACATACATTTGTAATTATATTAACCATATTAATGTATGTTGATTTTGAAATAATAGAGGATGAGTGATACTGTTCCTCCTAGGAGGCAATATAGCATTTTTTTGAGACCTACAGATGTTGGCATCTCTCATACAGTATGCACTTTGAATTACATTTTAAATAATGTACATTCAAACTCAAATTTAATAACATGTTCTCATATGTTCTTTTTATCTGATTTTGTAGGGATTGTCATCTGCTACACAATTTGATGTTTATACAGGTCCTAATTCATTGACCATTAAGGTACAACCTCAAATACCTGTGGTATGAAATTTTAACTCATGAAAAATAATTTGTACTATTTTTATGTACACATTTTTATTAACTTATAATCTTCAAGTTTGGTTCATGTATGATTTTATGTGTTTTGGTTTTACGAACAGGAGATGTATCGTACTTATCCATATAGGCCTCGATATAGTTTAATTTCGACTCCATCTTTTGACCATGTGAGATATCTTGATAATCATCATGGTAGCATATCTTTAGACACATCTGTGACATTGGCTACTACTTAGGAATGATATATTGTATACATGATTTTATAGTTTATAAAAAATGTAGTGTAAATCATGTACTTTTTAGTTTATGTACTTTGTAATTCATGTATATATAATTTTGACTCAAAATTTATGTATCCATAATTTTAGGACTATGTCACCATGAGTGTTACTGAGAGTATGGGACTAAGCCAGATGGAGGTACCTACATCATCCTTTAAGGTTAGTATCAAGTGATTTATGTACATATGTATAGTTCATTATTCTCTAACTTATCAAATTTTTAAAATGTATGTATTGTAAATTACAAGACCTCACCACTACCGCATTTGATAGCTTTCACAGTGCACCTCCTCCCATTACAGAGGGACACCCATCTCATGTGGTATTATGTAGCATGAATATTTAATTTATTTGCAAGCTAGATTTTGAAACCCATTTCAATTAGGCATGTACATGATGAGACACCTCATGTTACATTGGATGATCCATCTACCTCACGGGGTGTCCCGCATGATGAGACAACTCATGTTACACAGGATGATCCATCTGAGTCCTCTTCACGTAGACTAAAGAGGGCTGCAAATCAGATACATTAGGTCTTTTTGGTACCTTTAGATTGTGTTTTTATGACACATATTGTTTATTTTGATACACTTTGTATTAGGATAGATAATTGTATTATACATATTTTTTGACTTCATAGATCATGTAATGACATGTTAGACCATGTACTATTTTTTTACGACTTCTTATCATGCTAGTGTATGTAGTATAGATTATTATGTTATCATATTGGAAGTATGAACCATTTTCTTTATCGTGACATATGTTATTCATGTTATGACACATTTTGTAAGTATATGGTACATGAACAATAATTTTAATAATTTTAATTATTTACATAGAAACATTAATTTAAACATGTTTGAATGTAAAAATAATGGAAAAAAAGGAGGTCATTACTTAAATTGACAATTTATTTATAATATCAAGTGCACGCCTTTAACTTTCAAATAGAAGTAAACTCCTATTTTTAAATTTTTACAACATGTTTCACAATATATGCAAGATAATGTTACTGACATAAATAGAAGTGAACTCAAAATATAAAATTGGTTCAACACCTTTCTTCAAATGAGGCCCTGTAAAATAAAATTGTAAAACAAAAACACATATTAATAAAAGCATAAATTAATATGAGCTAAGATTTGATCTATGTAAATATCTATAATTAGTATGTACTCACTATATGTAATTGCACAAGATGTTGATGTTTGATCCACCTTAACATTTAAATTTGCATAAATTGTGATTAAGACCCAAATAAGAGGTATATATAAGTTCTCTAATTTTCTATTGACAACACATACATACATGTAATTAAATTATATAAATACATATATAAAAATAGCACAATAAAGAAAAAAACTTTCATTTGTTTGATTTAAATGTAGTCATCTCATAGTACCATTTACATCCTCTCTCTTTTGCAATGCACTATGATTGTCTTGTGCTCATCCATTGAAATTGTCCATAATAACTTATTGGTGTGTCTCCCTTTGTATCTTTCTAATTTGATATTTGTTTCCACAACCAAGTGAGAATAGTGTAAAATCTTCTTTTTTGATTTGTAGTCTTCAAATGCCGGTAAACTATTTCTTCTTGTTAGGTATGTAGTAGCCAGGTGCCAGCTAAATGACAGACCCAATTGGATATTCAAAACCATCATCATCTACTTGATGACATATCAATTTTTTCTTAGATTCCACACATCTAGCTAGCCAATACTCAGTCTTTTCACCATTATCATTAGGTGCAATAACAACATAAACATGTCCTACAAGATAAGATAATGTACATAAACACTTTAATCACATGTGTACATATATAAATAATATATTAAAGACATGTACTTGAAATATATTAATGACATGTACATAAATAAATAATATAAATTGAATCATGTACAACAAAATTTAATTTAATTATGCATATCAGGTTGTATGAGGTCTGAAATATGACCATAGTCTTCTAATGCAAAAGTAACATTATGGCCTTCATTTACTATATCATCTTGAAAATGTGTGTTAGTAGGTGCTAATATATTTTTTTGACAATCTTCAACCCATTCTGTATTCTTGCATTCTTCTCCTTCACCTACAAGACAAAACTAACCAAAAAAATCAAGCTTCCTAGTCCATATAGTCCAACTGTTAGAGTCTAAACTCATAAATGAATGCCATTTAGATGACCTACTAATTGTATCACAATCGTATCTTGAAAGGATATTGTTCTCCTCAAATAGCTAGAAGAAACATTTGATTATAGAGTCCTGACTTGATCCTATGTATAAATATTTGTTACACCATTCAACAATCTCATGTGCATTTTTGAATTTGGCTTTTTCCTCAAATTTTAATTTCTCTCTCCTAAGGGTTCTCTTCATGCATGCACCAACACCATCATGTTCTCCTTTACCATGTCCAGCCTTAAAAAAACTCCACACATATTGGATATTAGTTTGCCTATGTGTCCTACTCAACCAATAGAACATTCTAGCAATCTTGAATTGTCCTGTACAATTATCTAACCATATCCAATGTCATGTCATTTGAATTTGTCTCTATTTTAAATGATCATAAAAGACCTTGAAACAGTATTGGACAAACTCAGATTAATGAAGTTTATTATTACTCACATAGAAATGGTACTTTGTACTATCAGGTGCATGCCTATAAACTATATGAACATAAATTGTTACTTGCACTAAATTGTAATATTGTGGTTGTACCTCATCTTGTGGTGCAAGTGTGTAGTTCTCTACAAAGTCAACAACTAAAAGTATAGTACCAATTGGAAATGTACTCTTACATATGCAAAATTGTCCATCGAGCCATCTAGCATATTGAGAGTGTTTAACATATTTTGGTATGATCACACTCTTAAACTCATCCATAAATGCATGACAACTAACTTTACCTATAACTAGATCACACCTTCTTCTAATCTTCCCATCCTTCAATGGATATTCAATAGTTTTGAATCTTTTTACATCAACTAATTGTTGTCCAAAAGTAGTCAAAGCATTTTCACGCAAACATTGATCTAACAAAGAAAGATTTCCACACATATCACATGTACTAGAAAGACATGCATTGAAAATAAAGTATTGATCATTAGGTGGCTTACAAAACAAGCCTAATATGAAGTTCTTTATAATTTGAGGTGGTATTTTTATACCACATTCATACAATATTTCTTTACTATGCATGGTACCACATATAGATTGAAATACATCATAATGGTAATGAAATTGAACATAAGTTTTACAACAACATGTGATTATTTCCTTGTTAATCCTTACATACCATGGTTTACACTTTTCAAAAGATCTTTGACTAATGGTAATTGTTAACACCTTAGCATCTACAAATTTTTTGAACAATTCAATTTGTGTCATGTCCAAAAGGTGTTTAAGATGTGGATCACGTATTTTTGAGCCAACTCTCAATTTAAGAACATCTTTTGAATTAGGTAATACTCTTGTATTATCATGCCAAAAAAATTCAACCAAACTTTTGACTTCACTAATAAGTTTCATATCACATCTCGAGAGTCTACCACTACAAGTCTACAAAATATTTGCTAGATCACATTCAAAGTTAACCCTTCTCTTTACAACTCTTTCTAAATTATTATGATTCACATTAAGATATCCACTTATGCTACTAATTAATATTTTGTCAATTGTTGATTTGTTAACTAATGCTATTGTTATTGCTCGTCATGCTGCATTCTTATCTTTTGGGCAAATTTTTTTTTTGATAACATCAAAGGCACTAGCAACAATGGGTACAACTTGTTTTAAAGACTCATTTTTATTCTTGGGTTTTGCATACATTCTTGAAATTTTTATTACTTTTTACATTTTAGACATTTTAATTAATTGCAACATCAACTAACATTAAAACCCAAATTTCTTATTATAAAAAAATTGTCTATATAACTTATTAGCATGTGTCCTAGTTTGTCTCCATGAAACCAATCCCTCAAGATTATCTAGCACATCATTAGGAAAATGAAAATTATGTTTAGGCACTTTAGTATCATTCTAACATGTTTGTTCAGTAATTGGTATTTCCATGTCTACATTCATACAATTGTTATTTTTAATTGGCATTTTATTTTCACTATTATTTGGAATTTGAATCTCATTTTCAATTTTTCCTAGTATTTCTTTTGGGGCATGCATTTCCATTGGAGTTTGTTGTGCATGATCGTTTGGCAATCTATTCTCATGAAGAAAATCTAAATCATTTAAATTGTAACCTACTTCTAAAAAATCATCAAATTCATCATGAGAAAAAAATTGAGGGTTTGGAGACACACCTGTATTGAATGTTTGATTAGAATGTGCACCTGAATCTCCTTGTATTGAGTTCTTTTCTTCAGCCTCTTCATCCATTGTGGTATCCTCAATGTCTTTCTCCTTTGAAACATTGCTCAACTCTCTAATTCTTTGTCTTCTCTCTTGTTGATGTTGTGCTTCATTCTATTTATTTGTTGCAATCTCCTCATTTGTCAGAACTTTTATTTTCTTCTTTCTTCATTTTTTTGATCCCATGTTTACACTAGTTTTGAATTCGAATCAACAACTTGCAAATTATAGAAGAAGACAAGAAAATAGAATAACTATGATAGAAATTCACCATTGCAGTTTGAAACTATCATTCAATCATTGCAATCACTGAAAAATGGTCCGTGGGGCATCTTTTGTGCCCCAACAGGTAGATTAGAATTGGGTCAATTGTTTGAAAGTTGGGTACTTGATATTTAAA